>CM021105.1:90389214-90517440 GCA_007115665.2 Sequoiadendron giganteum
GAGGGAGAGATAAGTGAGGTAGAGAGAATTAGAGGGAAAAGGAGAGAGAGACAGAGAGATTTCTTGAGATCAAGGGAGATAGAGAGTCAGAAAAATGGATAGAGATAGTGAGAGAGAGGTCTAGAGTGTAAGGGATAAAAATGAGTGAGATAGAGAGAGAAATAATACAATTTTTTTATTACTGAAATTTGACCTCTTGATTATTGAAATTTGACTAAGTTTGAAATTTGTGAGATCTTCCAAAAACTAGAAGAGAGAGAGGGGAGAGAGGGAGGAAGGGAGAGAGAGAGGGAATGAAGAGATAAAGAGTAGAGAGAAGGAGAGAGTGAGAGAGAAAGATGATAGAACTTGTTGACTACTAAAATCTGACCTCTTGATTACTGAAATTTGACATGTTGATTACTGAAATTTGACTAAGTCTGAAATTTTAAAGATCTTCCAAAAACTAGAATTTTCATTATAACTCCTAGAGATCTAAAACCACTCTCAAACATCCGGGAAGTATATACATGAAATATAACTTAAAGTATAATAAAGTAAATGTTCGTATATAAATATCAACTTAAATGTTTATTTCATGTATATAGTTTCCCTAAAAGATAACAAGAAGAAAGAGACAAGAAAAAGAGAAGAAAATATTTTCAATGTAGACCAAAATGTGAGCGCATTATAACACGCTTGCATTTTGGAAATGTGTTTTTAATTTCAAAAAATGCACATTTTTGAACTCAAAATGAGTGCATTTTTTGAAATTTAAACCATAACATGAGCGTGTTATAACACGCTCGCGTTTTAAAACACCCATGTTAGGCTTGGTAATGACCGAGCCTAGGCTCTATCATTACCAAGCCATAACGCGAGCACGTTTTACTATAATGTGTTCGCATTTTTACTATTTCGGGATGAAAAAGTAAGTTTTCCACAAAATTGCTACCCATTTCCATGCACCTGCCCTTGAATCATATCTTCTTTGTGTTCTTGGAAATCCTAATACAAAATTCATAGTTATGTCTTCTGAAGGGTCATCTAGAATCAATAATGATTGATATAATTTAGCATTTTGACTTCCACCTTTTTGTTAATAGAAAAATTCAATAACTCTAAACATATTTCTTCACATATTTATATATTCGTGACCAATGGTAATTCTCACTTCAAAGCTACAATCTTATTAACACCAAAATTACCAATTAATCCTCCACAATGCTTTTCTTTGATCAAACTTTCTCATTGGATTCCTAGGAATACATAGTTGATTTTCTTTAAATGATATATCATTATGAATTAATTAATTAAGCCACTTAGTTCTAATTGTATTTATCAATCCTTTACATGTATTTCATTCTTCAACAAAATCAATGGAATAGTCACACAAATTCTTCATTTCATTAAAACCAACAATCTCAATTGGTTTTTTTTATTTTCGAAATGACTCTACTTTTGAACGTTGGAGTTGGGTAGGAGTGGGCTCCAACGAGCATTTCTATGAACGCTACTATGAATGACTCTGGGTGGGAGAAGATTTTTCCTATGAATGGTGGTTTTGACACTACTACGAGTGAATGTATTGTTGTTGCAGGTGTTGACGAGGATTTGTAGGGGTTTGTCCCCTTTGATCTGAACGGTGTGCTTTGGTTTGGGAGGGATGGGGTTCCTCTAGTCAAAGCATAGGCAGATGTCATTGTACGGGGGGTTTTGGATGGAGGTCCTGCTCCCTCTCTCGCTCCTGGCTACCCTTGAAAATCCTTCTGAGGTTGTTTCAAAAGCTCGTTCCCAGATTCCTCCTAGTTAGGCTAGGGTTTGGCCTCTGCCTTGCGCTCGTGCTTCCCCTATTATGGTCTATGGACCAGAAGTTGTTGAAAATGAGGAATTTTATTTTTTTCAAGGTGTGGTTTGTAGCTTTAATAGATTGTGGCCCTCCTTTTCGGATCTTCATGCTTGGGTGTCTGATTCCTAGAAACCTATTTTTTCTTGGCAGATCGATCTCTATCCCAACACTAGAGACTTTTTCTTTTATACCTTTTCTTCTTCCAAGGAGCGAGACATAGTGTTGGACAGGGGGTGGATGTGGGGTATTCATTTGATGTTCCTTCAGCCTTGGTCTCACTCATTCAATCCTCTCATGGAGCCACTGAATATCAAACCATTTTGGGTCCTTCTACCGAACCTCCCTCTCTAGTTTTGTGATTGTGTCACCAAAAAGTGTGGACTTTGACACTTTTCGCTCATTTGGACCTTGGCCTGTGGATTTTGGACCATTTTCAACCACTTTTTACCCCTTTCCAAGCCTTGTGTCGAAGTGTTGTAAGGTGTTGTAAAACATTTTTATGCTTCCCTAGGCTTGTCACCACTAAATCAACCCTTTAATGACCCCTTAATGCACATATATGTCCTATCTTAGTGTGTTTTATGAAGACAATCCCGACAAACATAAATAATCAGACTTTATTTCACATCAAACAATGAAATTTTCCCAGGTGGACTAGGTCACTACCTTGGGCAACCTAGTCCCAAGTGGCATAAATTTTAATTTTAACTTAAATTTCTTTCGGGATTTTGTCTCTAAAACCCTAAGGCCAGCCTATATGGTGTTATTTTGGGAAAATTAGGGCATAACTTGTATAAATAATCTCCAAAACCCTAATTCATTATTATGCATCATCCATTTTCTTGTCAACACACATTCCTCTCACCTCTCATCTCTCCTTCCTCTTCTCAAGCAAATTAGGGTTTTAGATTCTAGATCAACAAGACATCATTGGTTAAGCACTCAAGGGTTGAAACCTCCATTGCTACAACTCAAGATAAACAATCATGACAAGATAACTAAGTACATTACTTCAAATTTCATGCTTTCTTATCTTATTTCATCATTTGATTTGATTGTTTACAAAGGGGTTTGACCAAAGCAAGCCCCTATACTCTAACAATCAATGTTTATTCTTTCTCTTTGTGTGTGTTTACAGATTTAGGTGCATTGGGAGCTTGAAGATCATCCAAGAAACTCATCCAAACTCACTAAGGTTGAATAAACCCTGGTTGAAGGGTGATCCCACAATATTGGTTTATAATTTTTGGCCAAACTGGACACTGAAATTATTATTTTTAAGTAAATCTTCACATTCGGGCACCTATAGCAGCTAAACCGTGAGAATTTTAAGGATAATCCAAACTAGAGTCTCGTCACATTTTGTCTATAGATTCTAAAAATATTTTTTTCAAAATTTTTGGAATCAGATTGCACTTCTTTTCCCATCTCCCATGAAAACTAGTTTTTTTCAGAAAACAACATTTTTTTAAAGTGATGCACACCATATAATGCATAAATTTTTCTCCATGAAGGATAAAATTCTAATTCTTTCGAATTTAGATTTTTAACTCTAATATATAGTGCTTCCACTTGGTTAGATAGTTTTTTATTGAATATTTTTTCTTTAATCAAGTTCCGAAGTCAAACCAATTACAATTCAGACATAGTGCGACCGTATAACACGTAAATTATTTTGTATATATCAAAATTCTTTTTTTTTGTTGGATCAAGGAATTCAATATCTAGTGCACTCATATTTTTCAAAAAAAAATTGATAATCTGCTATTTTTCCATGTGTAGAAGAGAGAGCTTGATTTTCGGTGAAAAACTTATGTTTAATAAAACTAAAAAACAAATACATAATAAAACCAAAACATATTAAAATTACAGTCATCTGATAGCTCGTTCTGAGGACTACCTGATTCCAGTTGGGTTTGTGAATTCTTCTCCATTTTCATCCTCAACCTGAGCTTCGAAGCATAAAAATTTGGACTTCCAAAGTGCCTGAGGGGGAGAATGAGGACAAAGGGAAGTTCGCTCGAACTTGGGTTTGCTCGAACCTAGGTTCAAGCGAACCCCCATTTCAAAAGAGGTTTTCAAATGTTTTTTGTTTGTGCATGCTTTAATTTGGTTCGCTCGAACCTTGGTTCAAGCGAACCCTTTTTTGGTTCGTTCGAACCCCCAAAATCAAAAAAATTTCCATGGGGTCATTTTTTGTGAGTTTTCCTTCCTCACTGGAATTGTAAACCACTATTGTGGCTTCACCCTGAAGCTTGGAAGACTTCCACATACCAGAATCTTCACTTTTGGGACCAGATACCTGAATGAGCAAAAAACACATATCAAAGGCCTCAGATCCCATCCTCTGGTTCACAAAAATTCAAAAGAGGACTCGGTCACCACTTTGGGTGACCTAGTCCCACTAAAGCTATTTTCTAGAAATCTTGGTAGATCTGGATACCCTTTTGGCTGAAACGGGCTTTGGACTAGTTTTCCAGAATTTTCCCGAAGAAGGACTAGGTCGCCCAACTTGGCACAAGTGTCCCTTTCAACATCTACATCAGATTCATCAGCATTTCTAGCTCCTACAAGATTCCAAGTACACACCCTTTCAATATCCTCCATTTCTATAATAGTTTGTACAAATTTCTTAGGTTATTTTATATATGTTTGTATATCTTCATGTGTTTTCCAGCATAGTTGTATTTCATTCTTAGTTAGCTTTACTTTCAATTCATTTTATGTTCATTGCATTTAGGGAATCTCACACACATCACACATCAAGCCCCTAACCCCCCTTCGAATGAACCATGAAATGAAAAGGTGTGAAAGAGAGCCATTCTCCCAAAGTTAGCTTCTAAGTGAAAAACCTCAGAAGCTCATTGGGGAATCCTATTTCCCTAATTCATTTAAATGGTGGTTTATTTTGGTGAACTCGACCTTCCTACACCTTCTTTTTCTGATTTGGACCTCTTCCACATCCTAGGTTTGCATTGCATTGCATTTTGCATTAGTGAAGTTGCATCCTAGGGTTTCAAAAATTTCATTGGTGAAAAGTGCATATAGGTTGCATTTTTGCATTTTAGAACATTAAATCTTTCTGAAATTTTGCATTTTCATGTTAGGTTTTCATTCCCCATACAAAAACCACCTATACCAATCCAAAACACTTGAAATATCTGGAAAAAAACACCAGGTGGACTAGGTTGCCACGACCTAATCCCTTTAGGTTTTGGAAACTGCCCTTTATAGAGCTGAAAACCCAATTTTTAAGATTTTGTTTTGTGCCATTACCTCCTTGTATCAATAGGTTGTGTTTTTGTTACATGAATTTCATTAACACTAGCTTAATTTAGCTCATTTCATGCATTGTACATTTTTAATTTTGCATTTACACAATTTCATTTTCAGATCATTGATAGTGTAATCAGCAAATTGCCTTCTTTGTACTCTAAAAATTTTGTTTCATTTTATGTCTTTAAATTGCATTGTAAATTATTTAAACATGTTTATCTTTTCCTTTTTTCTTTATATTGTTTGTAAATTCTTCAAACATATTAAAAATTCATTCAATACATTCACTTGTTATGAGAGTCTAGCAAATGAAACTATTTATAATTATCTTGAACATACACAACCTTCTATATCTCCTATTTGTGAGGATTATGGGGTGATCCCACAATAGTGGTTTACAATTTTTGGCCAAACTGGACACTGCAATTATTATTTTTAACTAAATCTTCATATTCGGGCACCTATAGCGGCTAAACCATGAGGAATTTGAAGATGATGCAAAATAGAGTCTCATCAAAAATTGTCTGTAGATTCTAAAAATATTTTTTACAAATTTTTTGGAATCAGATTGCACTTTTTTTCCATCTCCCATGAAAACTGGTTTTTTTCAGAAAACGGCATTTTTAAAAAGTGACGCTCACTGTATACAACATAACTTTTTTTGTATTAAGGATAAAATTCTAATTTTTTTGAATTTAGATTTGTAACTACTATATCTAGCACTTTCATTTGGTCTCATAGTTTTTTTTGAATATTTTTTCCTTAATCAAGTTTCAAAGTCAAACCAATTGCAATTCAGACATAGGCAGACTATATACAACATAACTTTTTCTGTATGAATCGAAATTCATTTTTTTATTTTTTTAATGGATCAAGGACATCAATACCCAGCTCGAACGTATTTTTGAAAATTTTATTTTGATAATCTTCTATTTTTCCACATGTGCAGAACAAAGAGCTTGATTTTCAATGAAAAACCTATGTTTAATAAAACTAAAAAATAAAATACATAATAAAAGCAAACCATATTAAAATTATATTCAATGGATAGCTCATTCTAAGGACTATCATTATCTAGTTGGGTTTCTAAATTTTTCTACATTTTCATCCTCAAATTGAGCTTCGAAAGACAATTTTTTACAAAAATTTATAATTTTTTGAGGAGATAGGGAAAGAAGGGGGTTTGGTCGAACCTATGTTCGGGCGAACCCAAAAAATATGTTCAGTCGAACATGGGTTCTTTTGAACCATTTTAAAATAATGAGCAAAACTATTGTTGGGTGGTTTGATCGAACCCCCCTAAAATGGGTTCGATCGAACCCCTGCAGTATACATACAAAAGTCAAACAACTTTTCCAGGGTTTTTTTGCGTTTTTCCAAGCTCAATCTGTGTAAACGGTGATTTTCAAGTGACCCTCGTGCTTCCAAGCATGTTGGCTGACAAAGACTATTCACAAGTGAAAAATGATGAATTTTTTTAGAATGTTATATATTATATTTGTTATTGTTGCATTTGTTTTTATTATTTTTTATTGTTGTAAGTTTTTTCAATTCTTTTGTGACAGATTTTTTGCATTTTGGAGGAGAATTTTCTGTTAGCTTTCAAAGATTTTTAATTTGAAGAAGAAAATGGGACAAAAATCAAAAAGAAAAAACAAGGCTCAACGAAATTTTCCAAAAGATAAAGAAGAAAATAGACGCAAACAAAACTTGACAAATTATTATAGAAGGAAACAAGGTACGTGTTTATTTCTTCTCTTTCTCATCAAATATGGGTAAATTTATTTACTTACAATAGTGGGTTTATCATATGTTTTATCTAGCAACAAGGAAAAATGCATCAAATAATTGATATATAAGAAAATTGAAGGTTCCTCATTTCAATTTTATGAAAATGAAAACTCAAATGCACATCATCAATGAGTTCTATAAAACTAAAATCTGCAAGTTATCACTAGATTTCATAGTACCGCATTACTCTCAATTTCCTCTCTTTCTTCATAAATAATTATTTCTAGCATCAATGGTTCATCTTTATACATTTTTACTTTCAAATTATCTTCATTAGATCCATGATACTTTATCACAACTCTATATTCCTACTTCTATGCTACAACCTTCCTTTTTATCACCATCTATCATTTCTTGCACATCCTTGATTTTTTTATTCTACATCATCACATTTTGTCATTCCTTCATATTTAGATTATCTTGAATGTATTTATTATTATTACATGAGATTATGTGCATTCTTAGATTCAATTTCACTTAGCATCCCTTTTGCGTTCTCTACTAGTGTCTCCTCCTTGAAATGCGCATTTTGATCCTATGGCCTTCATCTTCCTTCCTTACTTGGAAACAACCAATATGTAGTGCCCCACCTTTTTTTGCATTCTATTAATAATACTCCATATATCTCCTACCTCCTAAAATATGTTTCTAAATTTGTCTAGTACTCTAGATCTAATCTCCATATCAATTACAAACATATTTGTGGTGCCTACTACTACTCTTTTATGAATCCTTATACTAAATGTTTTACTAGTTTTGATCTAAAATATATTCTCTTTATTTGTATTTTTTTGTAGCACCCAATTTTGCATCTATCTATGTTTATGTCCTTCTTTAAATCCTTATATTTATCTCATCCAATTGTGCATCATCAATTATATCTATGGTAGAAACACCGTCTTTCACCAGTATTTCCCCCTCTATAATTGTATCTCCATTTGTATAAATACATGAAAATCAATAGTAGGGAAATCATTATGTATAATCAAATTAGATAAAAGAAGATGACACAAGATAATTCAACAAAAGAGAATTTCTAAACTCATCTAAAAAACCTAAATAGTGATAATTAGTTGAGAAGGTGGGGATAGCTCAAACACCCCACAAACACACAAAAATTGGTAAAAATTATAAGTATTATAATAAATAGAATCATATTAGTTAACAATAACTATTTTTGGATTAGGATATATTTAACAAGTACGATGAATATACACATAAAACATACATTAACTAAATAAGTTTATATGCGAGGAACATATAATGTAGAAGTATGTATCTAAAATAATATCTTCTAAATTTTCTAACACATAATCTAACATAGAATTAGAATATTCTTCATAACAGTGAAATAATTCATAAATAAATAAACATATTGATAGTAAAAAGAAAAATGTATTGAATTTGATTACCTTTAAAAAGTTGAAAGTTTTAACTTTATTCCTAGATAAGATTAATAACACAAAAATACTATCCAAAATAGATAAATCAGCAAGTGTAAATGGTCTTATCTAAATTGGTTTCACCTATATAAACTATGCAAGCTTATTTTTCCTATAAAAAAAAAGTACTATGTTTTTATTAAACAAAATATAAAAAATGGGATTTAATTATAAACAAAGAAAAACCTAAAATGAGAGTTGAGAAATAGATATCTCATCATGATAGGAATCTAGAATATGAATCAATAGAAGATCATGTTTCCTAGATGGTAGCATGACTACATAGATTTTTGTTGTACATAAAAAATACCAGTTTATACAAAAAATTGAAAGTCTATAAAATAAGAATAAAATACATAACCAATAACAAGAAAATTTAGTGGAATAATATCATAATTTGTTAAAATAAATTAAATTATATAAAATGGTCATAATGTTATTTAAATTGAGCTCTAAGATAATATAATTATGATAGATAGGAAAAGACACAAAACCTCCATATGAAGAGATTTCCAAGAATACATGTAGCTAGTGCCACAAAGGGAAAGGGGTGAATTTTGGTTATCTTACCAATATTGTCAAATCCCTAATTTGGTATTTTTACCTCCACAAATAATAAAATAAAAAGACATTAGATTAATATGGTTGCGCTCTTATCCTATGTGCATCAAGAACTAAGACGAGTACAACATAAAAAATATATATAATCTATAGCAATAAGTGTATCCCTTAGATATATGAAAAAAGAAAATTTGAGAAGATGGATCAACAAGCATTTCCAAGAGAGATATGAATCTACAAGAAGAAATATGAAATTTTTTTATTATGATATTTTCTTAGGTAGCTTCCTCAATGAATATAGCCATCTAAATATGTCATCTTCTTCATCTCTTTCTTTTGCTATCTTCTTGTCATAATCTTAATCGATATTCATATTCAATGATATATGCACTATCTAGCCCTCCATGTATAAAATGTCAATTCTTCTTTTTGGGAGTCAAAAATTTCATTACATTCTACATGAACCAATTTGAGATTAAGCAAAATTTTAAAAGCACCAAAGAGTCCTTTTGAATCTCAAACACCTCAAAACAAAAATTTCCTTTAAACCCAATAGGTTGACCTTTATATTAGATACCATGTGCTAATGAAAATTTTGGATCTACTCCCTCGTCTAGTACTATATCATAGGGAGTATCATGTAAATTTGGTTTCCCAAGCTCCTCCCAATTTATTTTAAGAATAATTTTAACATCTACTCCCAAGTTTATTAATATATTTTTCATCCATAAAAATGAGTTCTATATGATTGTGCCCATTTAAAAATATTAAGATGTGAAAGAGATGCATTTTGTTGTAATTATCATGTTCTTAGAATTAATGTCTATTCTAACATGTTCCAAGCCAAAAATTAAATTATTTTAGTGTTGAAATTTATATATATTTGTTGTTTTATAACTTTTTTTTATTTTTTATTTATTTTTATTAGACTGCAGGAATTAGGTAGCACGACCCCCTATAAACTGTAGTGCACCTGGTAAACTTTTTAAAATGACCGGTGGCGTTGGCGCGACACACCCTCCGGTACCACGGGGGGTGGGGAGACTAGACCTCGTGACCAACCTCTTGCAACAGGAAAGATTTAGCCAACCGAGCTAGGGCCCCAACCCCTGTTGTTTTATAACTTGAAAATTAGATTTTGTTCAGTATTAATATATAGGGATTGAAGGTTTAGACACAAATCCTAACGATCTCCCGTAATGGGATACCTTATCTAAGAAAAATAAAATATTTAAATTTACTAGATCAACTATCTACTTAGGTACAAAGAGGCTCATAGACTTACCACACTATCTAATAACATGCTATTTTTTTATGGAAACCATAACATTCTTATGTTATATAACATGATTGAATTATAGAACTTATAGTAACAAGTCTAAAGCTTAGTCACTAGCATGCATAAATTTAATTGCATTAAAACATGAAAATATAATAGTTCAAGCTATCATGTTGTAACACACTCATATTTTTGATGAAAAATAGTCATGAGTAATGTGTGTTATTTTCTTCATGTAATACCTGATAAAATTATTGTGTACTATAAAGTGTATTTTTGTTGACTTGGGGTAATTTTAATTTAATGAATCATTTATCTATAAGATGGGAGGGGCAAGTTTCTTTAATTTTTTAGCAATTTGAGTTCAAAATTAAATCACTTTTATTTTCATTTATGTTGAACCATTTTTTAATTATAATCTAAAATTTGAATCTGTTGACACCTCCAAACACTCATCTCTAAGTTGAAATAAATTATGTGCGGTAAATTTTATGTTGAATGAAATGCATAAAATAACCCCCTCAATGTCCTCCATCAATTCCAAGGCATTCTTGTGATTATTAAGTACAGATTTTAAGGTGTCTCAAAAATTAAAAAATGGAAATTTTCAAACATTAGTAGAAATATTTAAAATTTAATATATAAATATAAAAAAAATGCATTGGAAAGATTTTGTAACATCATTTGAGTTTATAATATCTATATAAAATATTCAATCAAAAATAACATAAATACAAGTCCAGACAAATTTTAGATATATATATATATATAGTGATGTCTTGCATATTTTTACTTCAGGACGTCTTGTTAAAGACTAAAAATTGGAACTACTAACTAATTTGGTGCAGGACGATTAATTGAAGACTTGATTTTGAAACCGACTGTCTTTTAGCTTAGAACACATTTCAATTTTGGTGCTTTAAAACGAACATTTGTCTTCCATTATATAGATTTAATTAGGGGGTGAATGAACACTGTTTGTTATGCTTGAGATGGTAGGGAGTATGATCTCACCTTGTGTGAATTTGGTGATCAGAAACCAGACCCATCGTCTTTGTATGTGTTTAATACCTTAGACGGGCCTGTCTCACAAGAGGGAACCACTCCAACCGGTTTTTCGCTCGGGCTGGTATATAAAAGGATGAGTCTAAATTCTCAAGTCCTCATGGTATGTAGGCCTTAGTCGTGCATGTGCCATTCGAAAACAAGTACTGACCTTTTCTTTTAAAGGTATAAGAGCCCCTAGTAGAGTGGTTAAATCCTTAAGTGGCTTGTTGTATGCTCGCAAGGTTCCATGTCCTTGAGTATTCACTAGAACCCTCTTGTTTTAGAAAGCCAAAATCCCTTATATTCATTGGTGCAGCAATGGTTGTTGCCAAGGCATCCACATTCTCACAATTCTTAATAGAGGTGAAGAGTATGTCTGTCATGGGATATTCATGAGGGCTCGAAGCTTGGTTGACCCGAGAAGTGAGTGCAATGTAAGGGGGAGCCAGTGTGGCCAAGCTTCTAAGTCACCCACTAAGAATAATTGTGGCTAGGGAAACCCACGTGGAATCCAGTGAATATAGTCCTTGCCAACCTTAGGATTTGTGCTTGTATTGTTAAAATCAAAAAATTTGTCTGTTATGTCTTGCATGTGTGTTTAAAAATAAACCTCAAACAAACATCACACCTAGTACTTGGCAACACCTTAAACCTTGCAAAATCTCAAAACATCAAACAACAAAACCTAGTACAAACCTTGAGCACGAAAATGTTGTACACGTGCACATGTATTACCTCAGGTTCATGTTTACCTTGCAAGTTTTGTTGTTGTGCAAGGGATATATCTAAAACAAGTCAAATTTGTTCAACATGGGATTCATTTTGTGGACTATCAAGTTGATAACAAGGTATATCAATATAGTCACCTTATAATTGCTACCGCCCTACATCTTCATGCAGTTCCACATGCACGTGGATGAAAAAAATGGAGACTAGATAGTGATGACCATCAAAAAAAATTACATGTTATTCAAGAGCGGGTTGAACTAGAATGTTTGAGTTAGATTATATCCATGATTTTCAAGTTCACTTGTACATGTACATACATGTTCAAGATGAGAACTTATAGTAACTTGTTTGAACTATGGATTGTTTTAGTTACTTATAATATATGTTGATGACAAGTATTTTAAATTTGGTTGGACACAACTTAGGGGTTGAAATACATTGAGAACCTTAAATTGAGTATATATTTCTAATTATATATTTGTTCCATGGAATTCAAGTACTTGTTATGTACATAATGTGCAAACCTTGTCATAAAAAAATTCATTGGAAGAGTGATGGTGGGAGTAGAAGAAAATTTAGTGTTAGTTTCAGTGATCCCCAAAAGAGCATGTTTATTTATTTATATCTTCAATAATGTTGTATTTATGTATATAGTTGTATATATTTAATCAAGATGGTTAATATTATAGTTAATTAATTTTTTCTCATGCCCTAAAAAAATTAGCAAGTGATTGCATGTCCCCTTAAGTCATCCTCTTAGGCCCCTTCACTCATCTCCTACATACATTTTAAAAATTTAGGCAAGTTTAATTTATTTTAGGTAGACCTTGCAACTACTTGGCATGATTGTGACTACTTGGGCATTTAACATGTGACAACATATTATATAATGAACTCCTACAGTAGTCATCACTTGAACATAATAAATTTATAATCTAATTATTTAACTTGATTTATTGTATTTTTTTAACATTAAACTTAGATTCAGGACTCATAAATATCTATAGTTAAATTATTTACTTCCTCTAATTATATGCATATTTACTTGTCCATTATATTGTTTTATGATTTTTATTTTAGGTCTCTTATAACTAGTTGGAATGATTATGACTACTTGTGTATTGAATTTGTGACAACATAATGGATAATTTTATAATGGTAGGAATCATTTGAATATAAAAAGATTCTAATCTAATTTTCTAAGTTTATTTATTATAATTTTCTCACATGACTTAGAGTTTGACCCATGTATCTATAGTTAATTTATTTTCTATTCTATAAGGTGTATCAAATTAAATTTGCATGTGCACTTATGTTATGTTATGGCATGCCACCATAAACACCCTAGGATAATAAATATGAAAATAATTAGGTTTTAAATCCAATTCAAACTCTATTTCAAGTGGATTGAGGGAGTGGAGGGGTTTTGAGGTAGGGGTATTTCAAGTGGTTTCTTTTCAAGTGGGGGTTGAATATTTTATAAAAAATCTTCTAATAAAAATATATACTCTAGTAATTTCTCTATTGAAATGTAACATGTTAAATATTATTGCAATTATCTAAATTTAAATATTTTTTTAATTTAAACTATGAACTTTATTGAATCATTGCATCATATTGGAGATTATTGTCAAGTCATAACATGGACACATTATTTCATCTTCCTATTTCCTATTAGGTATATTCCTAGGACAAAACCTTATATTTATATAGATCAATTTGAGGCTTCTCTTGTGAAAAATATATATTTATCTAGATATATATTAATAAGAAAGAGGGCTTTGATCATTTATAACAACTTTCATGTTAGTGATGATCAGAATAGGAATTTGAAACTCCTTAAGAAAGATACCAATTGTTTACCATAGTTCTTATTCATGTTCCCTAAATACTAGTTCTTTACCATAGTTCTTATTCATGTTCCCTAAATACTAGTTTAAATGAATCAAGTGGTAATCAAAATAATTATTCCATTGTGGAGTTTGTTGTTATTTAATGTATAGATATGCAACATATCTAGTAATCTTAGAATTTTGTTACAAGTCAAAAAGATAATAGAGGTAATAATTTGAATTGAATTTTCTTAATGTTTCAAAGAATAAAATTTATTTGTTTATTTGTTCTTACTTTCTATCAAGATTTTAATTTCATCATTTTTATCAAATTTTAAAACTAGAAGAACATGTCCTTGAAATTAATAAATTATAGGCTCAAGTAAATACACTCATTTATAAAATATTATTAGTTTACTTGAGCTTGGGAGTCATTTATTTTATAATTTTTGACTGCTTACTATAATTTATTCAATGGGCATGCACGTGCAAAATATTTATTGTGATCAACATGAATGAACTTAATTATAAAGTGGCATTCATTTCCTAAAATTATACTCTAGAGAGATCAAATGTATATATCATATAAGGAAATGTAAGTTGTAAGAGATCATCAAATAAGAAAATGTATGTATATTGAATATAAGAAAATGTATACATATATCATATAAACATATCAATATTGATCAATGTATAAACATGTAACATGTTATAAGAAAAGTGCCAAATGTATGTATATCATAAAAGAAAATGTAAGTTAGAGATCATCAAATGTGGAATACTAAAGATCATCATATAAGATCATCATATAAGTAAATGTTGAATACTAAAAATCATCATATATAGCAAATGTAAGTTAGAGATAATCAAATGTCAAATATTAGAAAGATCATCATATAAGAAAATACATGTAGTAAAGATCATAAATCCAATGCAGGGCCCAATATGAACATTGAATCCTAGTCGAACAATCATCTGAATGAGAACGATCCTGCTCTGATGGATGTGTTGAGCCTTGCAAATAAAATGGTGTACAAAATGTGTTAAATGCATATAATTTATATTAAATATGTATCTAGATCTATGCATACATATTCATGTACATATACACATGTATATATAAAAATTTAAAACTCACATGTCCACTAGCAGTAGATTCATCCACAGAGTCACGTCGATGTACACGATCTAGAACAAGGCTAGGAGTGACATGAGGTATGTCCACCTACAATATATAAATTCATATATATCAGTACATGAATATCTATTTAAAACTAAAATTTAAAAATAATTAAAAAGGAATTAAAACATGCACATGCACACATACATGCACATCATCTGATATTGGATGACCTGAGTCCTCTGAAATGGTCGCCTCCACCATATCAACTATACAGTCAAGCGACAAACCAATATCTGCATCCATCTGATCTATCCCATGTTGTGCCAAAAATGATGAGTGGAGAGGACTATGTAGGTGAGATGGCATCAATGATAACGAATCGGCACCAACCAACATCTCAATAAAACCCATAGTCTGTGCAACTATCGAATGATCAGATGGTGGATCCTGACATGCACTAGTGTTGGGTTGAGAGTGATGGGATCCTGGAAGTGAACGAGCTCCGTGTGCCAAATGATCTCTAACATGCTCTATACTAATCCCATATTCTAATGCAATGAAGACATATGTCTCTAAGAGTTCCTCAGCCAAACAATGCAGAGTCCTATGTGACATATCTCCTGTAAGTGCCTCAAGCTCTGTGGGAGTAGGGATGCCTATTGATGTGAAAGGATCCGTGGTGTTCCACTGTGTTGAAGATGGCATGGGTCGGGGACGTCTAGACATCAAATACTTACCTACATAATCATTAGATATCCTAGTGGTGGCAGCTGCAATGTCACCTACAGTATCAATTGCTTCTTTTGGGAAGCAACAACAACCTCATCTTCTATGGGGGCTAGAGCTGGGGTGACAGCAGGAGACCTCTCACCAACCAATACCCTAAACACTGGGGCCGATCTATCTTCTTGATGATAAGTGGATCTGTCAGCAATCCTGCCATGCCCCTGACCAGCATATGGTGGAATGTCCAGGTAGTTGACTTTGAGGCCCAAATGGACCTCAGCATACAACTACTGAACAAAATATAATGGAATCTAGTCATTGTTTGGGTATTGAACATGTGCTGCGAGAAATCATGGGTAGATCAATGATGTCATAGCACGATCGACACATCTAGTGACCTGGTATGCCCTAACCTTACGTGCATTTTGATAAAATGGAAAACAATTGGTTTCTATCATTTCTTTGGTCACACTATCCTATATTTGTTTAAGGGGAACCTCACCATGTACTTCTTCCCACATGCAGGAAAGAATAGCAGCTACTCTATCTGGAGAAAATGCACTAGTCCTCTCAAGTTCATCTCTTAGTTTTTCTAGACTATGCAATATTGACATGAATGGTTCAGAATATATCCCTAGGTTTGCACCCTACGCTAATGAGTCTTTCAATTTCTTAATCTCATTAGTGGTATTTGCAAACAAATATTTTGGAGGTGGAACATCTACATTTTCCATTTTATATATGTTTGTATGTACCTAAAGGAGCAATGAGACCTTGGTTTAAATAATATATCTAGATATAGGGAATAGAAATCTAAAACAGTTCTAATAATTCATCTACTCATCAATAATATTTCCATACCATTAACAAAAAAAATGTTCAACATCTATCATAGTTTTTAATAATCAAAAAATTCAAATTACTAGATTGCACAAAAAACATAATATAAAACAATTCTAAAATTTAAATTTACAAGTGTGCACTCTAGTACAAAATGTGCCATTAAAGATAGTTTAAAAAACATTGATAAAGGTTGCATCTAAGATTTATTTCCTACAACTAGTAATAAAGGGAAAGCATCATTACTTAACATTGGTGGTCATGTAAAATCAATTTAGTCATTATTGAAGGCACAAATAAGAGAAGAAAATGAGACAGATGATAAGCTTGTAAATATGATTTCTAAACTATGGAAGGACAACATTAGTGCTTCCCAAAAAAATCTACTTCATGAAAATAGAATCGTTTGAAATTGGATGGAAGAATCTTAATGCTTAAAGCTATGATCTAATACATTCTAATCTATATGATGTCCTGTTTATTGATCCTCTTGAAGATCTCTCAAGATTTAGATAAAACAATAAAGAAATTATTATGGGGTGGTTTGAATGAAAGTAAGTGTATTCCTCTTATTAAATGGGACACTATATGTCTTCCCAAAGGTCTTGATGGCTAATGAATTAAATTCTTATCAAAATGGAATCATACTTTCTACACCAAGTTGATCTAGAACATGTATGACAAGCTTGATGTGTATTGGAGATAAACACTAAGAAACAAATACCTTGACTCAAATGATCAAGACAAAGTTCTAATCAATGCTAATCCACCTAGTGGTTCTCTTATTTGAAACTTCATGCTTAAAAGTAGATCACTCATTGCAAACCACTTGTCTTGGGCTATCTAGAATGGAAAGTGAAAATAAATGATTAATTACCTATTTAGAATTATATGAATGTAAATATATCATAAAATATATCTAGGGTGGTTATATGCTTAATAATTTGAACCACGTGGATTATCCAAGTGGCTTATAGTGGACTTGGAATAATTTTGATTTGGCTCCCATTCCACATAAAATCAAAAGGATTTTAATGGATGAATTTCACAAGTAAAAATTATATACCACATAGGACAAGTATTTAATATTATATAAAATATTTAGCCATATTGGATTACTATTCAATCAAATCAGGTTATCAAATGGAAAATTTAATATTAAATTCCTTAGGTTGGCTTTCTAGATTGTGTTGGGGAAATCATGCCTCCCAAAAGCTAGTGCATTCTCCTAGATGAAATTTCACATGAGAATACTTATAGGATATAGACTTCACACATTTGTCTTTACATATCTATCTAGGTTTCTACTATGCATGTCTACTAAATAATCTTCCAATCACCTATTACTCAACTATTCATATTCTTCTAAGTTCTAGAATTAGCATTGTTTTGAGTTAGAATGGTCTAATTCCCTCTCACAATATCTCTTATCTCTATTTATCAATTGGGAATATGCTTATCATTTAATTCCACTTGGGATAGAATATGGAAGGCTAGCCCATTTAAGATGAGTTAGAATTTATGGAAAGAAATAAATTGATGAATCTTTAATGATAGGGACATCCCATTTAATTCTTTACAAAATAAAATTGAAATCATCATTTATGAGAATATTTCAACCAAATTTAGAATGGTTTCACATAGAGCAATTGAGTTCACTAGCTAGGACAATAGGATGACAAATAACTAGTTAGGTTTCAGTCTCCTATTGGGTTTCTCCTATTGCTTGAGTAAGGTGGGTGTGATGGAAATCAGATGGTTGGAACCTCATTTTGGAAGATAAAAAATAAATCTGGATGGGGCTTGCAAAGGTAATTGAACTCCAATTTGGGTTGGTTCTATAATAAAAAATGACAAAGGTAATCTCCTTTGAGTTGTATCTAAGATACTCCACCCATCCACACATAATGAGGTTGACTTAGATGACTTATTTGAGGGGATAATATTGTCCCAACATATCATTAAAGTTGTGGGTATTGAAGGAAAACCCCAAATTCTAATTAATTTTTCTCTTTTAGAAGATCACCAATTATAGGCTTAGCTCAAAGTTACAAAAAAATATTGTTATTTTTGGATTGTATGAGGCCCTTCTTGATTA
The DNA here is from genome assembly GCA_007115665.2 of Sequoiadendron giganteum. Classification (NCBI taxonomy): domain Eukaryota; kingdom Viridiplantae; phylum Streptophyta; class Pinopsida; order Cupressales; family Cupressaceae; genus Sequoiadendron; species Sequoiadendron giganteum. The sequence continues at coordinate 90,407,787 of CM021105.1, forward strand.
GAAAAATATTGAAAGAGGCCAATATATCTATATAATTTATAGAAAACCATAAGGTAGATCATATTGAAAATATAATAATTTAGAATGACACCGAGGCATGGACCAACATTCTTGAAACTATATAAAGAGAATAATATATATATAGGTGTAACACATGATCCAAAACACACATGATCTATCAAAGTGATATGTGTAAGTAAGTGAAAAAAAAAATTGGATCAATCAAAGTGATATATGTAAATCGCTTTTTTCAATGTGAAAACATATTCATATTTATATGCTATATTTTTCAACCAACCAAAAAATTTATGAAATAGACTTTACTTCATTACCTAGACCAATTATAGAGTTAAACACTATTGTATAATTGGTGTTTCATCTATCAACCTTGCACTATCTAAAGTATATTTCATCTATTCTCATGCACTAAGACTGTTTAAATACATGCTCCTACACCATCATACTCAAATTTCCATGTCTAACCTCAAATAAGTTCCATATATATTGAACACCACTCTTTTTATGCGTCCTAATTAGCCAATAAAATATATGTGAATTTTAAACTTCTGCTGCACAATTATTTGACTATATGTAATATCCTAACCAAATATGATGCTCCTACTACTTCCATATAAAATCTAAAATTAACTTTGCACAACTCTCTAGAATAAGTGCATGATCATCACTAGTTTAAAATAATACCACTTCAAGGTCCTTCTATCTTCCTTTGTATTTTTGGTTGGATTAATGAATGTTATATACATAAATATTTCAATTTGAGTGGAGTTATAGTATTGTGATTCAATTTCTTAACTACATGAAGTTTTACATTTTCCCTTTTTTTCTCCAAATTCTTCTTAAATCCATACCTTCAATAAATGTTTCATGATCTAATTAAATTGGAAAAGATGATATATCTTCATCTATGGAGTTCAATTTCTTAGTTTCATTAAGTTGTATCATTTATTATCTTTTCTTTGAATTCTCAACTTCACACTCTTTTGATATTTGAGTTTTTGATTATTTTCTTGGCGTTATGTTGAATTCTATACCAATCAAATACAATTATTCAAAATAATCAAAACAATTATTTTCAATTATCAAAAACAAATAAAAAACATGGAATCAATTATTCAAATTATTAAAAATATAGTATAACAAGAAAGTTAGATTAGAAACCAACTTTGGTATATCAAAAATTAAAGTATAATTAAACTTATGGTTAAGACATGGTGATTAGATGATGAATAAGACATACAAAATTTACTCTATTAATTCTAGGATAAATCATGAAACCTCAAGAAAATAAAAATCTATGACATAATGAAAGCCACCAACACACCACCACAAGATCTAGGAAAAAATCTCACATTCAATATATAAGAACTAGGAAAAAATCTCAATAAACACACACCTCAAAACATTTTTTGTGGCCCCATGAGCTCAAAGTTTAGTATTAGTAGTGTCATCTTCAAGTAGAAAGATATGGTGATAGCTATATTATTAAGTATATTATGGAAAATAAAGTTACATGAAATTCATTGAGTAGCTCGTCAATCATAGGATTGGGAAACATATCCTTGGTTGTGAGTTTTTTTATATATAAAAATATACTCTTAAACAAAATGAACCATCCTTTTTATTAAATAAAGAGTACATGGGAAGAGTGTGGACCACACTAGGTTGAATGACCCCCACCTAAAGAAGGTTGTGCACTATTGTTTAGTCTCAAGGTATTTTGCACAAAAACATATCAAGGTACTTAAATATTATTTGGTGTACTAATTGAAATCAACTAAAGTTCATGATCTTATGAAAATTTTCAGGTGATAATATATGGGAATCAATAAACATTGAGATATTTTTGGTTATCACTTCATGTAATTTTGATGATTGATTCAATGTAACAAATTTAGATAATAACTTGGTAAGTTGTTACCCAATGATACCTTATTTAATAAATTCTCTATGTTACCCTTGATGATACCTTATTTAGGTAATAACTTGGTAAGTTGTTACCCAACGATACCTTATGTGATCTAATGAGGTGTGTGGAACCTAATTTCACCCCTATGAGAGTGTACTTGTGGGAACTAGTAGTAAATTGAATCCACATTTTAAAGAATTTGTAAATGATGGTCTCAAGTTTATGTAACTATTATTCTCCCAAAACCATGCCATAGCCTCCTAGTGGGAGACCAAACATATTAGGTTACAAAATATAGTTCTCTACAAATATTTAGAAACTTCCTATGTTTCTCCATGCACGCTAGTATGCCCTTATTAGCTATCATTACATAGGAAGTATAAAACATCACAATTATAGGATAATCCTTTCACTTGATTACTAACCATCTCTTCATGGATTAGTATCTTGACACCTAGTGAGTGGAGACTCAAATTAGTGTGCTTGGTATGTGACATGATGTCATATGATATGCAATATTAGTTAAGTGATAGTTCTTGAGGCATTATTTGGATAGTGTTATGCTATAAATTTATCCTCAACTAATCTATCTAACTTGAGCTCAATCATTTGAATGTGGTAGGCCTACAATTTAAAATTTAGCATAAATTTCATATTTTGCACCACTAATAATTTATTTTTTTATAAAATTTTCATCAAGACTTGATGATATTCTTGTCACATTATATTGAAAACCCATATTTCACCTGGAATAAGATCATTTGTATGGAATATTAAGTATAATAGATGAAGAAAATATGATTTCTTTGTTTGGTCTCATCTACCATGGGTATCTTCAATTTTTTTGATCTTTCCTCCTAACATTTTGTCTAATTTTGTCTCAACTCTTGTGTTGACATTGAGGTTTTAAGTTAATAATTGAGTTCTATATTTGTAATTTTTTCTTAATATAAAAAACATATAAATTGTTATCATGCCTGTGCAAAAATGGGGGTTTTGGAACAGGGTATGGATACCCATCAAAGCATTTAAATTAAACAACAAATGCAATTTGCAGCTATAAATCGATAACTATGTAAATGAATTTTTTGAAAATGCTTTAGAAACTTTCAAGAAAATGCAATTCATGTTGTAAAGCCAAATTCCACGACTTTTGCCCTACTTGGGCCAAAATGGTAGATTTGGAACAGTGCAACCAACGTGGGAGGATGCCTTGGAGGGTGATGGAGGTTGCTCGAAGGTGGCGTTCACTTCTTCACATGCTCCACATTCGGGTTCACCGCACTATTCGCTTCCACTTTGTCTATGTTCGCCGTGAAAATGACAAGGACTTTTTTTTTTAAATCCCTAATAAGGGGGTTCGACCAAACCCTATTTCACTCGAACCTCCTTATTTTGATATTTTTGTTCATATGTGGGGTGGGTTCAATCGAACATATGGTTTGGTCGAACCATAGGGTTCGACCAAACCCATATAAAGGTTCGCCCGAACAGTTGGGTTCGACTGAACCCCTTCATTTTGTGTAGACACAAAAAATGAGTTTTCCCTTCCTCCACAAAAGTGTCAACCACTTATGTGGGATCACCCTATTTGTTAGAAGGAAATACAAACATAGATAATCATAATGACCATACTTGTTCCTCTCTTGATACCTCTCCTTTTGGTGATGAAAGTATCTTGTTAAAAGAAGGTACAATCATTGAGAATCATGATGGTCTTGCTTGGTATTCTCCTCATCCCCTTTGGGAAGATAGTTTGACACACTAAAATGAATTTATAAACATTACCTTACCTAGTCTCTCTAACTATGATGATCAACCTTGCCCTTCTTCTAATGTCTCTCCTTGATGCAAAGAGGACATGGTGTTAGAATATCCTTCTCATAGGAGTCATAAGAATCTTGACCCTCCCTACCCATTTGAAACTCATAGTGATCCTTCTCTTGATGCCTCCTCTTCTTGTAGAGAAGCACGTGATGAAACTTTTCCAATCTCTTCTACTAGGGTAGATCGTATGGAACAAGAGAATGCACCCTTTGACAATCAAATAGAATCCTATCCTAATCCTTGCTCTCTGTGTGCTCCCATCATTGATCATTTCCTTAGTAATATTATGCCTTTACAAGAAGTTGTAGATCCTATATTAGACTCTCCTTCCCTAGGGGATGTTAATATTATTCAACCTCAACTCATCCTTTACCCTCCTTCACCCAAACCTACACCTGAATTCACCCTCTACCCGCATACCCATAATGTGTTGCAACAACCAAGTTCTAATATTATTTCTCATACACATTACACTCGCAACAACCCATGTTCCCAACCATCACCCTCCACTCCTTTACCTTTACCTAATCCTCCCATTCTTCATGTTGCCCCTTGCCTCAATTCCCTCCTTAGGGAGTATAACCTTGTTGATCAACTAAGGAATACTCCCGCTAAAATCTCCTTATGTGACCTTATTTAAGTCTCCCCTCACTACCACAACATGATGTAAGCAGCCTTACAACAAGTTCTCATCCCTTTTAATGAGCCATCAAATGATATAACAGTTGTTATTCATAGAATAAATGTTGATATTGTTTTTCACCAAAGTGAGCTTCCTCTTTGGCTGTGCAAAAATAAAATGATGCTTTCATGATAATATCTCAATACAAAAAAAAAGGGATAAAGAGAACTCTTGTAGATACAGGCTTTTCCCTTAATGTGTGTAGTTTGAGCCTTTTGGATAGACTTGGCATAGATAGATCCCACATTCAACCCGATTCTCTCTCTGTCAGAGGATTCGACAATGTCAGTAAGAAACCGCTCAGTGTGATCACTATACCTCTTACAGTTGGAGTGGCCACATTAGACACTACAATCCATTTTATGCCTCCGGAGGTTTCATACAATCTTCTCTTAGACAGACCGTGGATTCATGCAATGAATGGAGTGCCTTCCACACTTCATCGTAAGATGAAGTACATCTACAACAACAAAGTGTACACACTTGATGTCAATCCTGAACCAAATAGTTGCTTACACATTGAAAAATCCAAAGAGAATCATTTCAATACCTTAACACCAACCACCCAAGTGGAACCCATCCAACAAGAATCCTTAGACGATGATTGGGGTTCCTTATACTTCACCCCTCCTTTATTAGGAGACTCCAACACCATCAACCAAGACTCTCCAAAGGGAAACGTAGTCTTGTCACCACAAGATTCGATCGATCCTTCACATGCATCCACCTCAATCACTTCATCCAATGAAGCAAACAATGAGCCCTCACTTGATCCAAAAGCGTAGAAAAATCTCTATGGAAAAGGTTATGAGCTGATGAAGCAACTTGGCTACATTGGACAAGGTAGTGGTGCTAATGAAAAAGGTATTTGCAACCCTATCAAGCTTAATACGCAAACAACACATCATAGTCTTGGTTATTGTCCTCTAATCAAAATCACCAAGCCTTCCCCTCATACCAATCCTATCCCAAATCATCCTTCTAATCCTACCTTCACAAGTGATCCTTTGCAGCCACCTAGGGAATCTTTGCTTAATGCCAATGTCATCTTGCAACCCACTCCTAATTCTGATTTTACACACTCCTCCAAAGGAGTATACAAAATCTCACAATCTCTAGCACCTTGTGTAGGTATGACATCCTATCCTAAGCATGACCTTTCCTTATCATCAACCAAAGGATCACCTTCTACCCTCAATCAAGAGGGTATCTTGTCGAGACTCCTCCAAGATCACTTGATATCCCTTCCCCCCAGAACTCGAAAGAAATGTCATAATAGACATTCCTTTTGTGCTTACCACTGAGTTCATGGTCATTCCACTACTCAATGTAAGGCCTTGAGTTATAGAATCCAACATATTATGGAGCTTGGTGCTCTCCCTTATGTGGGGTAACCTCATCCCTCTAATTGATACTAATTTTCCCTCCACCTTGCACTTCACCAATCCTTTTGGATGACTCTTTTCCTACACTAAGTGGGGGCAAGAGGTTAGGTAGCCTTTTCCCCTCATATGTCACTTGCCATTGTCAACCTTGACTTGTCGTTAACCTCTCATGAACATATAAGAGCAAGCTTGGGATGTGGAAAACATGTCTTAAGTTGACTCGCATGTAACATACACTCCTTCTCATGAGGCAGCTTTTCATAAACATATGACTCGGCATAGGGCTTTCTGAAAATGCTCTCATGTCCTCTCCCTTTCCTCTTCTACTTTAAATAAATTGCTCATAGTATGGTGTTTCACAATTCCTTTAAAGTGGGGGCATACATCACCACTCACATTTCATTGTGAGATCTTCTTTTTCTTGCAATTCCTTCTCTTAGAAACATTAAACACAATGTTACTCAGGATGATACATCTACATTTCTCCTCTTTTGCATACAAGATGAGCTCTCACCTCTCTTGCATACAACATGAGTACATTTGCACTTTGCCTCTTTTGACAACATTACGTATAATTTTTCCTAGGTTGAGACATCGAACGAACAAAATAAAAATCCCTTTTAACAAAATCATTTTCAACCATCACCTCTCTTTTGTGGCACCTTATCAAATTTATCACGAGGCATAACTTTGGTATGGTTCAAGCAGGAAGCCCAACAAGCAGCATGACTTTCCCCATGGCCACCTTTGTGAGTACATACCAACCATGTGTATGTTTCTCACCTTTTGGGATTTAACTCACCCTGCAAATGACCGATGTTTTGTTTCCCCAAAGTGAGCACATCTTTTTCACCCTATCCATTCTCTTCATTCTAATCCTTGTCATTGCATGATAATGCATCTTGTTTTACTCTAATGCATTCACCTTTGAATGTCTTTTGCATTGATGTCAAGTTGACTTAGAATTTTGAATCCTTGGTGGCTTAATCACCTCCTTCTTTCTTCATGTTCTTCTTCTTTGTCATTCTTTGCCATCTCCATTGGGCTACTTTAGTGTGAGCTTGAAGCAAGTTCATCCTCTCACTAAAGTGGGGGCTAAATGTGTCACCAAAAAGTGTGGACTTTGACACTTTTCGCTCATTTGGACCTTGGCCTATGGATTTTGGACCATTTTCAACCACTTTTTACCCCTTTCCAAGCCTTGTGTCAAAGTGTTGTAAGGTCTTGTAAAACATTTTCATGCTTTCCTAGGCTTGCCACCACTAAATCAACCCTTTAATGACCCCTTAATGCACATACATTTCCTATCTTAGTGTGTTTTATGAAGACAATCTCGACAAACATAAATAATCACACTTTATTTCATGACAAACAATGAAATTTGCCCAGGTGGACTAGGTCGCCACCTTGGGCGACCTAGTCCCAAGTGGCATAAATTTTAATTTTAACTTAAATTTCTTTCAGGATTTTGTCTCTAAAACCCTAACGTCGGTCTGTATGGTATTATTTCAAAAAAATTAGGGCATAACTTGTATAAATAAGCTCCAAACCCCTAATTCCTCATTATGCATCATCCATTTTCTTCTCAACACATATTTCTCTCACCTCTCATCTCTCCTTCCTCTTCTCAAGCAAGCTAGGGTTTCAGATTCTAGATCAACAAGACATCATTTCTTAAATATTCAAGGGTTGAAACCTCCAATGCTACAACTCAAGATCAACCATCATGACAAGGTAACTAAGTAAATTACTTCACATTTCATGCTTTCTTGTCTTATTTCATCATTTGATTTGATTATTTACAAAGGGGCTTGACCAAGGCAAGCCCCTATACTCTAATAATCAATGTTTCTTCTTTCTCTTTGTGTGTGTTTGCAAATTTAGGTGCATTGGGAGCTTGAATATCATCCAACAACTCATCCAATCTCACTAAGGTTGAAAAAACCCTAGTTGAAGCTTGGAAGACTTCCACATACCAGAATCTTCATTTTCAGGACCGACTACTTGAATGAGCAGAAAACATAGATCAAAGGCCTCAGATCCCATCTTTTGGTTCACAAAAATTCAGAAGAGGACTAGTTTGCCACTTTGGGCGACCTAGTCCCACTAAAGCTATTTTCCAAAAATCTTTGTAGATCTATACCCTTTTGGCTGAAACAAGCTCAAGACCAGTTTTCCAGAATTCACCTGAAAAAGGACTAGGTCGCCCAGCTTGGCACAAGTGTCCCTTTCAGCATCTACATCAAATTCAGCAGCATTTCCAACTCCTACAAGATTTCAGGTACACACCCTTTCAATCTCCTCCATTTCTGTAAGAGTTTGTACATATTTCTTAGGTTATTTTATATATGTTTGTATATCTTCATGTGTTTTCCAGCATAGTTGTATTTCATTCTTAGTTAGCTTTACTTTCAATTCATTTTTTGGTCATTGCATTTAGGGCATCTCACACACATCACACATTAAGCCCCTAATCCCCCTTCGAATGAACCCTGAAATGAAAAGGTGTGAAAGAGAGCCATTCTCCCAAAGTTGGCTTCTAACTAAAAAACCTTGGAAGCTCATTGGGGAATCCTCTTTCCCTAATTCATTTTTGGTGGTTCAGGGATGATTCTTGCTTTGAAGCTATTGGCAACACCATTCTTTTTGAAGGCAAACTCTACATCTCAGGATTTTGGGCATACTACAGTGGCCCATATTTTAATTGATTTGGACGTTTCCAAACCTCTTTGGGGATGTGGTCTTGATGGTGGAGGACAGACCTTGGAAGCATCTCTTGGATTATGAGGGGCTCCCTTTTTAGTGCAAGAGATTGTTCTATGTTGGTCATTTGGCCTCTGGTTTCCCTCTTTCTCGTCATAAGAGAGTTGCTACTTGGTGGAAGGATACTCTCACGAACCATCTCACGATGGGATCTCCCTCTTCAGATGCTTTTGAGGAGAATTTCCCTTCTTTGTCTGCTTCTTCTTTGGAGGTTGTGTCTCCCCCGGTTCCTCCTTCGGTTCCTTCTGTGGAACCAGTGTTGCACTATAATGTTGTCGTTGTGTCGACAAAGCCTGCTTATCCCTTGACGATCACTTTTGTTGTTCCTCTGATAAAACACTTATGTTGATCCTTTGAATGGTCCTAACTCCTCTTCTTTGGTATTGGCTTCATTGTGTTGTGACCATTCCTTGGTGGTTTTTGAGAAACCGCTCCTCTCCTTGCTCGATGGACTTTGTCTCTGAGCCTTCTTGGTTTGTTATACAGAGAAAAAATAAGGCACTGCCAAAACGTGGCCTCAGGTTTTGGGAGTCAGGTTTGTTCCCTTAGATTATGGGGTTGTCTAGTAATTGTCTGTTGTTTGACATGCAGTGTGTCTGTTGTTCATGTCTTGTTTATGTTGCCTAGTTCATACCTTGTTTTAAACTAGTTTGTTTTTTGTCCCTTTGGGTTCTTCGTGTAAAGGGTACGATAACCTGAAAATGCTTACTTTATCAAAAACAACCTAAATTAGCATTTTAATCAACAAATTAAGTCTTCTACTCAATGCATCTACAACTCTATTTTGGTTTACCACTCCTATTCTTTAAAACAAAAACAAAAAAGATTTGTATGAATTCAACTACACATTTCTCTAATTTAACTTACCTTGACTATTCAAATAATACAATTCTTGATGGTCTTTATTAAAATGAATTCTTTACCCAACACATAATGTCTCCATTTATCAATGCTTGAACTATGTCATATAATTCTCAGTCATACATTGAATATGTGTTCTTAGTGTTATTCAACTTCTTCCTAAAATAAGCTACAAGTCTTCCTTCTTGACTTAATACTCTTTCAATTGATGTAACACTTGCATCACAATCTACTTGAAACATTATCAAATTTTGGTAATGAAAACACTTGTTGTTTTGTCACTTTCTTTAATAATTCAAAACTTTAGTTTGAAGAAATTGCCTATCAAAACTCCCTTTTATCTCCTCCCAATGTTTTAGTTATTTGTGCATATATCCCATTAAAAAAAATTATTCTTTCTATAAAAAATAGCTAATCCATAGTCATTCATGGCGTAGTGTGATGGTTAAATCATGGCATTGTTCTTGTAGCTACCAAGGTTCCATTGGGAAAAAGAAGGTGTCTCAACCTTTGATTTTTCCATAGAATTGATTTTCCAAATATTAAATGTTCCTAATTTGCTCACATTGTCTTGTGAGTTACAACTTGCAATTTATATTCTGATGAGGAGTCAAGTTGATTTTACAGGTGGAGTTGTGCATGAAGGCATTTTCTACTTCCGTGTTGCGTTTACATGGAACGTGAGCTTTTGAGGTGCAGTTATTTTTGGCAAGTGCAAATTTTGCAGTGTGGCAATGTGGTGACAATTGGAAATTTATTGTTGTGTGTGTGCAATGTTTTTGACATTTTCCATGTTGCATATTTTGCCTTTGGCAATTATTTTAGAAATTTCTAATTTATGCATTGTAAGCTCTTATATATATTGAGCACTTGTATTTTGGAGTTGTAGTTTATGCTTTATTGAAGTACCGTTATGCTATCAGAATTACTCCAAAATTGAGAATAAGTAAGAAGACTCTTGCAAGAGCATAGCTCTACAATTATATTGTAACTTGTTTATTGTTGCTAAATAATATAATTGAGCTGTGTTTTGGAGTGTGGGGTTTTTCTCCCGAAAGGGTTTTCCCTGTAGGAGTTGAGAAAATACAACACCACAAACCCCGAAGATCACCTGCATGCAAATAACCTGTCACAAAAGAAGAGATGGAGACAAACAAGCAAGGGTTCTCTGAAAACTGAAAATGTATATATCAGAGAGAATGAGAGAATGAATTGATATGAAATACAATGGGATCAATCCTTATAAAAAGGAGATCATGCAAACCCTAATAAAACCCTAATAGGAAAAACCCTAATAGAAGCCCTAATCGGATAACATTTAATAATTAATATAATTATTAAATGTCACTTTATGCAAACTAACGTGAAATCTTAAGAAGGGAATAAAGGTAACTTAATCAACATAATTAAGTTAAAACCTTTACTCTAACATTCCCCACGTAAAATTTTGTGTTGTGATTTGGGTGTTTCTTTGTTTATCATATGTATGTGCATCTAAATCTGTAACAGTTAAAGGTGTTTAAGAATTTTTTGCAATCCTCTCCTACTTAGATTAGTGTAGGAAGCTTCTTTCGCACACTTGGCTTCCTTTCAAGTTCAAACCCCCATAAGGCCATTTTGATCTTGGGCATTGTGTCATTTTTGATCCGTCATGCTCAAGGGTTTGAACCTTCAGATTGAAGTTGTTGGCATTCATGTTGATGACTTTGTGCTTCAAACCCTTGTTGGGAAGATGTGCTCATATGCTTTGTGCCCCTACTGGGCTATTGTGCTTGTGGGTTTAGACTATTCGCGTTAATGTTGTGTGTTCATGTCGAGGATGAGGTCCCCCATTTGTGGCCTCACTTGGCTTGGGCCAAGCTAAAAATTCCTATGTTACCAATCCAAAAAAAATTAGCTAATCCATGAGAACTTATTACCTCATAAATAATCTCTAGTAAAAAGAAAATTGATAATTGATTTTGCCATCTTTGGAATCATCTTCAAACCCTTTGTTGAAATTATAAATTCCAAATATACCAATAGTTCCTTCATAAAACTATTCTTCTTGATATGAATCAACAATTTATCTTCTCTCAACCTCTATAATACCAATCTAATATGATCCAAATTTTCTTTTGTGCTCCTACTAAAAATTAAACATCATATAAATAAACTATAATAATCTTATTCAAGAATGGTTTGAACACTTTATTAATTAACTTCAAATTTGATGCATTAATTAGACCAAAAGGCATAATCAACCACTCATATGAACCCTCTATAGTCTTAAATATTGTCTTCCATTGATTTTGCTCTCTTATACTAATCTAGTGTAACTAGTTTTTCATATATATCTTATTAGAATGTATTGCCCCACCCAAACAATCCATTATGCCATTCATCCTTAATCAAAATGTATACCTTATTGTGATTTGATTGATAGCTCTAGAATATGTATATGTTCCCCATTATCCCTAGTGTTGGTACAATTGGTACAACACATGACTAAAGCTTTCTCTTATCAAACATCCTTTGAATGGCTCTTGCATTTTGTTAGTTCAATTATTAACTCTCTATTGACACCATCATATAAATATCCTTGTTAGGTAAGCTAATTCCTAGGATCAAATCAATGTGGTGACTAATACTCCTTACTAGCAATAATCCATCTGGCATATTATAAAACACAATATCATTGTACTCTGCCAACCTAGAAATATGAATTTGGAACTTCTTCAGGTATGTTATCAAATATCCTAGAAAGTATTACAATACACATTTCTCATGCTTAAACCTTCTAAAAATTTATTTCCAACAAACAAATAAACTCTAGCACTACCATGCACTTAACTTCCCTTATCCTTCAATGGAGAAAATTATTTCACCTCCCTTCCTCAAAGTATATGTATTTTCCCTACCACTATGAATAGCTTTTCTATCATACTACCATGGTCTCCTTAACAATAAATGACAAACATCCATAAGCATAGCATCACATACACCCTTGTCCTCAGAGTGTAGATTGAATGGTGTAATTCATTAAAAAGATAAAATAATGGTTGTGTTCAACCCTTCTGCTAGAATGGAATAAGTCGTCAACCCAAAGGTTATAAGGGGGGTGTGGGGTGCTTGTTAAGGTGTAAGAACCCTAGGGGCTTCCCATTACTCTTGGTTATAAATAAAACACCACATACTACCTCCTCATAATTTGATCCACACCACATACTACCTCATCATAATTTGATCCACACCACACACTACCTCATCATAACAAGATCGTATCTTGAACTTGACCAAACAATGTTTGCTTACCAAAATCTTATTTGTCTTCTACAACCATGAAACCCTGTATGGATTTGGATGCTCTATTTTTTCAAATTCAATTTATTGAACATTTCACTTGACACTAGATTATCAATATTGCCCCTATCAAGTGTAACCTTGCAATATCTACCTTCAATCTTACAAATTGTTCTAAAGAAATTTCTTCTTGCATTGATTCTTTTATATTCTCATTATCAAGTTTTAATAATACTCGTCATCAACAAAGACACATTTTTTTTGGTTCATTCATTCAAGTAGGCAATTCAACTAACTCATCATTTGCATGTGCAATGTGTGCAATTCCTTCAAGTCTTCAATTATTGCTTCATTGTGATTGAAAACACTCAAATGCCCTTATGTCCTTTAGCTCCACACTTGAAACAAGTGCCTTGAAATGATCTCTCACCTCCTCTTCTAAATTTGACTCATACTCATTAATATCCATCAAATCTCTCCCCTAAAATAAGAATTATAACTCTTCTTTGCTTCCACATATTTGAGACCTTGTCCTACCACCACCTAAATGCCTTTCTCTTGAATCTATTGTCTCTTCCTCTTTGCTTGCTTTGTCTAATCTAAAATCTTTAAGTTAACTTATCATTTTCCTTTAGGGAAAATTGCTATGCTTCTTCAACCGATTGCAATCTCATCATGCCCAATTCCTATCATATACTTCCTTTTAAACTTTTTATATATCATCACCTTTTCTTGATCGACTTCATGATGACCAACCCTTATTGTCAACTTACAAAGTTCTACAATATAATCTCACATTTATATCTTTATGCCTCAAATTCTATATTTTCTTTAGCATGTCTAATTAATAGTCTATACAAATAAATTTAGCCTTTAGTTTTGATGCCATCATATCTTGCCTTTTATTTTTTTCATTTCTTCTTTTATTTCTCTAATTGTACTTTCCACCATAGTGCAACATGTCCTATCAAATGTCTTAGCAAAGTATAGTTTTTCAAGATCTACGATTTCCTCAAACTAAAAATATTATACTATTTCAATCAACCAATTTATCAACTCTATAAGATTTAATCCATTAGTATAACTAGCAAGATCAATTCTTAATCTCTTACCAATATTGGAAATAGCTTTCAACATTGTAACTTGCTCTTGGTCTCTTTCATCCTCTAAAAATCAATTCATAAGTGGCCTATTTCTTCTTACATTTTGATCATTTTAGTCACCTCTAGATGTATGGCATCTTCTCTTATCTTCTTCAACAACATCTAATTTGATCTCAACATTTCTCATTAACTTAAAACAATTTTTCTATTCCTACAATGTTAACAACACATAGACCTCTACCCACTCTTCATGAAGGCATTCTAACTTGAATTTTATACAAACTACCTCACAATTCTACAATTTATTTAAAACCATATTTCCTTGGACACTTTCTACTTGCAACTCAATATTGAAAGATATTTTTTATTAGTTAATGACTCTAAACTTGAACTTTTGGATCCATTCCAATACCACTACTCATCGATGTTGAATCATTGATCTTTTGTAGAGGAAGATTATATAATACATTGCCCTATGTAACATGAATCGAATGATGGATCCACTTAAATGAATTCTCCTACAATTTTGCATTTGAACTAGATGCCTCATTTTGAAACATGTGGGTGATTCTTCTATAATAAGTAAGACAAGAAGTAAGCTTTAAAACTATACACAGCCTTAACCGCAAATCTCCCTAGGATCAATCATATCATACACAACATTACTAATTGGTACAATATTCAAATATGCAAGGTGCTTGACTCAATCACATTTTTATCAGGTAGGTGTAAGCAATTGCTTAGCATTAATATACAATGAAGGCACTATGACAAACTGATGATACAACATGGTAGAATTATTGTTTGTTATAATACATGCACTACATGAAATCTGCGGTGCAGATAAATTCCACAACATGAACAAGTTAGTGTCAACTAAGAAAGTATGTATCAACAAATGTTTATAATTGATGCAAGATCTCTCTTACCCTTAAGATGCTCATGTATTAGATGTCCTTAGAGATTAGGTAACTTTATTGTTAGATGGCATAGACTATTTGGGCACTAATTTTTAATGAAACATAAATAGAATGAGTTCGGTTTAAGACAATAAAAGAATGAGAAACATCCCCAAGAAGGGTAAGAATAGGATTTTGCTAACTATTTAGATAAAGTGTCTAACCGTTATAATTTGGTATCTATTGCTGCAAAATAGCTCTATTTCTTAAGGTAAAGGAAAACCTAACACAGATATTATGAAAGATTAAAACTTCAAATAAACCATCTTCATATAAAAAATTCTAAAGATACTGCAATCCTATTTCTTTTTAAATGTATTAAAATAGTTATACAACAAAAAAAAAATCGCAAAATTAAATTAACCTCAATTTTAATGAAATTGAAAAACGAAATCTAAGATTAACAAAGGGAGAAGTCGATGCAAGAGCACAACTACTTGGTGGAAGAACACTAATGAAGATCACTTGACTACTTGTGCCCTTAATTCTCCGTTGGATGGCTCTTCTAAGGATGATGATTCCGTAGCTTCTAGTGTGGCACTAGCATGCCCTTTGAACCCTATTGGGGAACCTCCTACCAAGATCTCACAGCCCAATTTGCCTTTGGCTTCTGATCAGCTTCAGATTACTCATGTAGTGAAAAATCGCCTTTCACCTCTTCATTCTATTGCTCTTTCTTCACATAGTGATGGGTGCTCGATAGGGGAACCCCCCCGGTTCCCCTTGTTTGAAGAATCTGGATGAAAATATCTCTTGGACTGTTGTTAGGAGGAAGAAAGGTCTTCCTAAATCATTACCCCAAACTAATGCTAGTGGGTTGGGTGAGAGACCAATTCGTACAAGGCATGGTATCACCTAAGAGGGACCCGAGGGATTCACAGCTCTATCTTTTGTTTGTAACTGTTTGAGGCAGCTTGGCTGTAGCTGTTCATCATTTTTTGGTTGTGTTATTTTTCTGTTGTATCTGGCCAATTCGGGCCTATCTTGTCTAGCCTTTTGGCAGCTTTTGTAAAGGGTCGGGACCCTTGTTTTCCTGCTTAATCTAATAAAAAACAAGAGGAAGAAGAAATTTTAAAGAATAACCTTGTTTAAATGTTTCAATCCATTTCAAATTATATAATATAGAGTAGAATGCTTCTCATAAAAAATGTGTATATTTTACTTTTTAATAAGGATAAAGAGACCAAAAAAATAAGAGAAATGCATTTTAGTTATATATAAAGAGAAAATACTACATCGACCCCATTCCTTCCCATCTTCCACCCCTAAAAATCTTTGCAATTTGAAAAAAAATTAGAAATTAAGATTTGTTTGCAATTTCAATAAAATGATACTTTCCTTCATAGTTAGCCATCTTCAACTTTCTTGGTAATGCATGTAAGGGTAAATATTCTGAATATATTAAAAACATTTGCTGCAATTTCTTAACTTCAAAAAATTGACTTCCTTAAAATTACCCCTACAACTAACACAAACTGTAAAGTGGATGATTTAAATGTAAAATAATGAAATAGCCAATCAATCAATGCATGTTCAAGAAAACAAGCTGCTCTTGGTGCTACTTAAGTAACAATATATCATCACATAGATGGATCTCTGCTCACTATTCTCTTTTATTGGAAAGGGATGCACTAGTTACTCAGATTATCCAGTATATAGAGCAAAAATGTGACAATTAATGGACCTTCACCGGAAATTCATGCCTGAATTGAAATTATGATGTATTTTAGTAAGAAAGATTACTTGGCCTTCCAATGCCAATGTTTCTCTGCACCATTTGTAAAGGACTGAACCAAAGTACACAATCATTGGCATGTCCTCAATATGAACCCCAAAAAATATGCCTAACAAGAATCTCTATGCTCCACTGGATCCTTCAGTCTTCCATATATAAGTATTAGTCATGGGGAATAACACATACATGAATATGTCAATCTTTGTGGATCTATACTCCACTGGATCCTTACAGTCTTCCATATATAAGTATTAGTCATGGGGAATAACACAAATGAATGTGTCAATCTTTGTGGATGGACTCAAAAATTGTAATGTTTACAGAATCCATCTTAACCAATTTTCCTTCATACACACTCTGATTGGTTTTTCCCAGCAGCTCATATATAATAAATAACTGCTAAAACAACTAAGGTATCTGTAAGGAGGAGACCCAGAACATCAAATACATATTTTGGAGCAAATAACCCCCACACCTGCAAAGACGGCATATATCTTTAACATTAATAACGATGGTGTGGATCAAAGTGGATAAGGCTCCACATTACAATCATGAAGGCAATTTGGGCAGTAGAGAGAAAGTAGTGATGAGAAAAACAGCAGCTGCAAGTCTCCTACGAAAAACTACAAAAAAAAAGTCTCTACAAATAAGCAATTGGACACTTGCAAAGGAGCCTTTATAGAACATTTCCATTTGAGATTCTACAGCTTCCTATATCCATTGAAGCAACTTTTTTGACTCAATGTTGGACTTCCTTGCTACAGTTGCAGGAATTTAACCCTCCTTATAAATGAGGATGGATACCAGTTGATAACAAGAACTGGACATTCAACGAGGCAACACTTCACATAATTCAAACTGATATAGAAGAAATTGGTTTTTCTATTGTTTCTTTGAACATACTGCATTGCTCTTTTAAATAGTTCTAAATATAGACAAAAAAGGAATATATGAACTAACCATCAAATGGCGCCGCTGTATTGTCACACAAATTGTTGAGAAAATTACCATGATTACAGAAATTAGCCCATAAGTCAAGAAAACCTGCATTTATGATTTTGAAGTTAATGAACAATGAAATGCGATCAAATGAAATGATGTTTGCAATACAATCAAATTTTTCAAAATAGTTTTTTAAGTGAAAAGCAAAGTGTTAACAAATGTGAGCCTGAAGCCACAATAGTTTCAACATTTAAAGTTGAACTGATCAAAGGATTATGACAGAAATAGAGAGCAAACCTGGATTACTTGTAATAGGAAGAGTTTTTGACGTTTATCATCATGAACATGTGGATGTTTAGTTGTGACAAGCAACGGAAGCCCAAATATTGGCAGTATATGAGAAACTCCAAATGTATCTAGAGCAAGAAGAATGCCTTGTCGAATAATGTTAAAGTTATCAAACCTGGAAATGTTCAGCCAAAGATCAAGTTAAAATGGGTTTAACAAATTTAACTTCAGAATATGTTGAAAGCATAGATTGTTTTGCTCTTAAGAAATTTCTCTCCTTGTAAGAACTGGAAGAACCACAAACAAAAATGATTATTCATCCAAGCAACATAAAATCAATTCTCAATTATATACATTTTTTTCGTTACTAAAATAGAATAGGCATCAATAATGTATAATTAATCTGAAAGCTTCTGGCAGAAAACCATGTGCAAGTTTTCTGCCAGAAGCTTTCTAATTAACTATAATGGACTGTGGAAATATCATTTCTTTAATGTATAATTAGCTTAAAAACCAATTCTGGATTTAGAGAAAACTTAATCAGAAGAAAATGACACTCACCCTATAAAGGCAGCACCATAACGGAGGCCATCAAAAGTACACCTGTAGACACAAAGTTCAAGAGTCAGAAACATGCAACAAAGTGACTCCATTATTAGTTGTGAGTTCTTTCCTCTTCCATTAATTTCTGCAATTAGTCTTTCCATTAAACCATTTTCCTACTTCATTTCCCACCATCCTTGGAGTCTTTGTTTTGCAGTCAACAAGGAGACAAATTGTATTAATGGCCACAAGTAAGCAAAGTATGTCAATGGAACAAGTTTTGCAGTTACAATAGAACAATAATAGGGTAGAAAAGAATCCTCAGCTGAAAAAATGACGAAGACAAGCAACAACCCTGAATTACTGAAAGAAAAAAAGAGGGGGTGAACCCAAACATCATACAACTTGTTTTTTATATTTCATGCACAAACTTACATATTCTGCTTCTTGTTTCTCCCTGAATCTTCTACAACTATAATCAAATCAGCATTGATGGTATGCCAAAAAAATTGATAAATAAGTGCAGGAAATCATCTGGCCCAAGGGACTTGTCCAGATTGAAGGAGAACATGATTGTTTTGAGTTCTTTGATTTTTTTGAGAAGATGAATGTTATCATCCTCAGAAATCAGGTTCAGGACTTTACCATGGATGAAATCCTGATAAGTGACATAGAATTGATGTCATTGTTGACTTAATGACTGGTATCCAACTCACCCTCTCTGGTATCTTGGTTGGCTATTAAAATTTGAGTTGATTGTATTATGATGTCCTTCCCTTTTCTTACATATGCTCTTTAAAAGAATTACTTTCCATTATTGTGTCTGGCTGTTTTTGCTGCTGTTTCCAAGGAGTTCCATTCCCTTGATTATCAACATCATTGCTTTTCTATCTTGTGTTGATTCAGGCTAGGCTGCTTCCTTCTTAGGACACACTCTTGCCAAATGTCCGTGCTCATGACAAATCCTGCATCCAATTGATGCTGTTCTTGACTTAATGACTGGTATCCAACTTACCTTCTCTGGTATCTTAGTTGGATATTAAAATTTGAGTTGATTGTATTATGATGTCCTTCCCTTTTCTTTCATATGCTCTTTAAAAAAATTGCTTTCCATTATTGTGTCTGGCTGATTTTGCTGCTGGTTCCAAGGAGTTCCATTCCCTTGATTATCAACATCATTGTTTTCTTATCTTGTTGTGTTGATTTAGGCTAGGCTGCTTCCTTCTAAGTGTTGGACTTAGGGGAACACTGAGAGGGGGAAGTAGGGGGGAGGGGAAGGGGGGTGAATCAATGTTCTGCAAATCTGAACTTTATTAATTTGATATTCAAACCATTTCAGCATTAAACTAAAGGAAAGATGCAAACACATAAAGTAATCATCCACAACACCATAACACAAGGATTTTTGCATGGAAACCCTGTTAGGGGAAAAACCACGGTGGAGGATAATCCACAATTTGAGTACTCATATAAAAATTTTACAAAGAGGAATGCACTTGCATTCAGGCACACTGCCTAGAGCTCACTGCTCAAAAGGGAAGGCTCACTGCATTACAAAAATTCAGATTTAAAACCATCTAAAGGTTGAACTAAGACAGTAGCATCTATTCATGCCAGGTTACAGTTCCAGTGAAGCTCGTAGATCAAATTTTGAGTCCTCTATTTGATTTCGCACTTCACTTTGCTCTACTCTACACTTTTCTGCTCTTCGCATCACACAGATAAATTCGCACTATTACTCTGCTGAATTTCGCACCACACTGATATACTTCGCATTCCACACATTCACACTTCTCGCTATATCAAAATGATAAAACCGATCCCATATATATATCCACTATCAAGGATTTGATCATTCATATGTCAGCTTCATAAAACATTAAGTAATTTTCAACTGTCGGCTAGATCCTTAATTAAATCTTTATGTGCATCCTCCAAAGTCGGTTAAGACAGAGAGGACCCAAACAAACATAATCGAGCACGAAAACATTTAATTAATTATTCCTTATACATCCGCGATTACTATATTTGACAAGTCGGCTTGCTCGCACAGATAACCAAAAGATTTGTGCACCGGATCTCTTAGATCGCATACCAATGAATGCGCATCAATATACTTCTCGAATAAGGTATTACAAACATCAACAAACCTTTCTCTGAGATCCATAACCCAAAATAATATTTTGGTAAGGTAATTGGATCGACATTTATGCCTTTAACCGGATGCTTTGTTCTTCACTCTATTCTGCCGGTGTAAGCCAAAACTATATTGCAAACCGGATGCATGACTTAGGTTGCCATCAATGACGACACTTACAAGCCATATGCCAACAATCTCCCCCTTTGGCATTGATGGCAACACTTAGTGAAAAATGACTAAGTGTCAGAAACAATATAAGTACGCTGCCAAACTTCACTATTCTCTCTCCTCGTCGCTTCAAAAAAGTTTTTCAAAACATAGCTCTCCCTAAGATTGATGAGACATTTTTCATTGCAGTCTCTGCCCCTTTGACATCAATGACAAAGCATGGAAGCCATATGCCAAAAGTGACAAAACACGTGTTCAAAATCTCAAAAACTTCAAAACTGATTCAAAACTTTTGAAAAGAGTTAGAAAATTATCTTATGATTTTCCTTCATCTCCGGAAGGAACTTCTTCCAAGCATCTATTGTGATCCCAATGATAATAATCATGTTGTTATTCTTGGATGTCTTGTTGACAATCTCAGTGAGAGATTCTGGAATTGTAATTGCTTCCTCTAGTTTCTCACATTTCCTTAGTATCTCAACCATTTGTTCCAGTTTGCATTCGGTTTGATCCTTCACCTTCCAAAAAGTGTCCACAATTGTGTACTTGGTGGATTGAATTTTTGTGTGCTCAGACTGTACTTCTCGAATCTTTTTCCTGATGGTGCCATCCTGATCCTAAACCATATCAAAGCTCTTTCCAATCTCATTTAATTCTAATTCAATTTTTTCTAACTTCTCTTTGTACTTTCCAACTGCATGAGGCCAACGGATGCAATAGTTGTAGATGTTATTAGCTGAATTGATGCATTGTCTCAACTCATTCATTTTCCTTTTCAATTTGGTGAGTGATAGCCTGAACTGCCCCTTCAAATGTGAGATAACTTCACCTTCTTCTTTGTCTTTATCCTCAGAGCTCATTGATTCTTTGTTGCATTCAATCATTTTTTCAAGTAGAACGTTCTACAAACTTTCCAATTTGATCTTGCAATGCTCAACATGAGCATTTAGTACATCCAGAATCATATCCTGATCATATGATGATCGGATAGACCATAACTTAGAAATTTTCTGCATTCCACCTTCCTAAATAAGCTGTTGTAGCTTCTCTTTTGTCAGGTCATGACATTTCCATTTCTGGTTTGTGTTCAATTCCCTGTGGATCCTCAATTTCTTCATCAAAAATATCCACAATTTCCTTTTCCTTCAATTCTGGGAATCTTGCATTTCGGAGGGTTGTATTCAACAGCTTCCTTTTCTCTTTTTTGCTTTTTCTCCATGCTATCGGAAGAGGAACCAACTTCAAGTGTTCTTACTGGCAAAGAAATATCGACTGAACCACACTTTCCAAGCAAATTCTTGAAGAAATTTTCAAATTCTTGATCCTAATTAGCCAAGCTCTTCGAGTATGAATATATTTGTTTGCATACCGGTTAATTTACTTTCCACACCATATTGTTGATATTTGGCAAACAATTCAAGAAATACATTACCAAACATATAATCAAAGTACCGAACCTGAAAGGGTAGCTTGTCTCTTTTGTTAGTTGCACATTATCCATCAATTGATCCTTTAATAGTTGACACAAGTCGAAGTCCTGACCTTCCATTATCATCTTGTGAGAAATGTAGACTGCACCAGCCAAGGTCGCTCCTTCTCGGTTTCTGAAAAAGACTTTGAATGAAATTTCGTGTGCAATGTACTTTTTAACAAGATTCTTGATAGTCAAAATTATCAGTGCCCTGTGATCTCCAATTATTCTGGTTAGGGTTTCAACTTCTTTGTTCCAAATGGATTTCTTTCTTGGTATGTCCCCGACTTTACATAATCCAGTCAAATTCTCAATTACTTCCTTCGAAATGATGTAAGGTTTGTCCAGAGTCAAAGTGCCATCATGCAATCTACTCAAGATGAATTAAACGAATTTCGCATTCTCAAAGTACGGAAACTCATTCCAAATGTCCAAATTCCTGTGTTTGGCTTCATTCAATTGCTCCAATTCGTTGGGTAACAACAGATTCCTCGTGGACCTAATCTTTTCACTATTGTATTCATCCAAAATGATTGACCCTTTGATTTGTTCCATTTTTCCTTTCGTACTTCACGTTTACCGACCGCACACCAAATTATATGAAATAATCCAAGAACAACTGAAATACCTGATTGATTTTGAGATTCGCCGCCGAATTGCCTTCACTCCTTCGAATTTCTTCTACCAAGTGCTCTCCTTCTTTTCTCCTTTGATACAAAGTGACAAATGAGAGTTTCAACTTGCCTTTTATAGTTCGCACACTTGTAATAAATGCATTTTCCCTAGGTATTTTGGATACCCTGTTTTCTTAGACAACGAGAGAAAAATTCTTCTGCGGACCTATGATTCTTTGAATTCTCTTGTGAAAGTTCTCCAAAACTTCTACATATCATTGATACACCTTTTTGACCATCCTTTGCATTCCGGTACCAATTACGGATAGGGGAGGAAAGATTTTCTTAAACGACTCCCTCTAGGCCAATGGCCTGAGATCAATTTCCGAAAGAATTACCAGAAGCAGGTTCCAATGTAGAACCATTTCCAGCATCAGACTCATTCTTCCTTACCCATGTCTTCTTCATCTGATCTCTCATTTCATCCATAATCATTTTTCCTTTTTCTTTGTCATCTTTCTATATATTTTAGTCTCTATATACCAGACCTCTTCTATTCATATTTTTGTTTATGTAGAATCTTGCAATGTGACCATACTTATTGCAATTGTAGCATATAGTATTTCCTTATCTAGACCAATCATTCTATTGATTTCTTCTTGATCTACATTGATTAGCAACATGCCCAAATCCTCCACATGTATAACATTCAACATTCCTTCTATTGATACAGTAGTTTGACACATTTCTGCATTCAACTGATTTATGACCAAACTTTTTGCAATTGAAACACTAACCAGAGAATGATGGATTACTTGATTTTATTTTACTTCTGCACTAAGCAGCCACATGACCAAACTTATTGCAAGCAAAGTAGTATCCATTAAATTTTTGAGCATTAGGTTGTCTTACTGGATACCTTCCACCTTTGTTCATCTGATTTCCTTGCCTGAAATTCTTCTGTCCAGATCCAAAACTTTCTCCTTTCTCATATCCAAGGCCTCGCTTGTCTTTAGCATTCTTCTGTCCTTGAGTCAACTCATCAAGCTTAACAAAACCGATCTTGAACTTCTCCTTGTATTCATTTGCAGTAGTGAGTTCATTTCTGAGAATAATAAGTTGTTTTCCAAGTTCTTGTTCCTTGTTTCTAGATTGTTGCAATTCACCTTCTAACTGAATGAATTCTCCATTTACTCTTCTGCATTCATCAAATCTTTCTTTTAGGGTGTAATGTCCCCTTTTTAGCCCGTTGTTGATTTCGATGGATTTAGCCTATTCCTAGCCCTCATAGGCTAATATGTTTGGTAAGAGGGACCTAGTAGCAGTTGGTTGGTGATAGTGCTTCCTGTCAGTTCAGTTTCGGTTTCCGGTTCCAAGCTTTTCAGATGATTATTCAGCTCAGTTTGGAGTACTTACTATTTATAGTAAGTTACTTTGCAGGGTTACTATTTTTAGACTGGCACCTACTCACATGGGGAACTGACAGAGTTAACTCCTGCTTCAAATGGCTCATTAAATGAACAATTATTCCAAGAGTTATTTATTTTTAAAGTGACTAAGGAATTATTTAAATATTTAAATGTTATTATAAAGTTATAATGTAACTTTATAATAATAAAGTCACTTTAATTCTATAAAGTAACTCAAATAAAACATTATATCTTGAAGTCACTAAAATAAAAGTAAAGTGGGAAATATATCTTTATCCCACATTGGCTGGAAAAGTGTGTGAGCTCTCCCAAGAAAGATATAAAAGGATCTACAAGGCTCATTTATGGATATGCTTGGTTTATGCTTGGTTATTATTTTCTCTTGGAGAATTTTGGGAAGCTTTGGCTTTCAGCAGGTTTGAGGACGGAAACCCTCGAGCTTGGAGGCAGTGGACGAAAACCCATTGTCTGTTGGAGATTTCATTCAGATGTCTCACTTTGTGCTTCAAATCCAAACTTTTGGTTATCCAATCCGACTATAAGTTTTGTGGCTGCGATTGGAAATTTTTGTTGTTATTCTACTGATGATTTTGAAGGCAATAATCATATTCAATTTCAGATCTTATTTCTAAACTAGTATTATATGATTTACATTGAAATTTGTTTGCATGCAATTTATCTATTAAATCTTCTGTGGGAATAACTTAGAGAAATTTAGGGCAAACATTCACGGGGGATGTTACAGAAATGGGGGTTTTGAGTCAGATCTAGTTTGGCTCATTACAGTGGTATCAAAGCCAAGATTCTGCCAGGCTGTTGGGTCATTCAAAGTTTGAGTTTCAATTGCAAAGCATGGCTTCATTGAGGAGATTCTACAGAAGCAATAGCTGTTGTATTACTGCCCTAGTTGAGTTGATTGTGGCAGCTGAGGTATTGCTACATCATTTGTGGAGAATCAAATATTTATCAGATTTAATGGCCTTTGGCCAAATCTGAGAAGACTGATAATTTGGACGTTTGCTATTGTCAGAAGATTGTGAGTAAAATCCAAAAAATACTATTTTATTTGAGGTGCCTGCTTGTATTCTTCGTGAGATCGATTTCATTTGAATCTGGTCGATATTTTATATTCTAGTGTTTGTATTGACTTTCTCATGAAATCGCAAAGGACGCAATATAAGGGAGTCACAAATCAGACAAAAAGGATCACATTTTGAAGCTCAAGTCACCTGTTGGGAGGTGCTCGTTTGGTGGTGAGAGACGGCAATAAAATAATCGATATCTGGTTGAGAATTTGATTCTGTTATAGACTGGATATTATTTGCCAATAAGACAAATAGAGATATCGCATATTGTTCTGGAAGCATTCGATTAATCTTGAAGTCAAATTTATTACTTTGGTCTTAAGATAATCGCGGAATATATAGTATGATTCGTTGATACTTCTGAAGGAGACACATATGTTCTAAAGGAAAGCCGACAACTCAAATAGGGATCCTGTCAGCTCACGTGGCCAGGATAAGACAAAACCATATAGGTGCGGCATTGATTTATTTGGAAATCATCCGATTTCATCACTTGGAGGCGTATGGAGCTTAGTATATTGGAAGGGTGTCGATTTCAAGGAAGAGAGTAAGACAAATTCAGAATAAAACAATCACTGAGTCAGCTGGGTATTGGAGAACGACTTCAGTCTGGGGATAAGCCAAGGTTGTTAATAGTCGAGGATTTATTGGAGAGATTATATCTGAAGAAACACGTCACATCTAGCCATCAGGGTAGCAAGTTCAAGATAGGCGTTGCTTCTGTATGCTTGGACGTCATCAGTCTGAAGGTCAAATCGAAGTCTCACACTTAGACAAATCTTTATCATCGGTTGTTTCATTCCCAGGTTCTTTAGTTGCATTTTTTATCTGATATAATTATTGTCATTACACTGTAATCTTGGCTTAGTCAATTACTCGCTGAAAGCCAGAGTCTTGGCAATCTGACTGTAATTAGCTTGTAATCAGTCTTGCATCACATAATACAATTGTGAGAGGTTGGCAAGTTCACATGAAAAGTGTTTGATGTAATGCATCCTTGCTATAGATATTTGTTACATGGAGAGTTTACATAATAGGATTAAATGAGTCGCATCATAACAGCATATATGAGAAATGGTAGTTTTTTTACCATATGTTTGTCAAAATGCCTGAGTTGCTGTAACTGAACTTTGCATCCACTTTCAGTCATATTGCAGTTTGTAATATCAGAATTACATTATACAATCTCTGGCATTGTTTAGTTCAGTCTTTGATGCATTTGATCTTCATTCAAAACAAGAAAACACAAACAGAAAATTATATCAGACCAAAGATAGCTTGCAAGCAAACTGTTTGACGAAATTCCTGAGTGAGCAAGCTGAAGATTTAGAGCAGATTTTTGCAAGGGACTTTGCAGTAAATAAAATGAAAACAATGGCAAATTTGAAAAGTGACCTTTTCTCAAAAGAATTCAATGATACATTCAATGGTAAACAGCTAAGGGACTTGCAGAAAGAAAAGGATGTAGGGAATTGGCTCTATGTAATTGGATTACAATTGAAGTTCATGAAATCTACCAATGATGTTCTCTCTAAGCTGGAAGAAACAGACACGTATTTGTGCAAAGTAGATCAGGCAGATTGGATGCTTCTGAATTGGGCTATGCAACCCTCAATGCTTGCTTTGGTCCAGCACAAGCTCATCGAACATCCTTGTGAAAAGGTGAGACTTGCGGTTGCTTCTTGTCATAGTGAGATCATAAGGATAATAGCTCCTGTAGCACACTATAATGTCAGCATATTAAAGAAGGTTCTATAGCTGATTGTGGAGAGCCTATATGGGTTACATGATATCAAAACCCCTACTTTTGGTAAAAGGGCTAAGATTACAAAAATCATGGCAAAATTCAGACCATTTATCTTAATGCTGGATCTCAAGTGTGATAAACTGATTTTGCAAATGTTTCAATGCTTCTTAACTGCAATTAGGAAGCACCATCCTGACAACGTGAGGGCTTGTATGCAAACTATTATGTCCTTAATCCTAGATGAGGATGATGATATCTGCAAACGGTTGCAATCAGACTTGTTAGCCATTTGGAGGAAGGAGCTATGTGTTTCCCCCACAGCTTATGCTTTCTCAAAAGGTTTGGTTGAGCAGAAAATTTGGGAAGTTCAAGGAACAGATGACAGCTGCAGAGCTAAATTCTTTGGGTATACAAGCCCTAGGATCACTCAAAAAGAGCAAGAACCAAATGAGGCAAGAGGAGATTTGTTTCACTTGCTTGGAACATTGGTCACTTGATCACATATGTGAAGTTAAAAAGGAAAAGGAATTATTGCGGCCAAGTAGTGTTGAAAACATACAAACAAATGAGGCTACAAAAATTGAAGAGGATGGCCTAACCCAAGAAGTGATCTTGTTAGTTCACCTAGAGATCTCCAAAGAAGTGCATGAATCTTCATGTGATGAGGAATCGCTTAAAGAAGATAACACAGCAGCAGCCTTAGCCATGCATTCAGATAAATCCTACAAAGATTACAAGACATCTACGAAGGAATGCAAGAGTCTTTTGGTGGGCGGACTGGAGATTATGCTTGATAAATCATATGCGGAAATGAACTCAATAAGTGCTTCGTTGGCTGATCTCCATGTTGTACCACCATTCATGCTTGGAGATTGCAAAGCAACCAATGAGAAAGAAGATGAGCTCCGAGTACAAGAACAAGAAAGGAAAGAAGAAACATTTGAATTTGATTTGCAGCCTACAAGTATTCATGAGGAATGCAAAAATCAATCATCATTAGGGAGTGACTCACATGAGGCCTCACCATCTATGCAAGAAGATTCACAAGAGGATTCTATGGGAGAGATGAACATGACTTCTTTTGATGTTGAGCATGAGATTGTTATGGGTAATGATGGTATGGATTCTTGGGGTAATCACAATGCATCTACGAGTGTGATAGTTGATTCCAATGATGACACCAATCCTACACATGAAGAAAAATTATAACAAAAGCTTTTGGTGAGGGAAGATTTACAAGATCATTTGGCGGTAAGGATGATAAAATTGTTCAAGCTTTGACACGGTTGGATTCTACAACATCTTTTGAGACATCCTAAGAGGTACATAGTTGCAGTGCCTTAGATGTTGATGTGTGTGTTGATGATAGCACACATATTGTTGCTGATCATGAGGTGAGTGATGTTGACTCAACCTCATACTAGAGTGTGGATTTGGGTGGAGAGCATGCGGTGGATCAGGAGATGGCGTGTGAGATGATCTACAAATCATTGTTCGAGACAAATGCTACTTGGTCATACGATAATCCGCTCTTTGAGTTAGATGTTGATCACTCTCTTGACCCCAATCCTGAGATGAGCACTGATTGTGGCGTTTGGGATCCTCCCAGTGCATCGGGATTTCAGACAGGGGCCGTAGAGGAATTTACTGAGGTGTGCATGGTGAGGAGTGCTCATCACTTCTCTTCTAGTCCACATACAGAGGATTTGTTGATGCGTCAGAGTGGATTGGCTCAGGACTTATACCATCCACTGTGGGATGGGGAGTTGCCATCTTTAGAAGATGGGACTCGAGGCTACAAGTACCCAACTTTGTTGTTTATAGGAAATTATTTGCAGGGACGGCAGTCAGTTATCCATCATGCTGATAAATACTTGACAGGAGTTGCTTCTTCTATGTCACAGAGATTTCATACGGATACACGGTTACAGGGTGATTATGATGTCAATAGGCATGATGGCTTGTTTTGTCAGTATATCCATGGGGGTTTGGCAAAGGAAAGAGAGAGATATGGTGTAACAAATGCTTCCAAATGTTATTATTTCTGCATGATGGATGGACATGAGGGTCGGTATTTCTAGGATCCACGAGGCAACAGGTTTGGCACTATGTATTGGACAGATTCCATTAGGTTACTTCACTATCTACAGCATGGTGAATTTGAGATCAGGTTTAAGTAGCGAAAGCCTGAGGATGTCAGACACGACAAACCCTCATTCTAGGTTTGGGATCTGGGAATAGCTTGCGCAATAGTGTTTTTGTTGATGCTACAGGAGTCGGTTAGAGATGAGTGGGACACTTCACAGTTCGTCTTCGGGGCCTTCCGAGGAGTGGAGTTTCTTTGCAATGGAGATTGCTAGGGGACAAGCAATTTCAGGGAGGGCGGACTGTAATGTCCCATTTTTAGCCCGTTGTTGATTTTGATGGATTTATCCTATTCCTAGCCCTCATAGGCTAATATGTCTGGTAAGAGGGTCATGGTGGCAGTTGGTTGGTGATAGTGCTTCCCATCAGTTCAGTTTCGGTTTCCGATTCCAGGCTTTTCAGATGATTATTTAGCTCAGTTTGGAGCACTTACTATTTATAGTAAGTTACTTTGCAAGGTTACTATTTTTAGACTGGCACCTAGTCACATGGGGAACTGACAGAGTTAACTCCTGCTTCAAATGGCTCATTAAATGAACAATTATTCCAAGAGTTATTTATTTTTAAAGTGACTAAGGAATAATTTAAATACTTAAATGTTATTATAAAGTTATAATGTAACTTTATAATAATAAAGTCACTTTAATTCTATAAAGTAACTCAAATAAAACATTATATCTTAAAGTCACTAAAATAAAAGTAAAGTGAGAAATATATCTTTATGTAACTTTATAATAATAAAGTCACTTTAATTCTATAAAGTAACTCAAATAAAACATTATATCTTAAAGTCACTAAAATAAAAGTAAAGTGAGAAATATATCTTTATCCCACATTGGCTGGAAAAGTGTGTGAGCTCTCCCAGGAAAGATATAAAAGGATCTACAAGGCTCATTTATGGATATGCTTGGTTTATGCTTGGTTATTATTTTCTCTTGGAGAATTCTGGGAAGCTTTGGCTTTCAGCAGGTTTGAGGACAGAAACCCTCGAGCTTGGAGGCAATGGACAGAAACCCATTGTCTGTTGGAGATTTCATTCGGATGTCTCACTTTGTGCTTCAGATCCAAACTTTTGGTTATCCAATCCGACTGTAAGTTTTGTGGCTGCGATTGGAATTTTTTGTTGTTATTCTACTGATGATTTTGAAGGCAATAATCATATTCAATTTCAGATCTTATTTCTAAACTGGTATTATATGATTTACATTGAAATTTGTTGCAAGTTATTGTATAAATAGAAATTTGTTTGCATGCAATTTATCTGTTAAATCTTCTGTGGGAAAAACTTGGAGAAATTTGGGGCAAACATTCGCGAGGGATGTTACAAAAATGGGGGTTTTGAGTCAAATCTAGTTTGGCTCATTACATAGGGATTGGGCAAGACTCTCTTCATTCTTCTTCGTTTCTTCAATTTCCTTAGTCAGCTTCATCACCATGGATTCCATTTCATGTTTTAGGGTAGCATTATCTTTGGCAAGCTTTTCACATTCTTCAATTATTTCCTTCAAGGTTTGATTCAGGTGAGCATCATCCATGTTTTCCCTTTCTTTTTGCTTAATCTAATCACAAAGATCCTTCCTCTTTTCTCTGGATTTAACAATCTGATCCTTCAATGACTGAATGAACTTCTTAGCATCTTTGAGATTTGCTTTCAATTCCTAAACTTCTGCTTTAGACTAATCAAGGTCATCAAGAGCCACCAAAAGCTGTTGTTGAAGACTACTAGAGTCCATTACATTCCAAGATCCACCTCAAGCTGCTAAACTTCTTCAGAGGAACCAGATGCTCTGATACCAATTGTTGGACTCAGGGGAACACTAAGAGGGAGGGAGCAGGGGGTGAATCAGTGTTATGCAAATCTGAACTTTTTTAATCTGATATTCAAACCATTTCAGCATTAAACTAAAGGAAAGATGCAAACACATAAAGTAATCATCCACAACACCATAACACAAGGATTTTTGCATGGAAACCCTGTTAGGGGAAAAACCTCGGTGCAGGTTAATCCACAATTTGAGTACTCAAATAAAAAATTTACAAAGGGGAATGCACTTGCATTCAGGCACACTGCCTAGAGCTCATTACTCAAAAGGGAAGGCTCACTGCCTTCAAAAATTCAGATTTAAAACCATCTAAAGGTTGAACTGAGATAGTAGCATCTATTCATGCCAAGTTATAGCTCCAGTGAAGCTCGTAGATCAAATTATGAGTCCTTTGTTTGACTCTGCACTTTGCTCTGCTCTGCTTTGCACTTTTCTGCTCTTCGCATCACACACAGATAAATTTGCACTATTACTCTGCTGAATTTTGCACCACACACTGATACACTTTGCATTCCACACATTCGCACTTCTCACTATATCAAAATGATAAAACCGATCCCATATATATATCCGTTATCAAGGATTTGATCATTCATATGTCAGCTTCATAAAACATTAAGTGCTTTTCAACTGTTGGCTAGATCCTTAATTAAATCTTTATGCGCATCCTCCAAAGTTGGTTAAAACATAGAGAGGACCCAAACAAACATAATCGAACACGAAAACATTTAATTAATTACTCCTACATCCGCAATTACTATATTTGACAAGTCGGCTTGCTCGCATAGATAACCAAAAGATTTGTGCACCGGATCTCCTAGATCGCATACTAATGAATGCGCATCAATATACTTCTCGAATAAGGTATTATAAACATTAACAAACCTTTCTATGAGATCCATAACCCAAAATAATATTCCAATGAGGTAATTGGATCGACATTTATGCCTTTAACTAGATGCTCTGTTCTTCACTCTATTCTGCCGGTGTAAGCCAGAACTATACTGTAGACCGGATGCATGACTTAGGTTGCCATCAATGACAACACTTACAAGCCATATGCCAACACTAAGGACACACTCTTGCCAAATGTCCATACTCATGACAAATCCTACATCTGAAAGGGGATATTTCATAATCTAGTGATTGTTTCCAATTAAATCTTCCCACTTCTAGAATTAGCCTATCAGGGGGTAACTTATCTGGATCATTTTGCTGCAGATATAAGCATAGTTGAGAACTCCTGGATTCATGGTAATTTCAGAAGTTGTTATGTACTCCCATATGGCTCCTACAATCTTTTTGGGTGTTCTCTCTTGCCGATATTCATTATGTAGTAAGATATTCCTACCCAGATTAGGACCATACTCAGGAGGTCATCTTTCAGATTGAAAGACTTTTGATGAATACTTCATAGACAATCCTGACTTCTTGAAAAACCGGATCCACCAGGAAAGATTTTGTAGAAAGAACTGCCATGAACTAACGCTTGGGCATTAGAAGGAGCTTAACAGATCCAAGTGGTTTCCACTTGTCTTTACACAGGCTCTCAATGTCTTGAGTCAAGGGAAAGCTCCCATAAACCGGCAAATAAGGGCTCACTGTTTAAGTAGCCAGACACAGTGCTCTCTGTTTTCTCATCAATTGCAATTCATAGTGCCTTAGACTCCTAAATATTGACAAACTCTAGCTGTACATTGGGATGTTGATCCTAAACATACTAGACAAACTGACAAGGCAAATATGCAGCAAAGATCGGTTGGGGTCCCCAGTGGATGAGTCACATTTTAATACAGAGTAACTCAAAACTGAAGGCAGATTCTGAAATCAATAGCTCAAACAAAATGCAGCCAAAGGAGGTCTTTTCTAGTTATCTATTTCAAATTTGTAATAAAATCAACAAAAAAATTGGTGTTGCTATACTTGAATAAATGAACACTGAACATTGAATCTCAAATTTGATGCATTATGTTAATATCTGATTTTATACTGCTGTCCCCAAAAATAGCCTCCTGGACTGCCGTCCCCAAAAGATATCCCACCATCCCCATCCTGGAAACATCATGGAACATAGGTTATATGTACTTTTACCAAGGTGTTCAACAAAGACAGGGTCAATATATTTAGTAATATGTTTGAGTCACTGTAAACAAAAGTAAACTTATAAAAAGAATATATTTAGTGTTTACTTTATGTGAGAAGGACCAAGTATGAAAGCTTTCCAATCTTTATTTAACCAATCCTATGTGACAGTGGTGTTAAAGATAAGTCATGTAAGCTGGTTAGTAGCATGGCAGCAAGATAATAACAAAACAAATTAGTTGGACAGTTGTTTGGCGAAAAAACAAAATCCAATCCAGATATGTAATGCACTCTACATAGCATAAACTATTTTAACTGAATTGAATGAATGAATTGCATTCTACTTCTGTCACTTTTCATGTTCCTGTATCATCTTTCCTAAACCACCTTACCAAGGAAGATATCGGTTTGCCTGTTACAATTTGTTACATAAAAACATATATTGAAAGTATTGTTCTATTAATGATATCAAGTTTCCACAATCCATAATGTTTATAGCTATGATTTCTGGATTTGATTGTGTGTAATTTTTTCCATCAACGTTTCGGATCACACTTTGTGATCCATCATCAGGATGAGAGCAAAGAGTGATGGAAAAAATTACACACAATCGAATCCAGAAATCATAGCTATAAGTATTGTTCTATACTGGAAAGTAGACGAACAATAACAATAGAGTTAAAGAAACCAAAAATTCATTCACTTCCTAACCTCAATAGACTAAGCAGCAAGCACATGATGTGCTGGACTCTAATGAAGATCAAGGACAGTAGACAACACCCAATGCAGGAGTTACCTCATGTCCTCATTGATGAAAATGCCACAATAATTATTTCCAAAATAATGTATTGAATTATCTTTATTTCAAAATGTAACAACAAAATTCCTCACACCAAATGTTTACCAAACATTTGGTTAAATAGAATTCAATATTACCTGTGACCTGTGCAGAAAAACAACTGCACAGCAAAGAGGTTCCATTGGATAATCGGCAGGGGATCTGACATCAAGTCATTCTTGCTCCCATCTGCTTCTGTATTCTTCATCAAGGTATTCTGCAACTTCAAGATGCACCAACCTGATACATAGATAGCAAGTAAATCTCAACTGCATTGCACAATGCACCAGATAGCGAAAACATGATTCAGCCATGTGATAGATTTCTTCAACCAAACATCAGAGATATCTCACTGCAGTACCTAGTGTTAAAATGTTATGCCCATAGAGAACAACCGAAAAGTATAATGGTCAAGAAAACAATGGAAGAATCTTTTAAACTGTTCAAACTTCAAATAGTCCACAAAAGTTAAAAAATGAGACAGTTCACGCATTTTATTTGTTTCCATAAAATATTATCTATTGGAGGACCTTGTGAGAAGTTAAAACTCCAAGTAGAAAAGTACATAAGCTTGAACTTGTGGCTGAAACATGGGATCCTTCTGCAGTTCAAAAGAAATTGAGTGATAGAAGCTGACTGAAGGGCAATATGCTTGTCCTCACTCTTAAATTCATTTTTATGTGTTGGCTGACACAATTAGATTCATAGTATCCTCAGTTAGAGGAAAGAATTTAATAATAATCCTTTTAAACAAGCTTCTCTCTTTATTTATATACATTTCTCTTTTACTTCATGCCTTTATCTTCTAAGTTCAAACATGATATTACAGCATCTCTGATACTTGCCCAATTGTGTGTGTGTGTGTGTGTGTGTGTGTGTGTTTGTGGGAAGAAGAATGGGAAAAAGATCCAGGATTTGCATATAATTTAGGATTAGAATCATGCAACATTAGGGGTATATCTGTTATCTGTAGTAATGGGTTCAGTGCAAAATAGCAGTGAGCAGACACGATCTCATAAGTAATATGACACAAGGAAGATAGAATCAAATTTATTGCCAATAAACAAGAAGTAATAGACTTACTAGCCACAATATTATAACAAGCTATTAAAACAATATTTTGGATTGTTAAACATTTATCCACAAAGAACAATAACATAAAGTTGGCAGTTCATATTCTTTTTAGATATTACAAAGTTTCAAATCATTACATATTTGAAGGTTAAAGAGTATACCTTGTAAAACAGCAAGCAATATTATAAATGGGCCCTGCTTCCCCAGCAACAGCAAAATAGTATAACTCCATACTGATAACATGGCTAAAACAGCCACAGTTGTATTCTCTTTGTAACAAGTGTGCTCCTTCAAATTTGATTTTCTTATACAAAACAACAGTATCGTGAGCCCAACAGTAAGAATGTACACTACACGTGGAAACATAAGTCTTGCAGTATCTTTCAGCAAGGTAGGCATATTGACAAAATGAATCAAGGAAATATCTCCCAAAATCCAATGTAACAATATCAAAAGGCAACTTATAAAGCCCCCAATGCATAAGGCAAACCAATAATATCGGTCCAGCAAGAAATGCTTATGTCGAAGCCAACTTGAAACTGGTAAGGTTAATATTACTGCTGCAAAAGCTGTTATTACAAACTGCTTTGATACACTATCAGATATTGTGACAGAATAATTATCTGATGCAGGTTGCAACAATGTTTCCTTCGACACCCCATATTTCCCAATTATACCCAGAATAGTGTTTAATATCAGAAAGAGAAATGCCTGCAAAATCTGAAAGTTATTAAATATCGAAACAAGACTCACAATTTAGAAAAGATCAGAAATATATTATGCTGATCTGGACATATTGCAAAATCTCATATGACTGCCATCATTTTATAGTTGTTTTCATGAAATGAATTTTCATTAGGTGACAGGCATTATTTTTCCACAAGAGCACATTTTACAAGCAGCTAAAGTAATTCAAAATATTTACAGAAACTTATTTACCTCTGAAACCATGGATTCATTCTGAATGGAAGAATGAAGAGTCAACAATCCTATTGAAGCCAGAAGAAAGTTTGCCACCCTTCCCTCCTCAACTAAAACAAAACCATGAGAAATAACTTAAAGAAACTTACAAGTTGCCAGGTAGAATGACAGTGAACAAGATATTTTATATTTAAATAGTTTAAAATCTGACATGTGAACCAAGTAATTATTGATTGGTGTTCAAAAATTTAACAAGCATGAAAAAGTTAGTGGAAAAGGCTTACGAATAAAACTGTTCGAAAGAAAACTACTTGCACGCATAATGACAATAGACACAGCTGTCATATGTCTCAGATAAATTCCCTTATAGTTTGCCAAGGAATGCAGTAAGATCCAACATATGGAGGAGCATGCCTTCCAATCTCTGTATGAACCAGCCTTAAATTGTACCATATAGCCAATTGCTGAACCCATAGCAAATGTTCCTAGGACTAATAGTAAAATATGCTCTTTCAGAGCAGCAACTGATTGAGGAAAAGCCACGCCTTCCAGAATAGAATAGGCAATTGGGAAGCAGAAAATTCCAAGAAAGGTTGAACACAATCCAGTTACAAGCAATTGTCTCCAAGGAAAGCATGCCTCCAAAATTGTACACTCCTTTTTTGAACAAACTATAATTATCTTTCCAATTCTTGATGCTGCAGTTAAATGCACAAAAAATGAAAGAAGCAAAAGGAGGAACCCAATTATCATTGCTTTGATACCAAACTGTGTCCATTTGGCCCGAGCAAGCTCAGCAGTCACTTCCAAGTATTCAGTGTAAGCATCAATCTGTTTTTGGTACCCAGACCTTTTCATTTTACAATCCCCATTATCAAAGCCATCTTTTGATGATAACTGCTGCTCTTCAAAATTTAAAAATGTTGCTTGTGACCGATTATAAATATCTTCCAATTCTGTCAGATCTTCTGGGGAAAAGCCAATAATAGAAGATGCAGAATACGAATCAATGTACCGTTTGACCTGCAAAAGGAACATATTAATTATGAAATGATTTTTTTACAAAGAAAGACTACATTCAGCACCAATGAAATAAAACTAGAATATGCCATGTAAATGCTGCTTCTGATTATAGCATACTTATAACACAGAAAATGGTATTATCTGGCTTCCAAAGGCTATTCTTAACTATATATAAAAGAGTTTATTTAACCAAAAACAATTTTTTCCTAGAAAATTACACAACATTATATTTCACTTGTAGAAATCAATGTAAAATAATTGTTAACCTAAAAAGCAACAATTAGTCAGCAAAAACAGATTATAAACCAGTCAGCCATGGTTACCCATCTTCTTTATTGATTAAACCAAGCAGGGAGAATGCACTGGGGTTAATTTATATAGGTTTATAATTGTCCTCCACCTCTGTAATGCTAATGATCTTTGTGCAAAAAAAAATGTTATTGTGCTGCACAAGCAACTGAAGGTACCTTAGATTTACCCCACCTAGTTAAATTTATTTTGCATTGGTGTTTCTATGTTTAGGTACTTTTTAGAACCTAGGGTTATACTTATTTTTACTGTGACCATTTCTATTGTAGCTGAATGTACTTTTAAGCCCAGCTGACATACTTTAGTCATTGCTGGACATTAATATAATGGCTTTCATTCTTTATCTGCCTCTGGAGGTTTATCATCCATTGGAATTATAAAAAGTTCTTAAGAAAGTATCCTGCTTCCTCGTAGGTTTGTCCAGCCTGGCCCCAATAACCAGGGACAACCCCTACACATTGCCAAAACCTGCATCGGCCCTTTGGTGGTGGATCATGAGACATCGGTTCTTTTGGCCCATGCTTTTCTCGAGACATGTGATGTGCTAGCTGCCAGCCTTGGTCTCCAGTTGTTATATTCATCATTTCCTTGTTTCATTGAAGGATCTTTCCCCCACATGGCTATTCATATTTGTACCATAACCATATGTATTCAAGTTTAACTGCTTTTGGTTTAAACCACTCTTGTTAGTGTCTACATTGTTTTAACTGTTTTCTGTTAGTTACTCTTAACAGCCTAGAGATCTTTCATTTTACCCAAACACTTTTATATTATATCCAAAATTTCAAATATACTTTCCAGTCCTATTTTGGACATGTAAAGAAATTCATTACTTTTTTAATTCTTTCTTCAATGTTTTGCTTCAACAATGCATAGATATATGACCCTATAAATCCAGTATCATTGACACTTAAAAACTATGTTATAACAATGCAATCTTATGGACAGCTTTCTAGATTTTACACCCAAAAATCACACAAGTAACATTGATCAATATCTAACTAGTACCGTTCACGGGTTGAGAATTTAGACATAATATATGATATTTTAAAGAAATCCACATCAGTATTTTGCAAACATGATGAATCAAAACATGAGCAAAGCAAGTTGTATAAGATTAGCCATAAATGTATAAAAAGAAATCACCATGTATTTAATGTTTTTTACTTTGCAAGTGCATATGGAAACCATAGAACTATACATGTAACATATAATATAATTGGATTATAATGGTAGTCAATCTCTTCAAGGTGCAGCAGGAAGATTGTAAAGATATTGATGTGTCTTAACTCTCTGGGTCCACTTCCATCACCATCTTTGGCTAGAGGTCCTTAATTTTGCATCAAGTATCTAATAGCTCCCACAAAATTCTGTCAGAAAACCAAATAGTCCCCAGCCAATTCTTGCATTGTAATCATTTGAGGAAATTATGTCCCTTGATATGGCCTCAATTAATTCAGCTTCAAGCTGCTTCCAAACCTAGACTAGTTCTATGAATTCCACATAAGAGTTCTAGTGGCACAATATACAGTCATTTGCAAGCAGTGTTCCACGGAGTTTCCTGAAGGGGATGCGTCCCCTGTCGGGGACACGTCTCAAGGACGGGGGGACAAGGGGTCTAAGTTTGGGGACGGCGGCGGGGGGGCGGTGCTGCTATGCATATGGTACTTGAATAACTAGTTATAAAAAAATGTTTAAGAATAACATTTCAAATTAAACTTTGGCAAATTAGTAAAATTGCAAATACTAAAATTTTGAATACTTGAATACTATTACTAAAAGACAAAGTAAATAAATATTGAAATTTGACAAATGAAATTGTCGAATTTGAGATTTCTATTATATGAATATCGAAAATATGACATGTCACATCAAAATATCATATCAAAAAAATGATTACAATGAGTAGCATGATACATTGATATGAATCATAATCAAAATAAGTACAAAATGCAAAAATGTAGTGAAGGGAGGCCTCTAATCATCTCCAAACTCCTCATCACTCGAACTACTGGAATCCTCGCGCTCAAACTCTGCCAAACTAACACCAACCAGCCCTGCATCTGAAGCCGAAACTAAAGCATCCTCATCAAGCTGTTCTAGCTCCTCTGGCTCTACATCCTACCGTGTTGCTGGACTCTCTTTGTACAAAAGTGTTTTGCGGTCAATGAGTCGCAAAGCACTATGTACAGCCACAAGCTTCTCTGCTCTCCTAGAGGTAAGTCCGTTCCTCTTAAGAGAGTGGATGAAGCTATATGTAGACCAGTTCCTCTCAACAGCTGAAGAACTAGAAACCTGAGATAACAATCGGATGGCTAGAGTGGTAGTCAAAGATCCTAATCCATGGCAAGTCCACCACAAAATTGGGTCCTCCTACGCCATAGTTCGCATATCCATCTTGGTTGCATCTGAATAACCCCTAAGAGTGGCAAATTTGGTCCACTTAGTGCAAATCACACTGGCATCTACATCATCATACATCCTCTCAATGCACTTGAAGAACCCTGCCTTCACCTTTGCATCCTCTATAGGTGTCACTCTACCAGGCCTAGTCAAATACCACTTAGGATTAAGTGCATAGGCTGCCATGTGCAAGGGAGTGTTGAGCTTCTCCCATCTCCTGTGAATGATTGGTTGAATGTGCTCGTGGTAGAATGCTAATGTGGGGTCCCTCTCTCGCACAACAGCCCTCATCTGATCAAGCATAGAATCGATGCACTCATACACCTCTCCAAGGCTAGGTGCATCCACATCCCCATACCTGATAACCTAGAAAACCAGTTTAATGATGGCAACAATATATTTTGCATCACCCCAGAACACATCACTCTTCACCGTATCCTTCACCCTC
This sequence comes from Sequoiadendron giganteum, assembly GCA_007115665.2. NCBI lineage: Eukaryota > Viridiplantae > Streptophyta > Pinopsida > Cupressales > Cupressaceae > Sequoiadendron > Sequoiadendron giganteum. The sequence goes on from CM021105.1 coordinate 90,447,805, forward strand.
TTCCCCTATTCTGTCTTAGACTCGGCCCACCTACTCCAATCTACTGTCATGACCATGAGTTGTAGTGCCTTCTTGCAACTCAATCATTCTGTCCAAGAGAATGAAATAGGAAGCATATCTCGTATTAGTAGGTTTCAAGAACTCCTTAGCGAAGGTCCTGAAGAGTGCATGTGATGTGTGTCAGTTGTAGATAAACATCTACACATCTCTTGCATCATTAACCACTGCTATAATCCAATCAATCTTTCCCATGTCCTTGAGTGCATTGTTCATGGCATGCACACAACATGGGGTCCACCAAATATGCCTGTAAGTAGCCTCAACAAGTCTCCCTGCAGCTTTGCACACATGTGCAACATTTGTCACAACTTGGACCACATTTTGTGGCCCAACCTCCTCAATAGCATCCTTGAGAACCTCAAACTAAAAATCACCATCTTTGCGATGCCCTGAACAATCAACTGCCTTAAGAAAATATGGGTCCTTGGTACATGTAACCATGATGTTAATGAGTGGACGATCGCTAACGTTCGTCCACCCATCCATGACTATGTTGCATCATGTCTTAACCCAACACTCCTTCATCTTATCCATCAACAAATTGATCTTGGAATAGTTCTTATCCAAGATCGTAGTCCTCAATTTCCTCTCACCTGGTGGCACATATGATGGTCCTTTAGCCACCATCGATATCATCTCCTTATAATAAGGAGATCGGGCAACATGAAACGGGATGCCATTGGCAAAGAAGAACTTGCCAATGGCATCATCTATGTCATCCTTGAGCTACACATTAAACAAATCTGCTATGGGGTTACTTTGAGTTTGACTTTGCAATTTTCGTTTCCCCCTCCCCTCTCCTACATAGGCACTAGAAGAACTTGTTGTCCCTCCTACTCTCATCTGCAAAGTATGGCTAGATCTCAATGGCTGGCTATGTTGAACATGTGTCCAATGTTGCAAAGTAGTAGGCACGGGTGCAACTAGAGTATCATCAGGAACACCCCATAACTTATTTATTTCAACTTTGTATTTCATGTTTTCTGGTTTTGCCAAAAAATCACATATCCCCACACCTTTTCCTCTAATGAAAAGAAGGTGTGCATTCACTCTAGTGATGCTCCCATACCACCCCTCACCACAAAAGTTGCACTTCCACCTCCTTGTGCCACTAGATGTTGCCCCTTGCCTGCTTAGATCTTTTGTTGCAAATTGTTTGAGATGGGATTTGGGATCAAAAGGACCCTTAGCATACTTTTCCAATACTGCAGAATGGCACTCTAAAGTACTTGCTTCACTTGCCATGGAACTAGTTTGGGCTTCATGCTCAGCCCCATGGTCACCCCCCTCAGCCTCAGGTGCATATTCAGGATTAGTATCACTATGTGAATGGACCTCATCCTCACTCATGTTGATGTCATGAGAGCTCATTGTGAAACTGCAGTAAAAAAATAAATTCTATAAGTGCCTAGTTTCAACCTAGTTTAACAAATTTGAAAATAAAATTTTAAAACTTCATGATGAATCTTGATGGAAAGATGAAAAAAAAAAACAATGAGCTTTGAAATGAAAATTCAAAATATGAATATGCATTTGCAGCCATGTATATGAAATTATGATTAATTTTTTAATCATAATTTCATAGACATGGCTGCAAATGCATATTCATGTTTTGATTTTCATTTCAATGCCCATTTCAAACATCAAACTACATTTTCAAAATGAATCTAAAAACTTGGAAAACAAAATAAAATAAAAATTGAAAAAACAATTAAAAACAAAAAACAGTCATAAAACCCTACCTTGCGCTTGAAAAATCCTTCAAAATTGGTGTAGAATGCTCCTCCTTGTCTTCTTCTTTCTCCTTCTCACCCCTCTTGCACTTGCAGCACCTCAACCTCACTCTTTCACTCACTCTTCTTACTGGTTTTCCTCTTCTTCACCTAGCTGCTCCAAAACATCAAATGCATATGTGAGTAAAAAAATGAGCAATTAGAGTGTTTTATTTCATTTAGAGGCTTTTAGATGGGTCCCACAAGTCTTTAGGGTTTGACCCCAAGCACAAAGACCAATAAAAATAAAAGAATTTTTTTTAAAATGCTCTTTACATGATGTCCCGGCGCGGGGGACGCCTGGGAGTCTCCGAGACACTCGAGGGACACCTGGGTGTCCCCGAGACGTCTCAGAGACGCCCAAGTGTCCCCCGCGTCTCCTTGACGTTTCTCACGTCCTAGCGGCAATGGCAGGACGGCGGAGGGACGTCTCCCTACCATCTCCAAGTCTCTAAAATGTTCGGGACGGGGGGACGGCTAAAATTTAGGGGGGGACGCGTCCTCGTGGAACACTGTTTGCAAGATATGCTAGTGTCAAGCTAGGGATACATTTATGTATATAATTATAAGGTAACCATCTAGTTGTATAAACATGCTATCATAAATTCCTTCATCCTTTGACCTTTTCTCCAACTTATGCCACGTTGAATTCTTTTTGAAAATGCAAAACATATTTGCAAAACAAAGGTCAAAGTCACTTGAAGTTGAAAATGCAAAAGCCAACTTCCCATTTCAGTGAAAATGTAAGAAAGGCCTCTGAATTAGACTGCTTATAAACTATGAATAGCCTTCATAGTTTTTTCCACCCAATAGATACTATTAAATTAGAAAACCTTGCATCATTCATTTCTCACTTCTTGATATCTCCTACTTTGTGACTTGGGTTGTCTCAATTTTCCATTCACATCTGTTAAGCAATCTCATCCATTCAACGAATCATTCAAGCACCAGATTAGTACTAACTTCTTTGAAGAGTAATCCCTGCCTACCTTCTAAAGCTTTCCATTATTGGCAAGATTTTCATGGAGTCCTGCTAAATAATAAATGATGAGAAACTGATAGCAGGCTGTTGGCGTTTCAATTAGCACCTCTGGAGTGCTTATTGGAAACGGGCAGCTATTGCAAGTGTGTTAGTACATGCTCTTCGGATTATAGAGAGGAAGATCTCTCTTTGCTGATTTTCTATTGTAAAAAAGGGGTGTACTAAGGTTCCTATCTTTTTTACTCAACGGCAGGACACAAGGGTGCATAAACCAATGCGCCATAGCTAACCTTTTTCTCTAGTTTCCACATATCTTAACTACGACTAACTAAGCTTCTAAACTATCCTACCTCCCCAAAATAAACAGAGCATGAGGGCGTAGGAGCGAAATGGATGGGTTGGATCACTTGAATCCTCCGTCTCAATGGAATATGGCTGAGGCTCTGAATCTTCGGATATATACCAAGATAGGGCTCAATACAAGCGAACACTCTCTTACGGTAAACTGGATCTGAGACTTGCCAAGGAGGAGGAACCCCTGTCCGAGGTGTAGGCTTGGAAACAGTTCACTGGAAACAACAAGGAACGATGGTCTTCTAGCAGGATTCCCGAGGAGGTGACGACACCTGTCCAAAGTCTAGGCTGAAAGACAAATCATTAAACAACATCATACGATAATGATTGATAACAAAATATCCAAGGAGGTGACGACACCTGTCCAAGGAGGAGATTGAAACAATACACTATTTGAAAACAAGACCATGAATAGACTCAAGTATTTAGATCAAGCAAGCATGCGCTATCTGATTTATTTCTTCAAGTTTTCTCCAAAGAATTACAAAGGTCGGGACAGCAAAGGCACGAAATCATGCACAATTGCAATCAACCAACGAACTCTCATCCAAGAGTGAACAGATATAAACAAGCTAACTCTGGCAACAATGGCACAGCAATTTTGCTTAGCAAATAAAGGTTAAACAAATAAAGAACCTATTGGCGTAAGAACTAACACCTCTAGAGTGTGAGTTTGTACGGACAGCTATGCACACTACGTAATGAGTGCTCTTCAAATTAGGAGGGGAAGCTCCCTCGTTGTGCTGGAATGCATGAAATAGAAAACTAAACTAATGTCCTATCTTTTTGTTCTCAGCTGGTCGAGGCATAAGGTTAAGAAAACCTAGAACGTTGCAACTAAGTATTTTCTGGTTTCGCAGATCATCTAACTACAACTAAGCTAACTTCTTTAAATCTATCCAGTTTCCTCAAGAAACAGAGCATGAGGAAATGGAGCAAGAAGGTATTGTACGATAAACTCCAGGTGCGGGCTCACAACATGAAGGCAAGGTAGGCGCAACTATTTGCTAATCCAGGAAGAAGTTTATTAAAACAAACAAAATGAACGGTAAACCTGATACAGCTTCACAACATGAAGGCAAGGTAGGCGCAACTATCTGCTTGGCTGAATGAGTCTACTATAACACACATCAAACGATAAGCTTTAAGTACAATTTCGCAACATGAAGGCAAGGTAGGCGCAACTATTTGCTTTTCTGAATAGGCTTATAATAAACAAAACAAAAGGTAAGCAACTGGGACAATAGATTGTATAGACGCAACACGCATGCAATAACGATCAAACCAGCAACCCCATTTAACTAAGGTCGAATAAACACCATGACAATAACATGAAGGCAAGGTAGGCGCAGCAATTTATTATAACAACAATTACTCTTTGAACAGATACAATAATAGCAATACTACAGGCAAGGTAGGCGCAGCATGTATGCTATCAAGCAAAAGTTAAATTACAAATGAGCTTAAAGCTCTTATTTATAGACTTCAAGGTGTAGGCAACCCTAAAATCACCTTGAGTCAACTAAAGTCTTGCAATGCATGCAAGATCTTATTCCTAAACCCTAATTGAATGAAACTATACAGTTAACTGGGAAACTATCATCAGTTAACTGAAACATCTAATCTAAATGGACAAGGTGCAACATGCACGTCCTTATTGAAAGCAAGTCAACTGGAATGCTATCATCAATTGATTGAAAGATCTAATCTAATCTCCAAGTATATGTAGATGTTTCCAAGAAAGACATGGCATGCAATGTGTAACAACCATGGCATGCAATGTGTAACAACCAGTTAACTCGGAAAAAGGCCTCGAGTTTAACTCTTGTGTCTAATGTCTATCTTGGAAAAGGTGGGACGCCTTTAACTGAAGTCTACTGGCCCTGATCTTGAGAAATTAACCCATCTACGAGGTCGTTGACTGCATCTCCATCTGGGGAACTGAAGCTCTGGCGAAGAATCCTATGTCTGTGCAGCATGTCTTCTCCATTAGTCATCTGACACTGGAACTCACCCTTTCTCCTGATTGCCTCATCAAACAATGTTGACATGGCTGTAAGCTGATTCATCTTACAGCCAACGGTCTCACCACTGAAAATACCGTGAATAAGTGCTTGGAGCTCTAACTGGATGTCAGCAAGCTCAACATAGTCACCACCCACACGCTGATATACACATGGTAATTGAGACACAAAGTCTCTTATATAGCGGAGTGCACTAGTAACATGCTCTCTGCTCTCAGCCACCTCCGATGCTATCTTTCCTTCTATCTCTGCCTTGAAGATCAACTGTGTTCTCCAAACGTAGACCTCTTCTTTATCTTCTGCCTCTGTGACTGAATCAAATGACATTCCCAAGTTGGCAATCAAAATCTCATCCCTGGGTCTACTAATGGCCAAATCACGTTCCTCATCTTGAAGTCGTAGACGAAGCTCACGTGCATTATACCGCAATTGATACAATTCTGTAAGTACAAGGCGCCTCTAGCAACAAACTCCTCTTCCCATTCCTCCAATCGCTTACCATATGCAACCAAGAGATCAATCTGACCCTGCTCTGCTGGTGGTTCTAACATATGTGGAAGCGCGGTGACAACATCCCCTGTCCTGTGTACAAGGCTAGAAATGTACTGGCGAAGCTGCTGTATTTCAGCCTTGAGAGCTGATTTATCTTCACCATCTTTCACCATCCTATCCTTGGCGCTATCTGTAGCAACCTGTAGGAGATCAATATCTGTCTGACGAGTACTCTTACCGAAATGAACTGTGATAACTTCGAAGTCTTGAGCTTCCATCTCGTCTAGACTCTTATCTTCTGGAGGTGCAGCAGTCTCAACAATGAATTCCTTATCTGCACTTCTCCCAATATGTATCTGTTTCTTGATCCTCTTTTCAGGCACATCTTGATGGTCATGATCGAAATCTGAATGATCAAGTATGTAAGATGGTTGTCTCCTTTTTCTTCCCAATTGACTCTCAAGCCAAGATGAATCCCGACTAATCCCACTGGAATGATCTGTACTAGTCGCAGGAGGATCTGATGAATGTGAATGTGTAAAAGAATCGCTGCGAGGAGGTGAATCCATGTCCAAATCAATGTGAATTGGAATGGGAGGCTGCTCTAATGGTGTCGGTGACGGCATACGGGGCTGAACCTCAAACTGTGGAGAAGTCTGAATAACTTCTCTGACTGGCTCTACATGTGGAATCGCAACAGATGCTTTTCCCTTCGAATTACTAGGCTCTGGATTCTTTTTAGGAAGATTACTCCTCTTCTTTTGCTTAGGTTTTGAAGAAGAAGGCAATACAAGTCTTTCTGGTGGCGGCTCTGCTCTAGGCATGGATGCCTTTCTCAACCTTCTGCTTTCTAAATAAAGCGTACTATTTTGGATGACCCTGCTCGATCTTTCCTTTACTGATGTGAACTCTTTGGCATACCAGTTCACTAACGGCAGTGGTTGTCCATCAACCTACTCTCTGTGAAAATTGAGGAAGTGTATCTCCCTCATCTTCTGTCAATCCTTCCACATCTTCCACCAAGAAAACAGAAACTTGTGGAAGAGAGAACCTGCTATAGCTATGTCTGCGAACCTCGAAATCATCATCACAATTCACCCAGTAATCTTCCATCGTAGGTTTGTGATAAGAGAGATTACCTAGGCGAGCTGCGTAATGACCCCAAGGATCATATGTGTGTGTATCCACCAGGTACTTGAGTTTGCAATTTTCTAACTCTTGACCTACGGTCTTAGCATCAACTGCTGTCTTACACCAATACATCCTGAATTGCAAAGGAAACTCGGCAGCTGGTTTACGCTTGATGCGCAAACGTTTGTGAACTTCATACAGCTGCCTCAAGAACTCCATGAATATTATTTTATCCGAAGGATAACGTGGTAACATAGCTGGTTTTCCTGTGTATCCATAGACACGGATATAGGTGTATGTAGGGAACTGAATGTACCAATCTGCCCAATTCTTCATTGCTGCTCTAGCAACTGTCGAGATGCGAATATGCAACTCCCGGTCCAAGTTTCTCACTGTATAAGTCAAGAAAGCCTCTTGTACACGTTTAAAATGACTTTCAGCCTTCGTGAACTCAAGCTGGTCATAGTAACGATAGACTTTCTGTACACTGAGTATGCCCACCGTATTCAAACCGTTAAACTGATTCTGATAAGCAATCAAGTACACCAGGTAAGAACACATATGAAATTGATGCGCAGCTAGGAAACCGGTGATTTGCTCGTGAATAGCATCGCTGATGAAGGATGCCCAGTCATAATGCTCTTGTCCAAGATGATTCTACCAATGATATAATACATCCACGGGTGAAATTTGTTTGCATCTGCATGACCTGAGACACGATTAAGCAGTGTAATCAAAATATTGTATTCATCCTTACACTCGCCACGACCCAAGTTGTTTGGCAACTTGCTCTTCTTTTGTTTCAGCCAACTATCATCTTGTTCTGACACTTATCCAGTCCAGCATTGAATGCCTGCTCGCTCTGACTCATGGAAATGACCATCCCATCCGAATGTTGAGGAATATCCAGACTTCGCTCGATATCAAGGGGTTTGAGACTGCATATGACACGTCCATCTATTGACCGTATCTCTCGTGTAGCGGAATTGTAATGCTTGATGCAAGATATTACAAACTCCACGCAATGCACCGAAATAGGTATGGAAGCGGCCTCAAGTAACCCGGATTGCTGAATATTCTTGATAACTAAATCCCTGATTTTGAATGGATCCAAAACTACCTCCGGCAACACCTTATGTAGATCTGTATCAACTGTTCTGATGAAGTCGTGGGTTAAGACCGATTTGGTCTTGAATTCGAGCTGAGTGAACTGCATTTTGAAAAACTTGCCTGTTGACTGTGCACACGGCTATATTCTGACAACTTTTCTGGAAAGCCAAAAACAGCCTGCTGAGGCTAAAAATAGCTTGTCGGATGAGAATTTTTACGAAAAAATCTGAGATATGGGTTTTGTCCAGAAAATGATTCTAAGACAACCCAGAACGTCAGAAATGCAAAAATTTACCCTTTACTCAGCCATGCAAAAGAATTTCGGTTGAGAAAATTAAAGCTTCAAGAACAGATGTTCTGGAACAAATTTTCCTGAAAAATTATGGCACATGGGTTTTGCTGAGAAAGCTCTTCTGAATCAACCCAGATATTTTGTTTTGCCAAAATCTGCCAACACTTCGAACATGCAAGAGAATTTAAGACGAGAAGATGGAAGAAATATAGAGAAGAAGAAAGATGTTTTTTAATTTTTATTTATTTATTATCTTCTTCTGTCAAAATCGCCACTCTGCCTTGAATCTGATGATGAATCTGAACTTGTATCTGCAAAAAAATATTTTATCACCTTCGAACTTGATTCTTTGATGAAAATTCGCCAATCTCTTTGAAGAAATTCGAACTTTCAAAACTATGTGAATGATGAAAGGCGCCATGCTTGTTTAAATAAACAATTCGTACCATCATGCATGCATAATGCAACCCTAATTTTAAAAAAAAAAAAAAATCGATTGGCTTCTCTCTAGTTGAACTGCCACTGTCTCTGAGTCTTTAGACTAAAATAATATCTTAATTTTAAAACATGCAAAAAACTAGAAATTCGTCACTTTTCAATGCTCTGCATGCAAAATTCTTTTTTTCATTTTTGCCAAAAATAGCATCTTGCTATGTTCAACACACTTCCCTGATTCTAAAAAGTCAAATTTTGATCTTTTAGGCTTCCATTTGCAAGAGTTATGAGATTTTTGAAAATCTCCTATTTTGTAGCTGACTGCAAAGTTACAACTGGCCCTGTTCAACTCTGATTTCCGGATGATTGAATGATCCTGCGACCGTGCTGAGATATCCACCGCGAAGCTTGCATGACAAGGATGAAATGTCTGCTGGGAGCAACAACTGCTAAAATCATCATCTGATACCTTAGAAAATTAGGCGCCTCTGATTAAATTGATGTTTTGATTCCAGACTTAGTCATTTCTTCGTATTGCCTTCTGATGCTTCAAACTGCCGCTGACGATGAATAATGAACCCCACTGACTGAATAATGGATTCATTGCATGACTAGAAGTACTCTGCATCCAATGACTGTATGTGAGGGATTTGAAAATTGTATTAAGAACCCCAAAAGAATGAGCGTCCCTATTCTGTGATAGCTCAAACACCATTTTGACAAAAGTGTGATTTTCATCTGAACACCATACTTTGACCCTTGATACCGGGAACTGGAATGTTCCGATACGCGTGCCGCTTGTCTTGCTGTACAGTTTGGTCAACTTGCAAGAGATGTTCTTGGAGACGACGAAGCCAGAAAATTGCTTTTAAGGCCTCTAAAAGAAAATCGCCTTTTTCAAAGAAAATTATATTCTTACACTTAGTCATTTTTTGAACTGCCTTCAATCAACTCTTCTTTACAGCATTATCATCTTGACCTCGCACGTACGAGCATTCGCCAAATCCCGGAGGTTGTCGGCTAGACTCGTTGGATAGCTTGAGTAATTGCACACAAGTCTTGTGAAGACCGTAATTGCAAATAACCCCGTCTGGCAGGCCTAAAGGAGAATCGCCCCTAGCCTATAGTTGTGCAGCTTTGTGTAGCTACGCTTCACCATCCTCTGTTTTACGTGCTCGGTAGGACCTCTGTCACAGTTACTCAGAACATCGGATCATCTTGTGAATGGGTACACTGCAAAACTAAACTACGCTGGAAGAGATCTCAGGAAGACCTCAATTGCAAATTCATCCATCAAACAGGTCTTATTCAGGATCGCCCCTAGGCTACAGGGGAGCGGATTTGCATTCTGAAAAACTTCTTCTAACATGTATCCTGCCTGCAATTTCCACTTCTAACGCTGATAACTGGATTTCTGTACTGGATACGCTTTCGCTTGATAGCTCGTTGAAAAGCCAAACTATTTCTGCAAAGACTGAAACCATCAAAACACACATGCATCTCGATCTAGGCCTTCAAAAAGAAAATCGCCCTTGGGCTAGAAGGGAGCGGATCTGCATTTCTAGACTGCCTCCTTGATGAAAACACTCTTTGTAATCTCTGCTTCTGTCTTCGTTTGCCGGAGTTCTGCAACTCGGATGATCCTGCTTCATGGCTAATCGGAAAGCTGACTGAAAACTGAACATAATGAATGTATCCTTCATCCAAAACACTCAAATATTGACCTTCAAATGGAAGGGCGCCCCTGGGCTACAGGGGAGCGGATTTGTTTTGAATTCATTGATTTTCACCATTTTATGCTTTGCAAACGCTATATCCATCACTGCGGTTGACCATGTCGAAGCGTTGTAACTGCCAAAGTGTGTATATGACTATACTTCATCATTTTCACATGTACGGACACTGTAAAGTTGATTTGCACGTTGATTGCGCAAGTGTCTACTACGTTACATAGTGAAAAGTTCTCAGACTTAGAATATTTTAGCACTTTTTGCCAATCTGAAAATCCCCTCCATCAAAAAGCATTATTTCCAACATCTTTTATCGTAGAGCGTTCCTCTTTGAGTTTCAGGCTTAGATATTGATACCTGGTACTGGCCGACTGCCATTGATGACCCCGAAGATCCTAACTTTTCTCCTGAAAAAGTGAAAACTACCCACCAGCCTTAAACTGACTTTTAACCGAAACTGACTTCACCACTGTGATTGTGATGTGAAATAAGCCAATCAAAATTAATTTCAGCCAATTCTGACAAGTTTCTATTTTTTAGGGTTTCGGGCTAAAAATAGATTTCAAAAATCCTAATTTTCAAAATTTTCAAATTTTGCCAATATCTTCCTGGCATCACACTGACTAAAAGCCCATACTTTATTTGCCCAAAAACTGAGTTTTGACCCCACTTTTACAAGGTTTAGACCATTTTAAGCAAAATGCCTTAATGAAGCAAAAATTTTGGTTTGGGTACAACGGAACCTAAGGCTCTTATTTATAGAAACTCAAAGGAGTAGGCAACCCTAAAATCTCCTTGAGTTAACAAACAGTTCTTGCCAATCAGCAAGATTTATTTCTATGTCTAAAAGCAGGTGAGCAAACAGTTAACTGGAAATCTACTTCAATTAACTAAACTAAACTGAAGTCAAACTGGAAGTCTACCTCAGTTGAATGACACCTAACTAAAAGTGAACTTACAATTACAAATGTGTCTCCAAATAGACATCCACCTTTAGAGGAGATCTGAGATCCACAAATCGTGGGAGTCAAATAGACATCCTAGATCAGTGGGATCTGACATGCATGATCTGTGGAGATCTGGAGTCAACTTGGAAAGGGGCATCAAGTTGACTTCAGTCATATTTAATGTTTTTTGGAGGGTAGGACATCCTTCCTTGGTGCTTTACACCTCTTCACCACTAGTCAACAAAGTCTCTATCCAGTCATTGACCTCTTCGACCCCCGGGCAATTAATGCTTTTCAAGGTGACTATGTGGCGTCTAAGCATTTCTTCACCCATCGTAAGTTGCTGCTGATAGTTTATGCATTGGGCAGCTGCTTCATCTAACTAGATAGATATGGCTGCAATTTTGGCTAATTTGCAACCATTGGGATCTTCAAGGAATGGAGATCGGATGATATTTTGGAACCGTGTCTATACCATTTCAAGCTCAACATATTCTCCTCCTTCTCGCTGATATTCTAACTCAGGGAAGGATATTACCAACGTTCATGCGAAGTTGATAATATTGGCGACTAAGCGTCTATAGTCAATCAGCTCCACTGAATTGGCATCATAGGCTCTCACCTTGTATGCCACCTGTTCTTTCCACTCAAAGAGATGGTGTTTATTCTCTATGGTTGTAACTGATTCATATGCTTGTTGCAAATCAGCAACTGTTGCCTCCTCTCTCGACCTCTCTTGGTGTTTATTCTCTATGGTTGTAACTGATTCATATGCTTGTTGCAGATCAGCAACTGTCGCCTCCTCTCTCGGCCTCTCTTGAGCTGCTTTCAAGTCTGACTGCTGGATTTCTGATCAAAGTCCATGTGCTCTGTCTCTTAGCTGATATGCTTCTACTAATACACACCTTCCTTTGATGACAAACTCATCCACTTGACGTCTCAAGTGTTTGTTGTATGTAATCAACTAATGATGGTTTCTTTCAGCTGGGAGATCCAATAGTCCTTGAGGCATGGCCGAGGAGTTGGGAGTGTCATGTATCAAGCTAGAAATGTACAATTTTAGCTGACGGATTTCAACCTTTAGGGCTGCTTTGTCTTGTCCATCCTTTGTCATCCTTTCTTTGACACTTGTTGAGGCGATTCCAAGAAGGTCCGCCTCCACCTATCGAGTGGTCTTTCCAAGGTTCACCTTTGAAAGCATGAAATCCTCAACCCTCACATTATGTATGTCTTTATCTTCAGGCGAGGCAACAGTCTCTATGACAACCTCGTTCTCTGCATTCCTTTCTACATGTGTTTGCTTCTTCAACTTCTTTGTCGGCATGTCTTGTGGGACATGGTGGAATTCAGAGAAGTCAAGCTGATAAGAAGGTCTCTCCCTTTTCCTCTCAAGCGAGCTTTCCAGCCAGATAGAATCTCGGCTACCATCGCTAGGAGGAGGAACATAGGCCCCCTAAATGCTAGAAGAACGAGACTGTGTCGTGGCAATGCCTCATGGTGGCGAGTCCAAATCAATAGGACTTTGCGACCTTTGTGATGGTGGTGAAGCCGGTGGCTCTGTTTCTATTATAGGCACCATTTCTTCTACAACTTTTTCTACGATGGATTCCATCTCTGCAACAATTATTTCAATCACTGGCTCTGGTGTAGCTGCAGCGTTCTCAACTGTTTCAAGTAAATTGGTGGTTGTTTCCACCTATACCTCTTGCCAGCTTGTGTTGGCAATCCCTCTTCTTCCCCATGTGCTCCCTGACATCCGCATTCCTTCTGGAAGAATGCTCATCTTCTTTTGTCTGGGTTTCTTCCAAGATGAGGAAGGTAGTGTAAACTGAACCGCTGGCGGCTTTGATCGGGGGAAGTACTACCTTCCTTATCCTTTTACTGTCAAGGTAGAGTTGACTGTGTCGAACTACTCTACCAGTTCTTTCCTCAATAGACGTACTCTCTTTCGCGTACCAATCTACTTTGCCCAGTGGTTGTGCATCCACTTGACCCATGAAGAAGGAAGAAAGAATGACTTCTTCGTCATCAGATAAGCCCTCGATGTCCTCTGACATGAATTCTGCAATCTGCGAGAGCTTGAATCTGTTGTAGTTCCTTCTTCTTACTTCGAACTCATCCTCGCAGTTGACCCAAAAATCTTCCATGAAAGGTTCATGTGATGATCTTTGTTCAAGATGTGCTGCGAAGATGCCTCTGGGGTCATAGGATGGCCTCCTGTCAATGAGGTACTTGAGATTAAATCTCACTATTTCCTAGCTTATCAACTTGGCATCGGCTGTAGTTCTGCATCTGTAGAATCCCATCTGAAAAGGAAAGTTTGCAGCAGACTTCTTGTTTATGCGAAGGTAAGAGTGAACTTCGGCCAACTGCCTCAGGAATTCCATGAACACTACCCTATCTGAGTAGTAGCGTGGCATCATGGCAGGGTGGCCATTGTAGCCATACACACATATGTAGGCGAAAGTGGGGAATTGGATGAACCAATCCACCATTGCTGCCTTAGCTGCTGGTGAAATACGCACGTGCATCTCATGGTCTAGCTCGTGTACGGTGTGCATAGTGAAAAGGTCATTTATCTTTTTGAAGTGCCTTTCCGCTAGAGTGAACTCAAGGCGGGGAAAGTATTCTTGGACCTTTTGCACATCCAAGGTTCCCACAGCGTTTAGTGTCCTGAAGTCGCCTTGGAAGGCTATCAGGTAGACCAGGTAGGAACACATGTGGAAACGGTGCTCTTCTAGAAACCTAGTGAATTGTTGGTGGAGTGTCATTGATCAGAGAGGCCCAATCGTAATGTTCTTTCCTGCTGATTATTTTGCCAATAATGTAGAACATCCACAGCTGGAAGGATTTTCCCTCTTCTTGTTCAGTGACTCTGCTGAGTAGAGTGATCAACACTCCGTACTCATCTTTGAATTATCCTCTCCCAACCAATTTGGGCAAGCTGGTTCTCTTTGTTTTCAACCAATGTTCAACCATTATAAGTGAGCACCTATCCTTCGAAGCCTCGAATGCCTTTTCGCATTTTGTCACAGATATGGCCTTCTTGGTAGGGCATGGTGGAATTGCAAAACAAGTCTCTATGTCCACCGGCTTCAAACTGCAAATCACTCTTCCGTCTACTGGCAGGATCTCTCTTGTAGTAGGGTTGTAATGCTTTGTGCAAGCAGTTACAAGCTCAATGCATTGTAAGGTGATCGGAATAGATGCAGCTTGGAATAAACCGGATTCTTCTATGTTATGCAATGTAATTTGGTTCATGCCCTCCAAGTCCTCAGAACTAACCTCTGGATTTTTCTGCCATAAGTCTATGTCAGTCATTTTCAGGTAAACATGGTATAAGACCGTCTTGGTCTCGTATTGTACCTGGGAGTACTGCATTGTGAAAACCTTGAAGATTGACTGGGCACTTGACCCTGTTTTGACACTTTTCTGGAACTGCTAAAAATAGCCTTGTCGGGGGTAGTTTTTACGAAAAATTCTGAGACATGGGTTTTGTTGAGAATGATTTTCTAAACAGACCCAGATCGTCAGAAATTCGGAAAAACGAGTTTTTCTTTGACATGCAAGAGCCCTTTGGTGGCAGAGGCAATAGAGGCACCAGAAAGAGTTTTTTCTCAGAAAAATCTAACACATGGGTTCGTGCTTCAGAGCTAAAAAAAACCCAGTTTGTCTATTTTTCAAATTTATGATTTTTTCAGGAAACCCTAAAAAATAGGGGGCAGCAAGGCTACTTTTTCTGGAAAAATCCAACATGTGGGTTTTGTTGAAAAAGCTGTGCTGATCATACCCAGTTGGCCAGATTTGTGATTATCTATCGTTTCCTGTGATATGCAAAGAAATATAGACAGAAATAGAGGAAGTAGACAAAAGATGGATTGGAAGTTATAAACTGCCACTTTGCAATAATCTGTCTCTGGAAGCAATCTCCGGGGAAGAATACTTTTACTGCCACTGATCTTCACAAATATTGAAGATCCATCCAAAACCTCTGTCAGATCTTGAAAATGTGTTCTTGGGAGCTATTTGATGTTTTATCCTTCAACCTGCAAAAGAATAATGAGGAAAAGGACGCCTAGCATGAATATAAGGTGATTAGGGTTAAGATCCATCAAGTATGGAAGACAACTCATGATTCAGGCCTGATCTCGAGTTCCAAAAGATGATTTCCACTGATTGTGGAGTGTTTGGCCTCTTTTTGGCTCCAAATTTGCTAACTCAAGTCAACACTTTTGCTTTGACTTCTTTTAGGCATCCATCCTTGAAGTTGATCATTTTTGTCCATTTTGCAAGCTGAAGTGCTCTTGTTTGATCTTTGATTCAGGTTACTCAGTTGATCTCTGGCAGTGGCTGGCAGTTCTGTTGTTGAGGTGGGATCAACATGATGAGATGTGCCTGGGAGGGATTAACTCAGAAAACTGAATTTAGGTGTCCAGAAAGAAGGGTGCCTTTCCTTGAGAGGGGCGCTTTTGACAATGCCTTAGTCAATTTTCATTGATTGTTCTTCATTTTGACCTTTTCAGACCCTCTTTGCTTTGATCTAACGTTCCCGATGTTAAATGAATCAAATGACTCTGCTTGACGATGCATCGAGTAGCCGGTCCAGTCTTGCTCAGGATGACTGACTTCTCAGTTGAAGCTGACAGGTTTAGGTCCTTCAAACTAAAGGGCGCCCCTAGCCAGCAAGGGCGCTTTTAGTTTTTGATTGAATTTTTTCATGTTGTGAACTGCCTAACTTTGACCTCCTTCATCAGATGTTTGATTTGTCAGAAGTTATTGCTGATAGTCCTACTGACGAGATAGGTCATAGCTGAGAAGGTCATCTTGGGAGGCAGTGAAGATTCTGGTTGAATCTGGATGCCTTCAAGAAAGGGCACCTTTCTTCAAGAGGGGCACTTTTAGCCATGCCTTAGCCATTTTCTGGCTTATCTTTCCAGTTCTTCATTTTTGGCTTTTTCTATTTAATCTCAACTCGTGATCGTTTGGTGTGTCTTATGGACTTGCTGTCAGATTGATCACGTAGCTGGGAGGAAGCTGGAAAGATATCATGTATAGAGTTGCTGCTTATGGATTCATCTGGTGCCTGCAACTGAGGGGCGCCCTTGGCCAGCAAGGGCACTTTTACCTTGAAGCTCCCTGATTTGGCATCTTTGTCGTTGATGGATCCTCCATACTTTGCTGACGGTTGGTCAATGATCCCTGAATCAGATGATTTTGCTAATTGTTTTGTTGTCGAGCCAGCATGAAAGTGAAGAGGATGACTAAGTTGAAGATGCCAAATGATTACATTTGCCCTCTGAGATCCAAGAGCGCCTTTCTTCAAGAGGGGCGCCTTTTTCAATTGTAGACTATGTTTTGCCTTGGTAGACAAAACGTGCACCTTCCAGACAGCCAAATTTTGGCCTTTTCCGTTTTGAGAATCTCCTTCGTTGAAACATCTTTTTGACCTTTTCTACCATGGCTTCTTCGTTGAAGCTTTTGAGGTTTAGCTTTCAGCACCTGGTACTGGCCAATCTGCCATTAATGGCTGCGGAGCTCCTAACTTTGTTCTTGAAAAATAGAAATAGACCCACCAGAGTAAAACATGTATTTTGATAATTCTGACTTGGTCAGTGTGATCGTGAAGGCAATTAACCCTATCAAAATTATTTTCAATCATTTCCGGGAAGGTCCTATTTTTAAGGGTTTCCTTAAAAATAGGGGCATAAAACCCTAATTTTCATTTTTTCAGAATTTTAACCATAGGTTCCTAGACAGAAACCCACAAAGACTTCATATTTGTTTTGACCTAAAACATACTTTTGATGGCATTTTTACATTGTTTAGCTCAATTTAAGCAGAATGCCAAAAATTTCATTTTGGGTATAACACAAGCTAGGAATATTGATTGGAAGTAAAGACAGATTCACAGTTTCTTTGGAGGAATTGAGTTGGGTACTAGAATAGAATTTAGTATCTGTTATACAAGATTCTTGAGGTAGGCTCTTCAGCACGTTCAACAAAATTTCTGAACTTTGTCTACAGGGAATACTTTTCCATCCAAATATATCAAAGTGTTAAAAAATGGTGAATGTTTGGTTGATTTTGATTTACATATATGGTAACAATAATTGAGGAGATCAACAGGCTAGCATTATCAAAGAACTGTCATACAGTATGCCAATCACCATCTCTATTTTAGAAGAACCACTTAGAACTTTGAAAATTCTACTGCCCAGTAGTGATCATAAACAGTGGGATTATATATCTTATACTAATGCTGGACTCAGGAACTCCAGCTGCCAGCTTTTCAGGAATGCAAATCCATCACTTAATCCATCTAAGAACTCAAGAATGTTAACATTCTTTTAAGCCCTTTTTCTATATGTAACTTTACAACTAAAACAAGCTTATGAAACTTGCCTGCCAACTATTAATACACATAACATCTGTATAGTGTTCCATCCATCTTTGCAGGTTCAAACAGTTGCTAGAGTTATCATCAACAACATCATTTGGTTCAGACCATGTTCCTGCAATTAAACCATAAAGCTCTGGGTTCACACGTCCAACACTGCAAAAGCAATAGTTTCAACAGAAACAATGTTAATTCTAGATATTAATATACTTACAGCTAATTAAACTTGTATTGCTAAAATCACAGGTCTTTAATAGAAAAATAGCAATAACTAAATATGAAAGAGTTTACATCATTGTGTCCCTCAAATATTTCTAGTCACCATATGTAATTTACTTCGATATAGTTTGAGAATGGAAAGAGAGCTCAAATCTGAGAAGGCATAAGAAATGGATATAAGCTTCTGGAAATCACTCTTTCATTTTGACAGGTGATTAGTGATTGCACAACTTCATCCAAACTAGTAAAAAGCAGGGCTTCCAAAGAAATACAAGGGGTTGCAATGCAACTGTAATAAAGGCACTCAAGAGTGTAACCCGGGTTCAAATTCCCGGGCCAAAATAACTCTAGCAAAATGTGACAAGGTTCTGGTGTAACGATTAAGGGGTTCACTCAATAATTACCAAAGTCAAAAATCATAAGAATGCGGTCCAAGCTTCCACACTGCATGAAAGGCAGTCCATAAATTTGCCACCAAGTAATATAACAGGAAGCTGATTAGCATGCAGACTTTATAAAAGAAAATAACCTACTTCCTCCTGAATTAAGTATCCTTGGCATAACAGGAGGAAACCAAATCACTTTATAGTTGAAAGAAAATATCAACATCTAGTTTCAGAAAACTGGACTATCCGTAAATTATTTTTCAAACAAACCGATACTAGACAAGAGTTGTTTCTGGATTATAACTGTGTCAATTTTTTGTATCAACATTTCGGATCATACTCCATGATCCATCATCAGGATGATATGCAAGCACAAAAGAGAGAGAGAGAGTCTTTTGTGCTTGCATATCATCCTGATGATGGATCATGGAGTATGATCCGAAACGTTGATACAAAAAATTGAGACAGTTATAATCCAGAAACAACTCTTGTCAATTATCATGGACTGTGGAAACTTTATGATCTTAATAAACCGATACTACATAAAAATTGTCAAACCATTAATTTTAAACAAAAAAGGGAAAATGCCTCACAACCAAAAAAAGCAAGGGATCAGAGATTACCATCTTAAAGATGGGCAACAGTGAGACTCAGACAGAGATTTGCGCGGTGGGGTTTGGAAAGACAAGTTTCACCCGCAATGGAGCACAGACGGAAAGAAAAGATGGTATAATGATTGGAATGGAAACCAGAACTACCAACATTGGAGACACCATCAAACCGGAAACCCTAACTTTCAAAGGAGAAAGCAAAGCCGAGATCAAGAGGCTGATAAGAAAGAATGGAGCTCCAGTCCACCGAGACCTGCGAAGAAATGGAACTTGGCTCAAAAGAAATGGATGGCCAAAATAGCCACGGTTGCTTCAGGTGCGAATAGTATTCCTCTTAACTTTAAACCCCCAAATAGATGCATTTCCCTCTATCTTGAGAATAAAACATTAGAAAGCACAGTAGGAAAACTGAAAGAAAGAGCCTTTTTTATTAAATGGGTGAGGGATTCACCAACGAAACCCAAAATCAGGAAGTGATGCAATGAAAACTGGGGGAAAGGTATAGATCTGAAAGCATTGCCGAACAGTTTCTTTCTAGTAGAATGGGACCATCAAAAGGAAAATCTCCCTACACAATCGAGGGAATTGGCTTTTATATCAAAGATTGAGAACCAAAATTTTATGCCCTAAAGCAGGAGATCTCAGAAATACCAATGTAGATCAGATTGTTTAATCTTCTGCCTGAGTATTGGGATCTAGAAACACTAAAATCTATTGCGGAAAATTAGGAACATACATAATGGCGGATGAACATTTGGAGGACAAGGACTATGAAATCTATAAGCAAATCTGTATTAACACCAAGCCACTACCCCCAATCCTAGAGGAAATTGAGATTCACACGAAACTAGGCATTTGGAAGCAAAAAGTACAAATTGAAAAAATTGATGGTAAAACTAACTCAGTGCCAATAGATAGTCAAGGGGTAAACAATTGCTCCATGCGGAGACAAGAGACAGGGGGGCACCAGAACCGGAATTCTAAAAAAAAGAAAAACACATAAAACAATGGCAAAGAACACACCGAGCCCCAAAGAAAGAGGAGAAAAACCCTATAACCCGATATCTGCAAGTCATCATGGAGACCCACAATCAAAGATAACCAAAAAGCTAGCAAAGAGGTCAATGAATCAAATGAGCAAACAACCCCAAGCAAGGAAGGCAAAGATCAACATGGAACCCTAGGTGCGACAATTGAAACAACAAGAAAAACTAGTATCCCACCAAAAGAAGCATCCAAGAGACACGGAAAGGCCATGCTACAAGAGCTAGAGAAAATGCCTCCTATATCCTTCAAAGATATTGGAGATACAGAGAATATGACACTTTGAAATGGGACAGAAACTTTTTGGAATTGAGAAGAGAAAGTGATGCATGAGCATCCGAGTCCATAGTCAATCCTACATCACCCAGAAAACAATTCCTTTTCAGTTTAGTTGCCTGGTTTTCAATAGTGTAGTTTTGGTTAAATTGCTCAAGCAGAAATTTTCAAAAGTAACTTGGATAATTTGATGATGTCACCTTGTAGAAGAGCCAAATGGGTAGTCACAAATCAAATTTGTTGAAATTTGGATGAAAAATGAGCAAGTTATGGTCTTGGAGTTTTTAACCTGTTGGACATTTGTGGAGAATTACATGTGTACCGAATCATTGTGAGATTTGCAATTGCCACAAGTTGTGGGCTTTCAAGCCACAATTGAACCTTCACGAAAGTTCCTAAGTGAATCGGAACTTTGTTTCAGTCCTATTCTTGACCAATTATGATGGATTTTCCCACACTTCAAAAAAAGTGACATCATCCGACCTTGCAAAGATTTCAACTACATCTGAATGTTTCCAGGAATGTTGGCGCCATATGTCTTTTGCGAAATTTTCATGTGTATCATGTTAAAATCAGAATTAGACTCATACTTGTCATCAGAGTCTCAAGGCTGTCCCAAATCAGAATTAGACTCATACTTGTCATCGGAGTCTCCAAGGCTGTCCCAAATCACCTGTGTCTCTCCCTTATCATCCCCAATAGTGGACTGTGAATCCAAATCAACCAGGCTACAAGGTCTCTGCTCAAAATCAGCTACCTGCAATGTGAAATTAGATTCCTTTGCAAGATTTAAAACATCACTATCCATGCCATCCACTATGCATGGCTCTCGGGATGAAGTAAGGACATCATTACAATCAAAAAGAAATTCATCCCAATGTGGATCCTTATGATACTAAGGTGCCAACACACCCAAATCAGATGAGTAGAAAGTCTGATAACCTTGTTTAGAGTATAAGTGTTCACTGTGCTCTTCATGAATAGTTGCCTTTCTGAATAAGTCACTCTCCAACTCATTATGACTGAAATCATCGTAAGCATCTCTCTCCATAGGCTTGGTTTGGTAGTCTAACCCAAAGCCACCTGTGTCACCATTACCCACATGACACATGGGGTAAAGAATCATCATTATTAGCTGATTTGAATACATCATCTCTTTTGTTTTCAACATGCCCATCATCTAAAGGTATCTCAACTTCATTGGATAGCTCTAATGGTGTATACATGGCTGTTGTTTCATTAATTCCTTTATGCACAACCTCAACTACAGCAATTGCATGCATGACCAAAGAGTCATCCTAAGGCTCTGTCTCACATCCATCAAGTTTCAAAGCAATCACTTCATCCAATTTTTTTGCTATGAACTTCTCTTCAACCACCCGTTCTTCATTGAACGCATAAGGTTTCAACTTAGCCACATCCTTAAAATGAAGTTTTGGATCCTTCTTATCAAACCTCACTATGAGTCTCTCAGTAAACTCAGTATAAGATGTAATCTGAGCATGCCTCATTATGATCAACCAATGATGCCACCACTTATGTGCAACTCCATCAAGGTGCATAGTGGCATATTTTACGGATTCTTCTTATGGCATGGGTGTTGGAATTGTTGTCATTGATGTCAAATATGAGGACACAAATATTGTCATTGATGTCAAAGTGATGTCAAGAAGGTTTTTTGTCTAAGCATAGTATCATTGATGTATGGACAAGATTGTTAAGAAATTTTTCACTCATATCAATGAACTGATCCATTTATAATATGATAAGTTTAAGAAAAGCCAGATGTTACATACAATGATAAGCCAGATGTTACATGCAATGATATTGGTAAATGCAAAGAACAGATTGAGCAATTAGAAAGGCCAATATGAAAGGTTATTAACAGCAGAGATTGGAGTTTATTAAGGCAGCGACTAAATTTGGAAAGAAAGCATTTAAGACAATTATTAAGATCATAAAATAAGCAACGATTAAGATCATGGAATGGCACGATTCATTATGAAGCAATTCAGATTCAGATAACAGTTTTTTAAGTGATGCTGAGATAATACGATTTTCTTAATGCCTCAGATTTATCAAAAAACAAAAGCAGATTATAATGAAATGATGCGACTTTAAGAGATGGCATAGTTCAATACATTCAAACTTCCAAGAGGTGCGACTTTAAGAGATGGCATAGTTCAATACATTCAAACTTCCAAGAGGTGCGACTTAACTAAAAAGTTCAGATTTGTTAAGTTAGAGATACATTATACACCTTTAAATAATACGATCTCATTAACTAAAGGATGCGACTTATACATGATGCGATTAAGGCATAGTATCATTGATGTATGGACAAGATTGTTAAGAAGTTTTTCATTCATATCAATGAAGTGATCCATTTATAATATGATAAGTTTAAGAAAAGCCAAATGTTACATACAATGATAAGCCAGATGTTACATACAATGATATTGGTAAATGCAAAGAACAGATTGAGCAATTAGAAAGGCCAATATGAGAGGTTATTAACAGCAGCGATTGGAGTTTATTAAGGCAGCAACTAAATTTGGAAAGAAAGCATTTAAGACAATTATTAAGATCATAAAATAAGCAACGATTAAGATCATGAAATGGCATGATTCATTATGAAGCGATTTAGATTCAGATAACAGTTTTTTGAAGTGATGCTGAGATAATACGATTTTCTTAATGCCTCAGATTTATCAAATAACAAAAGCAGATTACAATGAAATGATGCGACTTTAAGAGATGGCATAGTTCAATACATTCAAACTTCCAAGAGCTGCGACTTAACTAAAAAGTTCAGATTTGTTAAGTTAGAGATACATTATGCACCTTTAAATAATACGATCTCATTAACTAAATGATGCGACTTATACATGATGCGACTAAGGCAAAATGTGAATTGGTGCAATTTAAAATAGCACAAATTCAGATTCATTACTAAAGCAAAATGTGAAATGGTGCAACTCTGTTTAAGGGTATGATTTGATTAAAATAAAGTTCAGATTTTTGCAAGGGGTGTAATTTATCTTAACACAGATTCAAATTTATGAAACAAAACATTAATCATAAAAGAAATACAATTTGAGTCTTGAAAAGGTGCAAGTCTTTAAAGGGTGCAAGTGCAAATTCTAAATGGTGCAGCCTTTCATTGAAAGTTGGAAGGATTGATCTTTAAAGGGTGCAAGTGCAGATTCTAAATGGTGCAGCCTTTCATTGAAAGTTGGAAGGATTGATCAACATATATATATATATATATATATATATGAATGTGAAATCAGTCTAAAAGTGTGGTTGTGAAGATTACAGGCATTTCATATCAGAGAACCCATCTTCTTGTGTGGGCTTAAGGTGAGATTATTCATCACAAAAGTAGATTGGAGGATTGGGAGATTGCAGATCTGATTGAAGGCAGCCATCTTACACCATCAAGTCAAGGTTGGTGCCTTGCACATTAGGGGTTGATGTTCCTTGTAGGTTAGGTGCCTACTAAACAAATTTAAGGGGTTGATGCTCCTTGTAGGTTTGAACCTACTAAACAATTCTCATCAAATATTCAACTAGATTAGTATCTACTTGTGTAAATCATTTACACATTTCTACATTAATTTCAACTTGATAGCATTGGTTTCATATTAAGAAGTTGATATTGTGTAAGGTTTAAAAGTTGAAAAATCAAAGTGTGTTGATTTGCGGATTCACCCCCCACCCTCGCAGTAAATCTTAGTGCTCTTCAATGGGGTTTAGATTGAAGTATGTGTCCACCCTTTGAACCCATGCTCTCGCTAAAATCTCACTAAACTCGTCAAAATAAGGATAAGTTTTCCAACTTCCCTTCATAAGTCATTATGATGCTCTTTATTGCCCCTGTTTGGTGTATGCCTCATCCTGAGATCTATATAATCCCAAAGTGATATGTCATGTTGGAAACTAGGCCTTGCATCAATCCAATCCTGTCTGAATTGATCCTGCAACTCAACTAAGGTAAGTTGTTGATTGGGTTGTGCCTCTACCCTTGGTGGAAATATAGGCATAAGAGGCCTAGCCATGGCTGCCCTACTATTTTGATTGGCTGCTCCACGCTGATCCATGTTATTTCCTTGCCCATTATTGCCTTTGTTACCTTCGTTGTTGACTCCCAATCAATTCAGTCCCTCCACCAACTGTGCTAGATGGTTATTTGTTTCCTAGTGTCCACTGCATCCAAGAGAAGCATCATCCGATCTGGTTCAACATTTTCTCTTCCAGTTTCACCCCTATCACCCATGTTATCTGAACTAGTCGATCCAATTGAATGTGTTACTGAGTGTTCAAAGGGCCAATGTTCCCATAAATCCTCTTCACGTTTCCCGAGTCTTTCACGATACCTTCTTTCTTGGTCACTAATGCTCATAGATTTGTGTCACCCACTGGCTGGCAGGACGATTTGTGCTCTGATACCACTATAATGAGCCACCCCTTTTGTATGATAAATTTTTGCTCGACAATTTCCAATTAAATAGATGATCCATTTTTCAAACTCATTTCATCGCATTGCAAACATTGAATATGGAACTGAACTGGATTACATAACAATTTCAAAGAATAACATCATGACTTTTTTTCACAATGTACCATTACACGGTGATATGATTGCAAACGTACAACTCCCTTCTAATACAATTCCATTCTGAGCAATTAAAATGAAGCTACTGTGCATACAAAGTCACTCAAAAACTAACTAAATCAATGTATAAATTCGTTTTGAATTATAGCAACAAGAAACTATTACTTCTTTCCTTATTGATTGTTATTTCAGAGATAGCTCACTAATGATAACAATTAACAACCTTACGTAGACCCAAATTGAGTGCTAGATGAAATCGGTTTACAAGCAACACTTTCAGACTTGACCTCTAACCAATCACACTCTCAAAAGGGGCAGAAATTATAGTCTGATTTCAATTTAAAGCACTCAAAATTACATTTAAGAACACTGGCACCTACTTTACTGATATTTCTGATTGGTCTGAAATACACCCAGCAGTTTGTAATATGCCTGAGACCTTCAAAAAAGACCACGTCCAATAGAGACAAGCTTCAGAGTATGATCGGCCTAAGTTTGAAATCCAATACCAGCAACATGCAATAGTGAAATCGCCTTGTTTGATGACTGTGTTTAGGCTGAAGCTCACATTTTGAGTCTGAGATGGCAACGATTCAGAGGTAGCCGATGTATGGTCTGAAACGAGTTCATCCCACCTTCTTCACTCCTAGTGACCTCCCTCCAAACTCCAGATGTGCCTAGAATTCAAATGCAGGGCAGATAAGAGCCTTTGCAAGAAGAATAAGATAACGTACAGGTCTGATATGCAAAACGCCAGTCACCACTAACCCTCGACCTACCTTAGGTTCAATGCCTCTTTCCCATTACTCTTGAACATGCACTAATAGCATGCTATTCACCACACCCAATAATCTCAGTGACTGAATGAATACTCCGAAACTACGACTAGCCCACAATAGCAAATAAGACTTCCATAAGTGCCAATAATTGCGGCCTCAGAAGAAGCACCTCACCTATCCAACACCCATTCTTAAACCAACAACAAAGTACTCCTTCAAAACTAGAGCCACGAATCAAACACACCAAAAACTGGATATCCAAATCAAAAAACTTCATAAATCTTCATATTAGAACCCTTGAACAAACAAAACTCTTGAAAGCAATGGTGATTCCTAATGTAGAATCACTCCCTCTAGCTAGGGTGGATCTCTCACCACTGAAACCAGTGCTAAAGATGAGGGTTTTAGTCCTCAACCAGCTGCAAATGATAAACTGGAAACAATCCAACAGAGTCTCAAGTTGTCAAACCCATCCTATCCAAATGAGAGCCAAATAACAAATTAAATAGAAGAGGGGCAACCTCCAATTTGAATCATTTTTCCCTCCAAAAATCCAACACCCATTCTAGCCTTTTAATAATTTGCTTTATATTTTAAAACACAATCAAATATTCCTCAAGGGGGCGTCCTTGCTCATAAGGAAACTATTTCGCCTTATTTAGCCTTCTAAAATAACATTAAGTTATCTCATTAGGCAAACGTCCTTGGCAGTAAATGCTTGTTCAACACTAGGAGACTCATTGCTACTCTCAAACTGCTTCCTCCACCTATCCTGCTGCAAAAGCTTGTTGCACAGCTCATCAAACTTCAAGTCAACGTCGGTGGATGTAATGTTGAGCATTTTGATGAAGTGCTCGTAGGAACGTGGCAAACTTTTCAAAGTGATCACCACCATATCCTCCTCTTCCATTTACGACCAACGGCCTCCAATTGGTCGCGAATATCTTTGATTTTCGTCAAACTGCTCCTACAAAGACACTTGGCCACCATCATAATAGAGAACAACATATTATTCGAGAAGAAAGCCCTTCCCTTGTCTGAGGTCTCATGAAGATCTTTCAGATGCTTTCAGATCTCCGCATCAGACTTACCAGATGGTATTTCTAGTAACATCTCATCGGTGACAGCTAATTTTAGAAGCATAATTGCCTCCCTATTACCTCCATCATACTTGTCTTGTTCCTTCCCAGCGGTAGTGGGATGAACTTTTGTACCTAGAACAAGCTTATCCAGACACCGGTACTCAAAAATGATAAGCATCCTTCGCTTCCACGTGTTGTAATTATTTCCATTGAACCTCGGCGTATTTTCCAACATAAAATTGGACAAAGATGCCATCCCTCCTGTTTTCCAAAGCACGAAAAACAAGGTAACTCTGTCATCAATTGGCACAAACCCTAGACAATCAGTTGGCACAACTCACGATTTTTCAAAAAAGATTTTTCAAAAAAGATTTTTCAAAAAAACCTTTGGAAACTCTAAAAAAGTAAGTTTTTTTAGGAAAAATCCTCAAAAACTTTAGCAAAATTTTGAGAAACTCTCTTAACAAATTTTTCAAAAAAAAAAAAAAATCAAAAAACTCTTTGCAGAAATTTTTATTTTTCCCAAAAAAAAATCTGCCAAAACTAACTCAAAAATCAGCCCTTAAGGCTGCCATGAAATCTGGAAAATCAAGTCCACTGGAAATGTGAAAAATCAAGAACTTAAAATCCCAAAACCCTAGGTTCTTTAGAAAAATCCTCAAAAATGCCCACAAACTCCAGAAAAAAGGAAAAGCCCTCGAAGCTTTTGAAAATCGGTCTTCAAAACCCTAGGCGCAAAACCTTCAAAGCCCACGGAAGGCAAGAAAAAATTGGCAAAACACAACAGAAATTCGTGTGGGAAAATCACTTGTAAAATCCATTGCACAAAAACCCGTATGAACTAAGAAATGCGCTCAAAAAAAAAAAAGACAACGCGATTTGTTTTTGGGAGTCAACCGAGGCAACTTAGAGACATCCCAATTCATTGTAGAAAAGAGAAGAAAATCGCTTAGACACAGAGGAAAGTCGCGCTCAAGAAGGAGTTACGATCCCACCACAAAAATGTTGGAAATCGCACAAAGAAAAGCCAAGAAAAAAAATGTGAACCCTGAGAAGGAACACCGCACGAATCAGCTTCAGATTCAATAAAGCCCAATGATTCTTCTTCAGGATGCCCTCAGAAAAAGACGTGAACACAGGTCGCGAATTTGGTGAAGCAAATAAAGACGATTTTCAGCAAAGAAACAGCTCACAATTTTTAACTACAAATAAACTCGTGAAATTCAACAAGAAAGATGTCGCGAATCTTCAACAAAAAGCCTCAAAGACTTTGGAAAAGATCCTTCAAAATTTGGCCTCAAAAAACCCTTTATTTTTTTTCACAAAAACCCACGAAAATTTTCAAGAAAAAAATTTTGAATCTTCAACACGGAAGAAACCCTTGCTTTTCAAAAATCGGCTCACAAAAAATTTTCAGAAGTTTCTTCATTTTTTTAATTTTAAAAAATCAACCAAAAAAGCATCTAAAAATTTCTTAGGAAAACAACGAGACCGAGCCTAAACTCTGATACCATGAAATGATTATTGATATTCATAATTGCGTGATTAAAAACATCTAAGAAATTTCTTAGGAAAACAACGAGACCGAGCCTAAACTTTGATACCATGAAATGATTATTGATATTCATAATTGCGTGATTACAAATGGAGACAAAAACTCCTTATAAAGAAAATTACAAGACGATGTTTATAAAAAAAAAACATTGTTACCTGAAACAAACTAAAACAGAAATCAAAAAGATGCTAAAACAACTAAAGCGTAACTAAAGCAAACTTACGACTAACTAAAGCTAAGATGACCATTAATATTACAATTAATATTTTAATAATAGACTTCCTAAAAGTTGCTACTAGGATCAACAAAACACAGACAGCAGATTCGTCCTTTGCCTAGGCTGAAGACTCGAAGGACGAAAATGCTGCTGATGGTCATGGCTAATATCCGGTGAGGCTAATTGGGCCCTGGTCTTTTTTGTGTCTATTAATGGGCTTTTTGGCTCTCTAGCCCACCAAGATATAATCATATAGAATAGGCATAAAATGCTTGCATGGGTTGTGGCCATTTGAATATAACTTCCCAAGCCAGATTTTGAGTTCTGAGTTGGTTGATCCATTTGTAGACATCTGGAACTGGCTACAGTGTACATGCAGATACGCCCTACTGGAGCTGACAGATGTAATCTTCGAATATTTTATTAATATAATGGGTGTGGCCCCATAGTACCACATTTATCCATCAAAAAAAAAAAGAAATTGTCAGACCATTGATCAATTGACAATTATTTTATTCATGAAAATAGAACAGCCCTCGAATATACCATCCTTCAAACTTGGAAACATTTGGTGGCCCACTGAGTGAATGGATGACATGATCAGTAAATGGTAGGAAGAAGCAAATGGAATGAAAGGATTTCAAATGTACAGATTAACCAAGAAGCAGTCAGGTTTAATGACCACGGTTATGTAATTAAATATGGCAATACATAAAGGAGGACATGTTTTTTTAAGGCAGATAGAGATATTAGGCAGTCAGAAAAGAAAACAAGTTTGATCTGTCTAAATCTTTTGGCTGCTGAAGAGAAAACAGAAAACTTCTGGAATTCACAGTCTATCAAAACACTATCATATTGGAGGGGCTGATCATCCCTGGTTTAGAAATCTGTTCGCCTTAAAAATTTGAAATCAGATGTTTGCTACTGCTTCGCAAAGGTTAAAGTCAAGATTAAGTTTATTGCTGAAAATTGTATCCTAGCCAGGATATACACATAAGTAGAGACTTTCTGAGATATGACCTAGATAAAGGGTTCACAAGAACATGCTCCAGATGTGCCACTCCATAGAGTAAAGAAACATGCCACATATGCCCCCACTTATTCACCTTGTGACAAAAACATCAAGATTTTCTGCAAATAAAAAAATTATATGGTCTGCAGATTGGAAGTGTGCAGACAGAACAGGTCAAGTCTCTTAATCACAAACAGCTAAAAATCAAAAACTCAAGGTAAGAACCCTAAATTATTAGCTTTACTAATTTTCAGTTGTACAAATGAACTGTAATTTTATTTTTAAATTTTCTCTTATAGTGAATTTCAAACAGTTTACTTCAAGAGAAATAAAATGTCATTTTAGCAACTTCGGCAAAACAAGAAGCATCTAGATGTGCTAGTTTCTAATAGAAAGCAACTTTGTAATGTCTCCTTCTCAACCCTAGTCAGTTGTTGCATTAGTTAGCCTATTCCAGAGTTCCCGTAGGCTAATTGGAGGTAGTTAGAGGACTCCAAGGTTCTTGGAGAGCTCTGTGGCGACTTTCTCATTGTCCAGTGGTGTGTTGGCGTTCTATTGGTACTCGAGATGGTGATGATGTTATTTTCTACATTTTTATCCATCTAGGTTGGTTCTCCACATCTCTTGGAGAACACTGCTATTTTTTGTAAGTACCCATTTTGGCACCTAGCAACTTCGCTCATCATCGGTAGCTTCTTGGTGCAATCAGTTTCCATTTCAAATGCTTTGTTGGTGCTTTCTGAAAGGTGGCTAGAAATATTTTAATATTTACACTAAAGTCGTAAAGTAATGTTAAATATTATAAAGTGAGAAAGGTTATTTAAGTTGGACACTTAGGGAAATGTGCTTGGGGACTTAAAATGTTTTAAAATTAAAAAGGAGCCTTTGAGGGAAAAATAAACTATTTTAATTTTTAAATGGGCCTTTCCCCTCCAAACTCCATATATTGGGGTTTTGGGCTCTCATTTCTCTCATTCAAAATCGCACATAATGGAATGTTGTTGGAGTGAACAGAGAAGTTCTTCCAAGGATTGATCGAAGACGAAAACCCTCATCAACTTACTGGTTTCAGATCTAAAAAATGATCCCTAGCTGGTGGGAGTGATTCTACCTCAAGAATCACCATTATTTTCACGGAGCTTGTAGATTAGAGTTTCAATAATAAAAATATTTAAGGTATTTTGATATGCCATTTCTTGGGAATGTTTGTTGATGATTTTGTTAATCATTTTGGATAATATTGTGGAAGTTTTGGTTGTTGTTTCAGACCTGGCCATCCCCCTGCATGGACAAGCTGTACCCCCTCCTTTTTGCATATACTAGTTAATGAAGTGAAGCTGCACTTGTGGGTATTGTTGTTGAGTCTTTGTAATGTCACCTTCTCAACAGTGGTCTAGCAGTGGGCCGTTAGACTATTCCGGAGACTCGTAGGCTGCTCGAAAGTAATAATTAGGGTTTCCTATCTTCTAGGAGGATGTTTGTTTCAACTCTTTTCAGAGGCTTGCTTCTCGAATCTTGGAGTTTGGTTTGCGGATTCTTTCTAGGTTTTCAGAGAGGTTTGCAACGGTATAGCATGCATAATGATCTGAGTATCTTTCTGAATTTACTATTTTTAGTAAATTCTAATTCTGGCAGTGGTCCTGTTGGCATCAATACATTTGGCTTTCCTCTTCGAGCAATTCAGTTGGCAGTGTTGAGTTTGGCCCTTGGATGCATTTTCTGGAGAGATATGTTATTTTAATTAAAATAATGTTACATTTTAATATTAAAGTCCCTTGGCCTAGCTTGATGACTTTTAAGTTGTTTTAAAAAGGTGGACACCTCATCAGGAGGCTTAATTGAAATATTTACAAATTGATAAAGTTGACTATAGGAGAAAAGGGACACCAACTTGAGGAAGGTGATAGCTGTTTTAAAAAAATGAAATATTTCATTGAAGTAGTGGGACGCCAACTTGGTGAGAGGGATGAGTCAACTTTGAATTTTGAATTGTGTTGACTCCTTGGTTTTGGCATACCTTCTTAATGTTTCTAGAGATGCTCTTCACAGGTTATAAAAGGACGCTACTTCTCTTCATGAGATTATCTTATGTCTACTGCAAAGTTATGTTGCCGGAATGGTGAGTGAGTGTTTCGAGGAATGCATACCCTCTAGCTAGGCTTAGTTTCTTGCTTGAGAGATAACAACTAACTGAGAGAGAGGCTGTTTCTTGTCTTGAGAAGCAGATTGAGTCAATGTAATGGAGTTTTGTGAGACTTTCATGAGTTTTTGAGTTTGTTGGTTTTGTATTGCTGAATGGCGTTTTTGCTTAAAAGTCTTTGAATAAATTTTGTATCGTTTTGGGTAATCAGCTAATCTATCTCTTTGCTAGGGGCGACCCTACGTGTCAATTTGCAGATTTTATTTCAAAGAACTGAATTTTTAAGAGAAAAATCGCCCCTCTTGGAGGGCCGTACCTTTTAGCAGCAGCCTTGATTTCCGTTCAAAATAAAATGGGGTCATTTTTTGTTGTCTAGCATTTGGAATTTGGGCGCCAGCTTGTCTAGGAACTATTGCATCTGATTTCAAGTCATTTGGCTGGGTATTGAACAATTTATGAGCATTTTAGTGGGTCTTGTAGTTGCTGGTTATGGTATTTCAGTTGCTGGTTCTGTCATATCAGACTTAGAAAGTTTATCATTTGGGCTGGGATTGAGTTCTTGAGGTCTTATTAGGCATTTGGAAGACTCTATATACATTTGCAGCTTGATTTACTTCACTAATGCAGTGTGCTTGCAGGATTATAACATCATTGTAAGGCTGTTCAGTAGTACTATCAGCCATTGCTCATTTCTTGCTAGTTCATTGTAATATTTAGTTGCAATTATTCCCCACCTTAGTGGAAGAGGTGTTGGAAATGTTGTCATTGATGTCAAAGGCACATAAGAGATTGTTGGAATTGTGTCATTGATGTCAAAGGTAGATTGATAGAAAGATTGGTAATGGATGAAAGAGTTTTTCATCATTATCATTTATCTCAAATGGGATCTACGTCAAAGGATATCAAGGATAATACAATGATCAAATTATGGCAGCTATTAAGGTAGCAATCATACAGAGAAAGGCAGGGGCTATGTTATAAAGAGGCAGCAATTAGAAAGGCCGATATGAGAGGTTATTAACAGCAGCTATTAGAGTCTTCATAAGGCAGTGATTACATTTTGAAAGAAAGCATTTAAGACAATCATTAAGATCATAACCTAAGAAGCGATTAAGATCATGAAATGGCACGATTCATTATGAAACAACTCAGATTCGGATAACAGTTTTTGGAGTGACAATGATGCTGAGATAATACGATTTTCTTAATGCTTCAGATTTATCAGATAACAAAAGCAGATTATAATGAAATGATGCGACATGTTTAATACATTACATTCAAACTTCCAAGAGGTGCAACTTGACTAAAAAGGCCAGATTTGTTAACATTCAGTTTGTCTAATCAAGTTCTTCAAGAAGTGTGTTTTTTACTCCATATTGAACCGATTAGTGAAAGAGATGAAATTGTTAAGAAGTATGATTTGTGAATCGGCTCTCTTGAAAAAGTTGTGTGAATCAAGTTTTGTCTAATCTAAGACGTCTTCTCTTGAAGAGCTATGAGAATCGAATTCTTCTAATTAAGGTTTCTTTTCTAAATAGTATGAGAATCTAATTTTTGAAGATATTAGGGGTTGCATCGATTCACTTGCTGAAGACGTGTTTATCTTGGAAAGATATGATCTTTCAACTTATCTCCTGAAATGCCACGGGATGCTTGAAGTGATGTATCTCATTCATTTGGTTTCTTGGAGAGGTGTGTTCTGTCTGAAACTCAGATTCAACAAACAAATGATAACAATAAAAATTGGTTAGACAGAAACAAACAAACTCAGGTTTATGAAACTAAACATTAATCATGAAAAGGTGCAATCTGATTTTTGAAAAGAACAAATTCTAAATGATGTGACCTTCCATGAACAGCTGCAAGGATTGATCAAACATATATATATTATTTCAAAATCAGTTTGATGTGAGTGAGAGAAAAATGTTGTGTGTGAGTGGAATAAATAATATATCCTTAGAACACAATCAAGTGGAGAGTGTGTGTATGCAATGAAGATTTTCTGAGAATAGAGAGGAGGAAGTGCAGCACTATGAAGTGCAGATCAGATTTATTCTAAGAAATATGAGTTGTGTGGAATAAATGCTTTTATCTTTAAGTCACAATCGGGTGTGGTAGAGTATGGCTGTGTAAAAATCAAAACAGCAGTGAGTGTGTGAGGGAAAATGAATATCATTTGAGGAGTCAAGATCAGAAGATAAATTCTATTGTGTGAGCATTAAAGAGACAACCTACATCACAAAGAAGAAGTGTGAGTTGAGAAGAAAAGTATTCAATGATATAATTTGATAAAGAGCAGATCAAGGGCAGGTTCAGATACAGAGTACTTGATTTGGATCAGAATTGTGAAAAAGAGAGTACATGTATATGATCAGTTTGTTAAGGAAAGATTACATAACTTAGATCAGATTTATGAAAAGACCATCATCTATTGCAGGGGTAAGACACACAAAGACCTCTCAGTATATCTTTGTGCTCTTCAAGAGGTCGACAAGCCAGATTTTCTTGTAATGCATTGTAATTCATACTGCTGATCGGCTGAGCCGTCACACAATTCATGGATCCTCTGACCATATGCTCGCCCCTCCTCCCATCTCGGGTCTTAGGCCGCATTCTTAGTTAGAGTTACTTTCAGTTCAGCAGTACTTAGGGATCCTCTGACCATATGCTCACCCCTCCTCCCACATCGAGTCTTAGGGCGCATT
Source organism: Sequoiadendron giganteum (assembly GCA_007115665.2). Classification (NCBI taxonomy): domain Eukaryota; kingdom Viridiplantae; phylum Streptophyta; class Pinopsida; order Cupressales; family Cupressaceae; genus Sequoiadendron; species Sequoiadendron giganteum. The sequence continues at coordinate 90,482,175 of CM021105.1, forward strand.
CTTGGTTAGAGTTACTTTCAGCTCAGCAGTGTGTAGGGATCCTTTGACCATATGCTCACCCCTCCTCCCACATCGGGTCTTAAGGCGCATTCTTGGTTAGAGTTACTTTCTGCATCATTTTGGTTTTGAAGCTAACCTTAATGGGTGCATGTTGCATTGTAACTGTTATCAAAAATTGAAAAAAAAAAATTGGCCAGCACATTTCAGTCTTTCGTATAGCTAGGCGACCCCTCTTGGCAAGTTTTGGTGTGGTGAAAAGTAACCAATTATTTTATAAACAAAATTGCCCCTATTTAGGCCATACCACTACAGGAGGGATTTGGATGCATTGATCAAAGTTTTCAGGGCATATTTTGTAGCATACACCCCTGATTTATTTTTTTGAAAACTCCTGTTTGCTGTTTTGCTTGTTCAATGAAATGTTAGTGATCGTTTCGATGCGTTTTCAAATGTATGCAGCATAAAGGTTTGATTGCAATAAACAAGTAAACACTAGATAATATTTCTTATCAATTAAAACCACAATATACATCAAGAGCATTCATTTCAGTTTGAAAATCAGAATATTACATTGAATAATCAGACCTGATAAATCGTCCATGGCAGCAGCAATGAAGCTTAATATTGGCAATGATCAACTCCCAAGCTATTGGCATTCAAAGTCCTTGTTCTTCTATGCCCAGACATCTTTTTTTGAACCCCAATATGCAGCAACAGGCGCCTAAAGTGTGCAGGTCACAACTTAAGTTTTTTGGCACCAACAAGGGCGTTCCCAGCAAAGTTTGATCTGCTCTTAAAATTCCAAGTGTCATTCAAAAATTACAAACTTGTACTCATTGGAATCGGCTGGAGATGAGTCTTTCCATGAATCACTACCCATTTTGATATCTCAATCCATCTCAGAGCTATAAGCAAAAATGTGGGTTCAGGTCCAGCAAATTAATTACCCAAAAAATGATATTAAACACACCAAAATCTTCATAAATCACTCCAAACTAAAAACTAAACAAACCACACCAAAAACTCCTCAAAGGTACTGATAAATCTTCATTTTCAATCACCAAAACTCGAAGTCTGTCAAGCTCTATATGATCCCTACTGTGGAATCACTCACAATCTGACTAGGGTGGATATTTCACCACCGAAATCAGCCCATACGAAGAGGGTTTTCGTCCTCAATTCGCAGCCCAAACAATCTAGAAGAAATCCAGCAACATTCTATTATGTTGCCAAAGTAGAGATGTGCAAAATGAGAGCCAAAATGGAGTTATAAAGAAATTAGGGTGGTGGACTTGAAACTTTCCTCAATTCTCTCCTAAAACCAAAGCACATCCTTGAGCTTGAAATATTAAAACATTTTAAATTATCTCTCCTTCCATCTCTAGGCATCCCACTTAAGGAGAAATAAAATATTAATAAAGCTCTTTTAAAAACAACTTAAGTTGCACGCCTAGGCCCAAGGTACTTTTCGAATGTCCACTCACCCCCTTGACTTAAGTTTATAAAATAACTTTATAAAACAACCTAAGTGACTGAATTAAACAAATATCAAATACTTCAACCTTAGGCTCTCCAAAACCAAATGAGAAATAATACTGCTGTGTACATACTAGCCTGAGACCAACTCCCCAAAGATGACTTACTATAAATAGCACTGCTGAAAATAGTCTACACCAAACACCAAACTGAGCAAAATTGAAGACCACTAAAGAGTATTGTAACCAACTAAAGATAGCAAACACCATACACCGGCCACTACTAAAAATAGAAAGATGCCAACCACTACAACTACCACCATTGCCAGAAATAGTAACCCGATGTTGAACTGCTACCGAAACCACTACCAAAATAGCACTTACTAAAAATAGCATACTGCTAAAAATAGTAAGTGACTCCAAATGCATTTTGAGCACAAATCGGGCAATCGTCACAACTTACTAAAAATAGTAAGTGACTCCAAACGCATTTTGAGCACAAATCGGGCAATCATCGCAACTTACTAAAAATAGTACGTCCGGAAAAGGTTGTCAGATGCAAATGCATGTCATACCATTGTGAAGCTCTCTTGAAACCCAGAAAGAATCTAGAAACCAATCCTGCATGCAAACTCCTGCTTGAAATGCATGTCACTTTTATTAAATGCATGTCACATCTCTTTGAAGCTTTTTAAAAACCCAAAAAGATCCAAAAAACACACTGCCAAACTCTTGCATGCAAACCCCTGAATCCACAAAAGAAGCCTCCTAGAAAATAAGAGGCCCTAATTATGACTCTAACTAGCCTACGGGCATCCAGAAATAGGCTCAACAAACTCATCCTCATAACTCCACATGGATCTACTATGTTGCCTCTAAAAAAATTTGATACAACCATGAAGACTTCTGAAAACTCTTACAGTTCCCACTCCAAGAGCCTTAAAAATGATGAACCAAAGCAAGCAGAGGTTCGCTGCCCCAATCATAAGTACAAGAGAGTGTATAGGAAAAGCCTCTGGCTAGAGCTTGAACACTTCCCAAACACGGATACTGATTGCCCCAACTCAACATACCTCTCATCAGAGACCATAAACCAATCCTACTAGGAGACTGTGAAGTCTGAAAATGAGTACACCAGCTTCCCACCAAATCTGAAATGGTTGACTCGATACCAAATTTAAGGAAAATCAGCATCCAAGAAGATGAACAGTTGCAGCAACACTGAAAATTATCATCCAGAATAACACATCTGCTCATGTCCAAGGCTAGAAACATCCTCTCTAATGACTCCAACACCACATAGAACCATCTTTTGCTCAAAATATCTCTCCAATCCACTAGTTGATGAGCAAAAGGAACCATTGAATGGCTGGCAAAGAAGGGGACTGCACCAAAAAAAATTGATAATTTGATCCTTATCCCTCCAAAAATCCTTTTTTCCATATGTAATAAACTCCATCAAACCATGTTGAGGATCCCAAGCATGGATACCTAACCAAAAGTGATCACCAACACACCAGAAAGAATACTCAGCACATCCCTAAGTGCCAGTAAGAACCAAGTACATACTCAAGAAATTGGTGTCTCCTCTACTAAACCCCTGAAGCCTAACCATGAAAGTTTCAACAACAATGGAGTATGGAACAATTGTTGTCATCAAATCCAACTCCCAAAAAGGGCTAGTCTGAGCTAAAGTAACACTCAACCCAAGGGAAGGATTGTCAAGCATGTAAACAATTTGTTTTGGCCCTTCTGTCTCCCATACTTCATGAGTAACAAGTTTGAAACCATTTCTCCTTGTTGTTGTAATGTAATTACCAGCAACTACCAAGACTTGTTTTGCTAACACCTTGATGTCTAAATCATGGAAGTCACCATGATTCAAAACTTGGCATGTGAAAACTACATCCTTAATCCCACTTAAGCATTCTTGATCAAACAATCTTCTTGAAGGATTATCAATTGCAGGGATTGGATCTCCCTCATGATTTGCTTGCAAGTCATCAATAAGCTGAAAACCGCGTTCCATATTGTGTTTGGAAACTTCATCAAGATCCCATTTCGTGCTATTATCACTTGATGCTTCATCTTCCATCTTAAAGAGGGGATTATCATAAGTTACCTTGGCACTTACTTCAAAGAGAGGATTATCCATGATATGAAAATCTTTTCCTTTCTCACATTCAAGCCCAACTTGCTGGTCCAAATCTGCACATGCAACTTCTGATTTTCTTGTGCAACTTTCAAGATCAAACTCTTCTCAAAGACTATCAAGCTTACCAATTACTTGCTTGATTTCTTCAGCTCTTTGCTCATTCTCTTGCTCCCTGAAAAGTTTGAAATCAACAAGCTGATCTCTTGCATCCTTTAGTGCCATCTGGGTATCTTCTAGCATATCCTTTGTTGATTCGAGCTCAAGAGTAAGCTCATCTACCATCCTAGTTTATCCTTGGAAGGCACCAATGGTCTTCTTTGCAATTTTGATGGCATAATCTCGATCTTCAATCAAGTGTATGCATTTTGATTTCAATGTCTCCAAGGAGTCTTTGATAAGTTGCAAATTAGGGGGAGCAACTTCATCCTTAACCCCTTTCCATCTCTCTTCAATTTCAGCATTCCAATAGAGTTCTTCTATCAAACTGTGTGTGCAGTCAAATCCAAATAGAGCTCACTCGTCCCTTTCAAAGGACACCATGAATCGATCTTCCCACTCTTGAATATGCAAAGATGGTGAACTGCTGATAGACTCCTTTCCAAAATCAGAACTTTGTTTTGTGTCTTTGTTGCCTTCATAGCTGCTCCAAGACTCCCTTTCTTCACCACCCACTCGCTGAAAATGCTCAATATCATGAAAAGGATCAGACTCTACAATTTCTTCAAGCCTTTGCTTAAAATCAAAATTCTCATTCTTGTTTTCAATGACTCCATGGCTGTCCCTAGTTTCACACCCCACATCATCCTCGTGATGACATTGCTCAACAACAAGATGAAAATCAGCTCCACGCACTACTAAATCAGATTTCTGCTCAAGAACACCATCCAACTCATCAATATCAGGAGCCTTACGGACTTTTAAATCTACTTCCACCTCACTGTCACTATGATCAAACGAGAAGGCAGCCCCAAACTCGAGCATAATGTCACCACTGTTTGTTGATATAAAGTCCTCGTCAAGTTCCATTTCATCATCCGTGTCACAACCCTCCTAGGATCTATAATTTATTCTACTCTCTTATTTTACAAGTACTCCAGTGATTCTATTTATTAGGTGTCACATACATGAATAAAACTAGATAATTTGGTTGGAAATTACCTTTATATATATATATATATATATATATATGTGTGTGTGTGTAAACACTTAATAAAAAGAATGAAATGCTCTATATTTATCAAACAATGATATTATTCAAGAGAGTTAAATTCCTTGGAGGAAAAGAAAATAAATATTAGCAAATTAATAGATAGGTTTTAATGTTTCAAAAAGCATCTCCTTTTTGCATTTATATGTAACAGCCAAAAGAAACAAGTACGGTGTACTTTGATTCTTTTATTAAAGAATCCGTTTTGTACTTGGAAAAGGGAGGGGAAAGACCATTGTAGTTTCTCCATTCGTTCTAACCAAGGGGGGAGCCAAACGACATTGCAAATATATAACAAAAGGGGAAAATAGACAAGGGAACCGGGGAGTTGCAATAATGTACGAGAGTTCCTTGGATGCGCTTTCAACAGATCCTAGGAAGGGATAAGTTTGGGCTGTCTCCAATTACTGAAGATATGTTTTTTCTTATTGTTATTGTTGTTCTTAAATCATTGATAGAGTTAAGCATGTTGATCCAATGTACCTCTGTAGATGTCTTTAGATCTTGTATGAAGTGGTAGATGATATGTCTTCTGCTCTTGTTCTTGAATGCTTTGCTATAGTAGTGGGAGATATGGTTCCTATTAATCTGATCGGCTGCATATGGAACAAAAAGAAGCCTCACAAAGTAGAAAAGCATCGCAAAACTGTGGACTATCTCGGAGCCTCAGTCAGGAAACCAAGGCAAAAAGGATGGATGGCTACAAGGCTGCTAGAACACGTGCAGATCATGGCTAACTCTTAGAACTATTGCTAATTGGGGATTCCTTGGGGGTTTCAGGATGTTAGGAAGCAAAAGAGAAAGAAAGAAGTGGTCCTGAGGTTCAGAGGAACAATTTCTCAGGGACATTGTAACGGTTCTGACTCTTTCTTTTTGATACAGAAACTGCCATTTTTCTTGTTTAAAAAAAATACCATGATTGTAGTATCATCTCTTAAAACAACAACAATCATATTTGAAGCAATATATTTGATTCTCTGAGCGTTTTCCCATAATTTGGTTGAGTCTAGAATTATGTGTAGCAAAACTGATTAAGCATTTTATCGAGGAATGTCTGGCATCCAATAACATTCCGGATCAGGCAGCTATGGCTTTGGATGAATTCAACATGTTTTCCAATCAGGTTCAAGGCGGTCTATAAGCTTGGATCCAAGTGCAGGACTTTCGCATGCAAGGGACTTGAACACAGCTATTCATTGGAGAGCGAATGAATAATGGCAGCCATCGAGAACTTTGAGTAAGGAACTTACGAACTAGTTGCAGATCAAGTGATGGTTACTCTTCCTCAACAGACACCGCTAGTCGAACATGCATAGAAGACATTGGATTTAGTTATTGAGGAAAACAAATTCATTCAGATGATATGATTTAAATGTTTTTCTAGTATCAATAGAGATATTTCTCTTATATCTGCTTTGATTTTGTATAGGACATCCATACAGTAAAGCAGGACAAACATTATGGACGATGCCATCGAGGAGGAACATTTTTATTTGTATAGGACATCCATACAGTAAAGGAGGACAAACATTATGGACGATGTCATCGAGGAGGAACATTTTTATTTGTATAGGACATCCATACAGTAAAGGAGGACAAACATTATGGACGATGTCATCGAGGAGGAACATTTTTATTTCCCTGAGGGCTTCACAAAGAGGGAGGCATGATGACCAACAGAGGAGGAATAGAAATACGCGGATCTCACTTTCCATTCAGGATTCTCTCATGGTTACTTGAAGGTGGATTCTCTTTGTTGAGCCTTTTCATGTTTGAATTAGTTGGTATTTGATATTATATTTGAACTCTTTTATAATGAATCTAATCTGAGGTTGCGCACAGTAAATATTTCCTATGTTTCTTTAGCTGTTTATGAGGAGTACTTTTAGATAAAACTTGCTCAAAAGAAGGTGGCATTGGTTAAGTTATTCGATCTGTGTATTGAAGCATGACCTTGTAGAACTCATGATACATTCATTGCATTATATGTTTACCAGAGATCATGAATGAGAACTTTCTATTAGGTTTGAATCATGTATTCTTATATTTCAAAGATCACCTCTTAAACCCACCTATTGGATGCGTGGAGGAAACTAGAATGGTAGATTACTCTAGACCGAAGAAGAGCTCATATCGGGTGCATAGATGTTGCTTGAAATGCTCTGAGTAATGCTTGAAATGAAAAACGTTGTTTTAGAATTTATTCTCTATTTATTTGTCGATGTCAAAGGCTTTTTAGATAGGTTATTAGCATTAGAAATTCAAGTGAATTACTTTGGTAATGTCCTTGTGTCCTAGAATTAAATCACTTTAGATAATTTTGTCTATTCAATGGTATAGATGTTTTCACGATGTGATTGAATAGGGTATAGATGTTCCAATAGTACTAGAATTTAGTATTTAATGGTGAGTTGAAATTCTCCGATTTTAAAATAGATATCATTTTAAAAGTCGTAAGAAGTATTTAATACTTTAATTTCTAATTAAGGAAGGAATCTTATGTTTTCATCTTATCTTCTTCCAAGGAATGCGTCTTAATTCAAGGTTTGGATTCTATCATCAAAGGCGGAGGTAAGTTATTTCTCTCCTTTCACAATGAGAGTTCCAGAGGTTACAAATAATAAAGATTTATCTCTTAAAATTTCTATTGATTAGAAGTTGGAAACAAGATCGTTTTCCAATAGCATAGTAGCAGATTAATTTTTCCCTTGAAATACAAAGATTATTAAGTCAATGCTTATGGATAGTGAATCGTCGTTACACCTTACTGGGTGTCAACCGATGAGGAACTGTCTGGAAGTTCAGTCCTAGAAAGGGTTGAATACCCATTAATTATCTGCACCTAGGTTTTAGACTATCAATAATAAACTAAGTTATTGGTAGTCCCTTTCTTGCTCAGGGGTTTGGCTAGAGTCCACATGGCTTCATAATGCCAAAATGGTTGGGTGGAGAGCAAACTTATCTATTATTTTCTTCATTACAGTTGTGTGTGCAAACATATTGGATTTTAAATTTTATTGATCTTACAGTATTGCAATCATGAATTATTCATAAAAATGTAATGGTACTTTTATATTTTCCACGTGTTGTATTTCTTTAAAGAAATTTAGAAATATGAGATTATCTAATTGGGTTGTTACACGTGGTATCAGAACATTGGGTTCAAACACTAGACCTAAAGACCTACTACCGATACTCATGCTGCATTTAAATTTTGATTACGATAGTCTAGCTAATATTCAATTTATGATACAGGAATGGGAAGGATCCAAGATGCGTAGAAGGAAATAAAAGGAATAAGTAAGTATCCCCTGTTTTGTCTGATTTAAATAAAATGGAAAATGATTTTATTTTCCTCGAAATAAAGTTCATCCTAATCATGATTTAAAGAAGGGATAAAACTTTAAAAGGAAATTTGTTCTTTGTATACTCGGAAGGAATCCTAGATGGATTCGCTTGAGTCCCCGAATTCTAAATAGCATTGCTAAAAATAGTAAGTGTACACCAAATGCCAAACTGGGCAAAATTGAAGACCACTGAAGAGTATTGTGACCAACTGAAGATAGCAAACACCATACATTGACCACTGCTAAAAATAGAAAGATGCCAACAACCATTGCCAGAAATAGTAACCCAATGTTGAACTGCTACCAGAACCACTACCAAAATAGCACTTACTAAAAATAGTAAGTTACTCCAAACGCATTTTGAGCACAAACCGGGCAGCCGTCGCAACTTACTAAAAATATTAAGTCAAGAAAAGGTTGTCTGTGAGACCGAATCTGTTTACACACTTCACCAACGAATCACTGCGCACAGGCAATTAAATAATAGTAAATTCACAATCAGATGCACACTTAGATTGAAAGCTTGAGATGTTACGCCTAACACTAGGACCAATCTTACCATTCCACAGAAACTAATCAACTGACTATAGCAACATACTGAGACACATTGTAGAGCAAAATACAAACGAATGCAATACTTGATACTGATCATAAGAAAACATTAATATATGAAATCATTATTCGCAGATCACAAGGTCAATAGATCTTAGATTTACCTTAGTACATGTTGCATCCAAAATTCGTGATGATCCAAGAGTCGTCGATATCTTGCAAACAACTCTAAGTCTTCTATACTCGAATGCCAACCTCGATTGTTCTTTCCTGGCATCGCTAGTCTGTTGAATGGTGGCGTGTATCTTGCCAGAAAGCAGTGAGAGGGCGTTGAGAGGCTCGAACGGCACTCATCAAGACTCCAACGAATAATCGAGCAACCGGGCGTTGGAATATTTCGTCACCAAAGCAGGAAACTACTGGCGCCAATAGCAAATGACAGTGAAGGGATGCAATCCACACTACAATGATAGATACAAGCAGCAACAAACCCGTATTCCGCCTTCATTGTCCAATGATTCGAAATTACACTTCTCGGAATGATTCACGAGGAGCAAGTTGTGCCTTGTCTAGCATTCAGAGAATATTACCACTATGATGGACCCCGATGCTTCACGCAGAAATGTGCCTTTGCAACCCGACCAAATAGTAATGAGGTTAGATGTCTTCCACACCCAATCTCCTTGCTCAATCTGCTAGTGATGAAGGTGTCACCTATGACTGACGGCAATGTCCTTGAATATCATGAAATGACCTCCGATCTTGCAATGAATAAAATCGCTCAAAGTTTAGGCGGATATTGGGCAGAGCAAGGTCAAACACACGGAATGCGAATGAGAATGAAATCACGAATCGCAGAGTGAGGTTTTCATCCCACTCTGGTCAACTCACAGGAGACTACGTCCCTCAAAGCCCGGAAGCCATGCTCCAAACCAAATCGTGATATCTAATGTCCACCATGAAGCCTCGAACCTGAATAAATACTCGCCTTCCCGAGTGGGCCAGCCACACACATTAAATTTAAATATTACTTTTAATAATTTAAATTGAATATTATTATTTATTATTTAATACTTTTAACATTCCAAGGATCATCAGATTATTGATGGAGTTTGGATGAGAGATGTTTATCTCATCTCGAGGCTACATAGCAGTATTCCTCAATAGAGCATGCTAGAGAAAAAGGATGACATAGGAATTTGTATGATTGATGGGATGCCTCACGAGATGCTGCAGAAGGGCAATGATGCCCAACAGAATGGCGGAGCAGTGACTTTCAAGTTGATATAGGACCCGGGCATACAAGCGCAAATTGCTTGAGGACAAGCAATTTTCGGGACGAAAGGACTGTCATGTCCCCAATTTGGGACCTAGTTCCAATTGGCGAAAAAAAGCATTTTTTAAATGCTAATTCAAAATAATATTAAATAATATATAAGGACTATCATGTCCCAATTTGAAATAATATTATTTAATATTATTTTGAATTAGCATTTAAAAATGTTTTTTCCCGCCAATTGGAACTAGGTCCCAATTTGGGGACATGACAATCCTTCCGTCCCGAAAATTGCTTGTCCTCAAGCAATTCACGCTTGTATACCCGGGTTCCATATTAACCTGAAAGTCACTGCTCTGCCATTCTATTGGGCATCATTGCCCTTCTGCAGCATCTCATGAAGCATACGCATCAATCATACAAATTCCTATGTCATCCTTTTTCTCCAACATGCTTTGTTGAAGAATATCGCTATGTAGCCTCAAGACGAGATAAGCATCTCTCATCCAAACTCCATCAATGATCTGATCATCCTTGGAACAAAGGAGTGTAAACGTTTCCTGTCTAATAGCTTGAAACTCTTATCCTTCTTTTTGCTCCACTATCATCACATCTTCATTGACCTCCTTATCAACATCTGAACTCTTCTCCCCTTCAAGCTCCACTTCAGCCTCTTCGGGGGACTCAATCAATTCTACGACTTCCTCGTTTTGTGTGTTTGGCTCACGTTCCATCACCTTGGGCTCTTCTTGTTTCAACGTTGATTCTTTTGACTCCGGCCCTTTAATCTCTTCCTTGGCAGCTTTTGAATCTTCCTCTTCTTTCTTCTTTCACCTTATGTAGTCATAAAGTCCCTCTTGTTGATATTATTGCAGCCGCGGGCCTCTACTTCCAGACTCGAATCCATATGAAGACAAATAAATTAAATGTAGCCTATGGCTATTTAATTTATATATCCGATATCATTTATGAAGAGGCGCTTCATATACTTGTAATAAAATAAAATGATTTTTTATTATTTAATAAATAATATTTTATTTGGGCCGACTTTTAGAATTGGCGCGATTTTCTCAAGGGACACGTCTTTTGTTTGGAGGCCGACCTCTTGCTAGGAAAAGTCGCTTCCCCTCATTGGCTCATGTATAAATATAAGATGAAGATCATTCATTTGATCATCAAGTTCAATCATCATACTTCGCATTTCTTAGAAGAAGAAGATCGCGCCCAGCAAGAAGAGAAGTTCGCACCCAGCAGCAGATCGATTATAAGGAGAAACATATTCATTTGTATCTTGCATCTAAGAGAGGTGCCATTACTCTTTGTATCAAATTGGCATTGTATTGTGCCTGAGTTGTAAGCAGATTTATGCTCTTATTCAATCAATATATAAGAGATACATTGGTTGGGTTTTTCTCCCTCGGGTTGGAGGGTTTTCCCAAGGTATCTACTGTGTTATTGTGTCTAATTTTGAATTAATTTTCTATGCACTACATCTGATCATAAAACTAACATGGTATCAGAGCGGGTTTGAAGGAGATCTTGATCAGATTTAGTCTTACAACGATACTCCTTATTCTCTTTCTCATCTTTGATCACTTCTATCTCTTCGTCAAGATGGTGACCGGTCTCAAGATCGAGGACAAACTTGAGGAAGCATCAAATTTCACATCTTGGAGATTCAGAATTATGCTCACCTTGGAGGAAAATGAATTGGTAGAGTTCGTGGAGAGCAAAGTCCTCGAGCCTACGGATGAGGAAGAGAAGATTCAATGGAAGAAGAAAGATATTAAGGCAAAGAAGATGTTAGTTGATTCCGTGAAGGATCATATTGTTCCTATCGTCTCCAAGTTGAAGACAGCAAGAGAGATGTTTAAAACTTTGGAGATGTACGAAATCAACAACACAAGCCAGGCACTCGCACTGAAGCAACAACTCCATCATGTTAAGATGGCGAAAGGAGAATCTGGTATTGCTTATTTCATGAAGATTTCCGAAATGAGAGATCAGCTCTCTACTATTGGTCATGTTGTTGATGACAAGGATTTGACCATGTTGGCCCTTAATGGTCTTCCTTCATCTTGGGAGTCTTACATTCAAGGAATCAGTGCAAGATCGAAACTTCCCAAGTTTGATCGTTTGAGGGCGGATTGCATTCAAGAAGAGTCTAGATTGGTTGCGAGAGGTATTGGTCAAAGTTCCACTAATGAAGACATTCATGTTCTAGCCACCCAATCCTTCAAAAAGAAAGGGAAAGGTGGAAAGAAAGGATATTTCAAGAGGAATAGAGATAAAGAAGCTTATGGTGCTCCTGCATTCAAGAGGAAGAGGGACCTTTCCAAAGTCCAATGTTTTCGATGTGACAAGTATGGTCACTATGCAAAGGACTGTCCTACCAGGTCTAAGCAACAGGCCTCCATTGCAAATGTTAATGAAGTCTCTCCGCAGAAGGATTCATATGAATACCTATTCTATTCGGCTTTGTCAAGCAATGTGCCTATCGACACCAACTCTTGGCTGATTGATAGTGGTGCCTCTCGCCACATCACCAAATTTAGGGAGCATCTAACTGATTTGGTGGAGAGAGATTCTAGTGAACAAGTCATTATTGGAGATGATGCTAGTTACACTGTGAAAGGGGTTGGGACCTCCACTCTTCACTTGGATTTTGGCATTTCGTTGCATCTGAATGATGTGTTATTTGTTCCAGGCATCAAGCGAAACCTTGTTTCTATTTCAGCCCTAGAGGACAAAGGGTACCAAATTGCATTTTCAGAAGGCAAAGTTCTTGTATGGACGAAGAACTCTAACATCAAGTCTGCTCGGGTGATTGGAGTTAGAAATGCGAGTCTCTACAGACTATGCACTCATCCACTTCAAGCTCTAGTGCATGATTCTTCAAGTTTGTGTGATCTTTGGCATCGAAGATTGGCTCACCTTCACTTTCGAGCTCTACCTATCATGGAGAAGATGGTCACCGACCTTCCAAAATTCAACCAAGAGCGTGAAGGTACTTGCAAAGGTTGCGCTTTGGGTAAGAATACAAAAAGTCCATTTCATAGTAGTGAAAGTAGATCCAAATGTATTCTAGATCTTATTCATTCTGATTTATGTGGTCCAATGTTTGTTGCTTCTTCGAATGGTTTCTTGTATTACATTATTTTTATTGATGACTACTCTAGAAAGGCTTAGATTTATTTCCTGAAATCTAAAGAATTTGAGGAGGTATTAGAGAGGTTCAAAGAATTCAAAGCTCGGGTGGAGAATTCGTCCGAGAAAAGAATCAAAGTCTTGAGATCCGATAATGGAGGAGAGTACACCTTCGGTTGCTTCTGTAACTTTTGCATTGAAGCTGGGATTAAGAGGGAGTTCAGTGTACCTTATAATCCTCAACAGAATAGTGTTGTTGAAAGGAAGAACAGATCTATTGTGGAAGCGGTCAAAGCCATGATTCATGACCAAGATCTGCAAACTCTCCTTTGGGTTGAAGCATCCAAGACAGCTATTTATGTTCAGAATAGAAGTCCTCGCAGGATCTTGGAGAACATAACTCCTGAAGAAGCATTCACAGGGGTGAAGCCTGAAGTAATTCATTTAAGGATCTTTGGATGTCCGGTGTATATTCATGTACCAAAGGACAAGAGGACAAAGTTGGAACCGTCTGGCAAGAAGGGGATATTTGTAGGTTACAATGAGACATCTAAAGCCTACAGAATCTACATTTTGGGTCAAAAGTTAATTGAGATTAGTAGAGATGTCACATTTCAAGAGGATGTTGCATTCAGAAGATCCAAGGGCACTCATATGGAGATCGATGATGAAGAGTCTCCTCAGGATATGGAAGTTGACCATGTTCCTGAGAATCAAAGGGAGGTTCCAGAACCTAAAGAAGATGATGATCCAGTTGAGCCCTTGGAGCCTACTAATGGGCCTATAGATATTGTGATTGGAAGAAAAAGACCTCTTTGGGCCATGAAAACAATGCAAGAGGCTGAACAGTTTGCAGCCCCAAGGGGAACCTTCAGAGAAAGTAAGAGACCTCATAAGTTCTCCAGTTATGTAGCCTTGATGAGTCAGATTATTGAGTATGAGCCCTCCAGTGTTGAGGAAGCTTCTAGTCAACAGGTTTGGAGAGATGCTATGTCAAAAGAGTATCAGTCCATTCTCAAGAATGATGTTTGGGACATCGTTCCTAGACCCGAAGGCAAATCTATGGTATCTTCTAAATGGCTCTTCAAGATCAAGCATGCGGCTGATGGGAGCATTGAGAAGTACAAGGCTAGATTCGTGGCTAGAGGGTTTTCACAAAAAGAGGGAGTTGACTATGAAGAAACCTTTGCTCCAGTTGCTCGTTATACTTTAGTCGGGACCATCATTGTTATTGCTGCATCTAGAGGATGGAAGATTCACCAAATGGATGTGAAGACAACTTTTCTGAATGGTGTAATTGAGGAAGAGGTATATATTGAACAACCTGATGGATTTGAAGTACATGACAAGGAGTCTCATATTTGTAGGCTGAAGAAGGCCTTGTATGGTCTTAAGTAGGCTCCCCATGCTTGGTACGAAAGAATTGATCGTTACCTGTCAAGCTTGGGCTTCTCCAAGAATGACGCTGATTCTAAAACTTGTATTTCAAGGTGATTAATGGTGAAGCACTGATTTTGGTTTTATATGTTGATGATTTGATTCTTACTGGAGAAGATCACCTCATTGTCAAATGCAAGAAGGAGCTAGCTTCTGAATTTGAAATGAAGGATCTTGGTCTCATGCATTACTTCCTTGGCTTAGAAGTATGGCAGAAGCCAGATGAGATGATTCTAAGTTAAGGGAAGTACACTATTGATATTCTGAAGAGATTTGGTATGATGGATTGCAAATCCATGTCTACGCCTATGGAGACCAACTTGCATAAGTTGAAAGAGGTTGTAGCTAGTTCAGATCTGGTGGATCCCACGATGCACAAGCAGCTGATTGGATCATTGATGTATCTAGTCAACACTAGACCAGATATTTGTTGTGCAGTGAGTGCACTTAGTCAGTTCATGTGTGAACCAAGGCAAATACATCTAATTGCAGCAAAACATATCCTGAGATACTTGCATGGCACAGTTGGATATGGGTTGAGATATTCTTCAGGTATGGATTTGAAGCTGCATGGCTATACTAATTTTGATTGGGCAGGGTGTGTTATAGATCGGAAGAGTACCTCTGGATGTTGCTTCAGTTTGGGGTCTGCGATGATATCCTGGTGTAGCAGGAAGCAGTCTTCAATGGCATTGAGTACAACAGAGGTCGAGTATATTGCAGCTTGTGTGGCAACTCGAGAAGCGGTGTGGCTTCGGAAGCTCCTTGTCGGATTGTTTGGACAATCAATGGAGCCAACTATCGTTCATTGTGATAACCAGAGTTGTGTGAAGCTTTTTGTCAACCTTGTGTTTCATGATAGAACTAAGCATGTGGAAATCAAATACCACTATATCAGAGATATGGTATTGAGGAAAGCAATTCAGTTGAGGTATATCAACACTGATGAGCAGATGGCAAACATTCTCACCAAGCCTCTCTCCAGGATAAAATTTGTGTACTTTCGAGATAAGCTTGGTATGGTGGAGAATTAAGCCCTAGCTGAGAAGGAGTCTCAATATCAGTGATCCTCTTTAATGCATTTCTCTTTGAGAGAGATTTGAGGTGCAAGCCCTTGATAATGCATTTCTCTTTGAGATTTGAGGTGAAAGCCCTTGTTTCCACCCTCTGGGAGAGCCATGGTGGATGTCGTGTGTGACTCCATGGCAGCATCACGTGAGAGAGTCTGTGATAATTTTCTTGTACTTGTGTTTTTCACCCTCTGGGAGAGCCATGGTGAACGTCATGATGAGGTGACAACATCACGTTGAGTGATGAGCACTTGTACATACCATACATGGGTGTAGCCATGGTGGTTGATATCACGATGAGGTGATATGCTTTCACGATGAGGTGATATGTCTTGTATAGCTGGAAGTATTCCTCCCTAGCTAAGAGGGAGTGTTCATATTATTGCAACCGCAGGCCTTTACTTCCAGACTCGAATCCATATGAAGACAAATAAATTAAATGTAGCCTATGGCTATTTAATTTATATATTCGATATCATTTATGAAGAGGCACTTCATATACTTGTAATAAAATAAAATGATTTTTTATTATTTAATAAATAATATTTTATTTGGGCCGACTTTTAGAAGTGGCGCGATTTTCTCAAGGGACACGTCTTTTGTTTGGAGGTCGACCTCTTGCTGGGAAAAGTCGCTTCCCCTCATTGGCTCATGTATAAATATAAGATGAAGATCATTCATTTGATCAGCAAGTTCGATCATCATAGTTCGCATTTCTTAGAAGAAGATCGCGCCCAACAGGAAGAGAGGTTCGCACCCAGCAGCAGATCTTCATCTGTAGTAGCAGATCGATTATAAGGAGAAACATATTCATTTGTATCTTGCATCTAAGAGAGGTGCCATTACTCTTTGTATCAAATTGGCATTGTATTGTGCCTAACTTGTAAGCAGATTTTTGCTCTTATTCAATTAATATTTAAGAGATATATTGGTTGGGTTTTTCTCCCTCAAGTTGTATTGTGTGGGACTCGTGTGCTCTCATGTACGCATCAAGGGGAATGCAAGCTTTTGCAGCATCTAATAAACTTTAATATTTGTTCAAAACTTCGGACGCCTCAGTTTCAAGATCTGTGTCCTCTATCTGAGGTCCTAATTTGTGGTTGGTTATTGTAGCAGTGAGAGTTTGCATCATTTGCATCAGCATCCGATTTACTTGATCCCGCTTCTTTATGAAAGATTTGAGCTCCTCCATCTTTATCTTACCATTGTCTCTATCCTCTTTCTCTCTCTATAAATCTCTGATTGTCCACAGACTAGCAGGATGACGGCTCTGATACCACTGTGAGACATTGAATCTATTTACACACTTCACCAACTAATCACTGTGCACAAGCAATCATAGATAATAGTAAATTCACAATCTGATGCACACTCAAACTAAAAACTTGAGATGTTACACCTAACACTGGGATCAATCTTACCATTCCACAAAAACTAATCAACTGACTGTAGCGACATGCTGAGACACATTGTAGAACATAATACAAACGAATGCAATACCCGATACTAATCATAAGCAAACATTAATATATGAAATCATTATTCACAGATCACAAGGTCAATAGATCTCAAATTTACCTTAGTACATGCTGCATCCAAAATTCGTGATGATCCAAGAGCCGTCAATATCCTACAAACAACTCTGAGTCTTCTATACTCGAATGCCAACCTCGATTGTTCTTTCCTGGCATCACTGGTCTGTTGAATGGTGGCGTGTATCTTGCCAGAAAGCAGTGAGAGGGCGTTGAGAGGCTCGGTGGCACCCATCAAGACTCCAGCAAATGGTCAAGCAACCAGGCATTGGAATATTTCGTCGCCAGAGCAGGAAGTTGTTGGCGCCGATAGCAAATGACAGTGAAGGGATGCAATCCACACTACAATGATATATACAAGCAGCAACAAACCCATGTTTCGCCTTCACTGTCTAATGATTCGGCACTACACATCCCGGAATGATTTGTGATGAGCAAGTCATGCCTTGTCTGGCATTCAAAGAATATTACCGCTATGATGGACCCCGACGCTTCACGCAGAAACGTGCCTTCGCAACCCGACCAAATAGTAAATCGCACTTCTACATACCAGTCGCGTATTATTCCAATATGCGCCTGAGGTTTGATGTCTTCCACACCCGATCTCCTTCCTCGATCCGCTACTGATGAAGGCGTCACCTATGACTGACGGCAATGTCCCTGAATATCATGAAATGACCTCCGATCTTGCAATGGATAAAATCGCTCAAAGCTTAGGTGGATATTGGGCAGAGCAAGGTCAAACACACGGAATGCGAATGAGAATGAAATCACGAATTGCAAAGTGAGGTTTTCGTCCCACTCTAGTCAACTCACAGGAGACTACATCCCTAAGAGCTCGGAAGCTACGCTCCAAACCAAATCATGATATCTGATGTGCACCATGAAGCCTCGAACCTGAATAAATACTCGCCTTCCCAAGTGGGTCAACCACACACATTAAATTTAAATATTATTTTTAATAATTTAAATTTAATATTATTATTTATTATTTAATATTTTTAATAAATATTATTATTATTTTTAATATTATATTATATTATTTAATATTATTTTGAAGTAGCATTTAAAAATGCTTTTTCCGGCCAATTGGAACTAGGGCCCAAATTGGGGACATGACATTTTCAAATGCAAATGCATGTCATACCATTGCAAAGCTCTTTGGAAACCTAGAAAGAATCTAGAAACCAATCCTACATGCAAACTCTTAATTGAAATGCATGTCACATCTCTCTGAAGCTTTTTGAAAACCCAGAAAGATCCAGAAAACGCACTGCCAAACTCTTGCATGCAAACCCCTAAATCCACAAAAGAAGCCTCCTAGAAAATAGGAAACCCTAATTCTACCTCTGACTAGCCTATGGGCATCCAGAAATAGGCTAACAATCATTGGAGATTGTAGTGCTAAAAACGGGGACATTACATATTTGTGGCTGCAAAGCATATCTAGGGAGGCAAGGTTGTCTAAACTCTAAAGTGTTCCCAGATGATGGAATGCATTTAGGAATGCTCAGAAAATTACAGTGAATTTATCTTTGAGCCGCCCCTGTGACTGTCCAGCACCTGGGTTAGCTACAGCAGGTCAGTGATAATTGTAGTACTTGGAAATGATGTTGAATTATTGTTTTGGAGCAGAACTGCAGGTTGGGGCAAGGTAAAGGTGTATATTGATGTTGGGAAGGGCCTATATGAGTGTGGCTTGCTGCTGTGTACCTTTTGGAAAGGTGCTGATGGAGGTATGAAACCCTTTGATGTCTGTCATTACACAGAAAACCATAACAGCAGGACTGCCATAGACTTTCAGTACCAATTCCTTTGAGGTATTTCACTTCTAATGATAATTAATTCCATTGGATGTCTTATTGAATGATATTAGAGTGTTTTGGAATCTCATAATTGTACAGCAGTACTCAAAATGAATGTACTCAACTTGTTTTATAATGCTAATCCTTCAATATCATAATTGTATAGCTGAGTATTAACAATGCTAATCCTTCAATATCTATGTTCATTCAAAACTGCATATCATATGACCTTTGCTTGAGTTTTTATTTGGAATCAATTGGGAAAAGAACAAAAAAAAAAATCAGGGAGAGTTCTTACAATCTTCTTGGTATAGTTGTGTATCATCAATTATGTGCAAAAACAGATAAATGGCTATCTAGTTCAGAAATGTAGCATGACTCATGGTACTCTCTTTTTTGCAACAAGGCACAAAATCAAAGAACCACAAAATAAAGCTGCCATATCTAAAAGATTGTGTGTCATCTCTCACCTTCCAAAAGGAAAAGGCACACCAATTAATGCTGCCATTGTCACTGCAAAGTCAAGCTGAAAAGACAAAATTAATATTAAATATTTCATCACATTTATATGAAAAGACAATATCAAAATGGAAATGTGCTTATATACAAAAATACTGGTCAAGCATCCATCCGTAAGAAAGTATTAAATAAGGATGCAAAAGAATAATGACAAACACTCATAACTTTTGCACGTAAAAATGGTGGTGAGTACTCACCTGGGGTATGGATCCAATACAAATGGCATTGCTTCCATCCTGGAAAATGAATCATGCATCAGAATATCAATAAGAATTGGAAAAAGACCAACAAACCTAGAGCACATGAAAATCTAAACATTCAGCCCAGACAAAATGGGCAAGTGTTGAACATACATTGACATGAAAGTTTCTATCACAGGAACTAACACTCCCAAATTGTCCTTCTCTAAAGACTATTGAGAAGACCACTGACAAAAAATTGATCAATTGTCTTCCAAAGCATCTGGCTTCCTAAAATTAGTTGGCAGCGCTCTATGGAACAGAACCAGAGCATGGTCAAAGTTTTACAGATGAAGTATTTGAAACAATAATCACATGGGTGACCTCGAGATGGGGACATTTAAACAAATAGAAAATGAATATATAGACTAAAATTAAATTAAAAATACTTCACCTAGTTACTAGTACAAATGAAGACATTTTTGTTTTTGAAGTAACTGTTGGTGTGGCCCTGTGGGTCACTGCAACAATTCTTCACAGACTATACTCCATTCCAGCACTTGCATATACTCTATTCCCGCACTTGCATGCATTAACCCTCACACACTTCAGGGCATCTCTTCTATTGATGATAAAATTTATAAAAATTCTGACCCTAATGCTGGTATGCCTGCTGAAAATCTATAAAGGGTTGTTGGATGTTATCATCAAATCAAGTGATTACCAAAAAAGCATTACAATTCCTAATATTCATAGCTTCTTGTCCCCTTTCAAGGATTCAAGGAGAAGCATTCAACTTCAGGGGGTTGCCCTTCTTCAAACCACAAATAGATGGTCTAGAAGCAAAAGCTACAAGAATGCAACATTTCACCAAGTGGTCATACAAACAAAACCATTTTTGTTTTTGAAGAAATTGGCAGTGTGGATCAGTGCAATAACAATTCTTCTCAAACACCATACTCCATTACCACACTTGCAACCATTAACTCTCACGCAATTAAGGGCATCACTTCTAACAATGATAAAAATTATGCACAAACTGACCATAATGTGGGTACGCGTAGTGAAAATATGGTAAGGGATGTTTTATTTCATCATCAAATCAAGAAATTTAGAAAAATGCAGTGCAACATTGTTAACATTTATTGCTTCTTGTTCCCTTCCATGGCTTTAAGCTCAACTTCAGGGGATTGCAATAAATCAGGCTGCTAAAATCTCCAAGTGTAATTACCATTCTTCTATAAACAACAAATTGAATGTCTAGAAACAAAGAACTAAGGGAATGCAAACATTTCAACAAACAATCCACGCAAAGGTTGCTAAGTAGATATATACAGCAAATAAACTTAAAAGCAATACGAAACACAAGCAATTGCTGATATACATAAGATGATATATTATTTCAAATACATGTACAAAAACAAGAGTGGCATATCACATCTCCTGAATCCCATCTTTACAATTATAACTCTTCATAATTAGTATTAATTATTAACTCCTAATTAATTAATAAAAATCTTAACACAAATGATATATAAAATAATAAATAGGTATTTTGTTTAAAACAATAAAGCATATTGCTGCCTACATTGGCACTCGTACCTTCTCAATAAATCTCCTTGTCATCGTCTACTGTTCTAAATTATTAATTTTCTAGGAAATGAAGTTTATTTTGAGGTTTCAATTATTCGTGTGTTCATCCATCTTATTGTTCAAATAGTTTATAAAACATATTAGAGTCTTCTATTTCAGCCTACACGATGATAGTTCTCTTAGTTCCAATGGTGAGCATTTATATCAAAACGCATGGTGGTTAATTTCTTGTTGAGAGCAGATTTCCACAATCATAATCAGAACTTTCAGCCCAAAATTAACAATTTCAGAACTAGGTGCAGATCTCTTCCACCCATAACAACAGATTTCTGTTATAACAATGGTATCAGAGTTTTATGGGTCATAACAAAAGGACATTTTCCACAAAAAAAAACAATTCAAATCAAATCCAGAAATCAGCTCAGCAAAAATAAATAATTCAAATCAAAACCATTAATATACAGTATTTTGGATAGTTCCTTCTCATTTTAATGGCTGCATTACCAGGTATGGCTCCCGGTCTGGATAAGGCCTGGGTACATGCAGGGTATGGCTCAGGACCCACAATCTGGGGTTGTACCCCAAACATACCCACCTTGGCCCAGACCAAGGAAAAAACAAAAAATTAAACAAAATAAGCCATTTGACCAATGACCAAATGATGATTTGTATTCAGTTAACCTTCCGCTTGCATGTTTGGCAAATGAGTATTGCTGTATTTTGAACATATGTAAATCATTTTGATTTATCTTTAATATTTTGTTGAATTATCAATTACCAGCTGTGTTTTGTATTTATTTTGTATATTTTGTGTAATTATGGCTACTTTTTGTACTATTAATATTTAATATATTTTTTGTACATTAAACAACCTAAACCATTTGATCAATGACCAATATGATTATTTGTATTGAGTTAACCTGTCCGGTTGCACATTTGACAAATGAGAATTGCTGTATTTTGAACATATGTAAATCATTTTGAGTCTTGATTTATCTTTAACATTTTGTTGAATTATCAATTATCAGCTGTGTTCTGTATATGGCTCCTTTTTATATTTTTAATATATTATATATTTTTTGTACAGCCACACCCAGACTTACCTAACCCAGGTAAAATAAATTGTTGAAATGCCATACACATACCCCAAACCCATACCCAAACCAGCAAAATTAACATTTATGCTATAATTTTGAGAAAACATTTGGTACAAAAGAAAACAGAGTACAGGCAGTACTGAAGAAGCCACTTTATTTATATCAACATGATACTCCTAACATAAACAATTAACACCAGTGTCACAGTTGGCAATTACACACATCACTCCTGCAATAGTTAAACATACCATCTCACACCAGTCAATTGCAAGCATATGCCCCTGCTCATTGCAGGAAATAAGGTTTACAATTTACCTGGTTCATCAAGTAATTAATTTGATTTTAATTGTATATACTAACAACACTGTTTACCATATGCACACACATGCTCATTACTGCAGGTACAGTCATGTTATTTCCCCTTTTTAGCCCTATGCTTTTCAGTGGCCAATAGCTCATTTCCGAAGTCCCATGGGCTACTCGTAGGCAATTTTTAAGGTTTCCTAAATTCTAGAAGGTTTCTTGTCAGCTTTTCAGGGGCTGGTTGCAGGAGTTTGCCATAAGAATTTTTGAGTATTTTTGGGTTTTTTGAGAGATTTTGTGGGCAGTCACTGCTATTTTTAGTACTGTCTATTTTTAGACTTAATATTTTTAGTAAGTTACGACAGCTACCCAGAATGTGCTCATTTTGAGTTTGGAATACCTTACTATTTTTAGCAGTATGCTATTTTTATTAAGTGTTATTTCTGGCAACAGTTCAGCACTAAGTTACTATTTTTGGCAGTGTGGCAGTGCAATGTTTGGCGTCTTGATATTTTGAGCAATGGCTTCTCTAATATTCTTGGAGTTCGAAAATGAATGGTTTGCAACTTAAGCTAATGTTTTATTTTTGAGTTGCTTTTTGGACTCGCACCTAGGAGGCACATCTTCTGTTTTTTTTAAATGAAGGTCTTGGAGTTGGACGCCAAGTATTGAGGACTTGTGCATTTTTAAGTTAAATTTATGTTTTCTCAAAGGTTGGACGCCAAAGCGAAGAGTTTGAGTGCTATTTAAATAAAATATTATATTTTCCTTGGGAGTGGCATCCCTTTCGGAGGGAAATGGATTTCAAACTTTTGGGTTGCTAAGCCTATTTATACTGCTTCATTTGCTTTCATTTGGTATGTTGATTTACGATAACGAAATGTTGTCAAAGTGAGGATTGAATCCCCTCAAGGGCATTGGAGACTA
This sequence comes from Sequoiadendron giganteum, assembly GCA_007115665.2. Taxonomy (NCBI): domain Eukaryota; kingdom Viridiplantae; phylum Streptophyta; class Pinopsida; order Cupressales; family Cupressaceae; genus Sequoiadendron; species Sequoiadendron giganteum. Next base: position 90,505,796 of record CM021105.1, read on the forward strand.
AAACCTTCAAAGTTGCTCTAGTTTCGGAGTCAAGAGATACTTCCCTAGTTGGACAATGGAGTAGCTTCACTGCAGGAGTCACCATTGGAGTTATTGGTGAAAGATTTCTAGTTTGTTCTCGGTTATGGAATGTTCTTATGCTTTCTTGCTATATGTTTTAATGTGATGACAATTTTGCGGAGTTTGGAGGCTTTAAGAGAGATTTTCTGAAGTTCTATGCTGCTGGCCATACATTTTCTATGCCCTAGGCCGTACCATGTGTTGCAGCTGAGGAGACATCGGAAACTTCATTCTGGGCATTGGACCAATCCATTCTATTGCCTTGGGCCAATTTTCAGGATTTATGGTGATGAAATGAAATTTTAGAGGCCAGTCTCCCCTTTCCTAGGCCATACATCTTGGCTGAAGATGATTTTTGACATGAGACATTGCTGGTCTGACTTGTTTGTGGCGTCTCACTATCTAGACTTGGACGCTTAGGCTTGTTCTCTCCTTTGCAAGTGGTTTGGCGAGTTTTGAGTATTGGAGGTGTTGTGAAAGTTTAAAGTTTGCTGATTGGAGTTTCAGACCTGCTATTTGTGCATATCAGACCGCTGTTTCAGAATATCAGACCTATTGCAGCCACCTGTTTGTCCTTTCATTGAGCCCCGATGGGGCTATCTCAAGGTATGCTTGTTCTATTTTGTGGGGGTGTTCACATATTGACTTTCTATCTTCTTGGGAGGGTGTTTACTTCACATGTCTATCATTTGCCTCTGGTAACAGCAGTATGTAATGATCTGATTTGATTATGTGCAGCTCAATGTAACACCATCGGCAGTACCGTTGGTGAATGCTCATGTATTAGCTTCTTATACTTACCCCACTAAACAAGTGGTTGCTCCCGCTGAAAAGTGGTTGAGACTTTTACTTATTGTACTTCTCACTCCCACTGAATAAGTGGTTGAGTTTCTATATTTCCCTTCTTGTTTGCTGCCAAGTGTTTTACTTTCCCTATTGGCTGGCTTGCCGCCAATAGCTTTACTTGTTTACTTTCAAGAATTGTTATTACTACTCACCCCACTGAAGAAGTGGTAGCTTAGCCAAGTTCTTAATTGTAAGCCAACTACCATATGCTCTCACCTTGCCCACACTGGGATCTGGGTGATCAAAAAATGGAAGGTGTTTACTTTCAGTTAGCTTGTACTTTTCATGTAATACAAGATCCCCTTTCCACCATATGCTCTCACCTTGCCCATAGTGAGATTTGGGTGATCAGAAAGTGAAAGGTTGTTTGCAATTGCTTATCTTTGCCTTTTGGGCTAACGCTAATGGGTGCAAGTTGTGAAGCTTTCCAAAAAAAAAAAGGTGGGTTATTACAAGTCACCTTCAAAATGTTTTTTTTCTTTATCTTGAGGTAAGATTACCTCCTTAGCTATTTCTTCATACCAGCCATCAACATAAGATTTATCATAAGTTCTTAACAAGAAATGAGTTTATAATTGAGTACAATGATATAGTATAGGCACCAAGCAAGCATATTAGGAGCATGTTTCTTTTGAGGGATAACAAAAACTTACAAAAGGTGTCCTGCAATCTGAAGTGTCCAAATTTGACAGAATTGATCCTGCATGATTGGACATGCTCATTGCAAAAATCGATGTTTCTACCTGTGGCACAATACATTACAACCAATTAGTTTTTATAAGCAATTTTTTTGAAAAGACAAAACAAACATTTAAAGAGTTTAGTGCCAAGGCAAAGTATAACCTCTTCATGTGTTCCTCCACCATGATCTCCATTCAGGGTCTGGCCATGGTCTCCCATCACTATGAGCATTGTATTTTCATGCAAGCCCCCAGGTTCTGAATGGTTCTTCAGAATTGATACAACTTTCTGCAAAAATTGAGCATTATTTCCCAGTAAGAGAGGAGAGAAACAAAATTCTGCATTTCCTATATGTGTGTGTGTGCTTACTTGCACATGCATGGCACAGGCATGCGTGTGTGTGTGTGTGTGTGTGTATGTGATTCACACACACACACACACACAGAACGCATTCTCTCAAGAGTAAGGTAAAAAACAAAATCAGCATACTGATATTAAACAAGACAGAAATGCTCCAAATGGAAGAATCAACTTTGGATATGATCCTTGAAACTTACAAAAAATTCTACAACCTTAAACAAAGGAAGCTCTGGTTACTTAAAGAAAAAATGACCTACAAAGCATCCATGCACATCACAAGCAAAACAAAATGGATCAAACATCACCAAAGGTAGCTTAATCCACTTGATAAGATCCCTACCTTTTATCATGATGCAGTCAAACTAGTGAAAGACCACTAACAAAGCCATGCAAAGTTCAATGATCAAGTTTTTTGGGTCTAGTACATCTCTTTTCATTCAACCCACAGAAACCAAAATTGTTTAAAAGGCATGCTGTATGGTCATCCCAACCATAAGCTGGGAGTTCACTGGACATGGCTGCATGTTGCCCATCAATGCATTGGAGGACAGTCTAGCATTTTAATCTCTTTACTAGGCCTATCCATGCTATTCCACTACAATATCTGTTGTTTGTCTTTTCCCTTTTGTGACACTGTGTATTTAATATACATGACCTGCTGGACAGTATGGACAACCACAATATTTCCATCAACAGCAGGGAAGCCAACTATAGAATAAAGGAGGGTATTATTTTTGGCAATATTCAAAATTTTCGAGTACACAGTCCCTACCTTGGATCATTCAACAGACTCTCAGCTGATGTGCCACATGTTTTGCATACACTGTACACTAGCAGTGCCATGAAGCTCCATCAGGAAATGGAGCAAGATGTAGCTTCTGACAGTGCATCAAATGACTATCTGATACAGCCTTCTTTGCAAGTCAGTGAAGTAAAATAACACTCCTATCAGAACTGCATCAATAATTAAAACATTCCAAAACAGTGAAAAATGCAACCTGAGAAATCCCATCACTGGCACAAAGCTCCACTTTCCAGCTTCCATAATTTTTGCCATAATCCAGTACCTTTGCCTGTTTGGTAGATTCAAATGTTGCTATGTATTTTCTAACGGGACTTCTAACCATCTGAAGCTAGGAATCTTCTAAACACTTTAAGGAAGAGGAATTCAAATTCGAACAAGAATCATATTATGGAGATACTTAGTTGGATTTAAATCTGGAGGCCATAGTTTTCATTAATAAACCTTTTTCAGGAAGCAGGGTCCCCCTAGAGAGCAGGGTTTTTCTTGTCTAAGAGATGAGTCAGGCACAAAATAAACATTAGCGTCCTATGTCCTCAGCATTTGTAGTACTAGGTATGCTCCCATGAACCTGCAGATTAAAGACTTTTCTTTGAGCATCCACATTCTATGTCATCATCTATAGAGAATTGAATCTTGGGTGGATTCTCCATTTAAAGGTACAAGACTAGTTTGGTACGAGACTAGGACCCAAGGGGCGTACCTTGCAAATTAGTATATATGCATATTACATACATATACATATCATACTATGACAATATCATAGTAGGAAAATCCTAGAAAAACTTGCAATAAATTGCGTGTACTCCTTACTCAGACTAGTTGACAATTTGACGTGAATTGGCTCTTACAAATTTAGGCACAAATCCTAAGATACAAATAAAAGGCACAAAATACTCATTTTTTCATTCTATGTCCTATTTTTATAGATTTTGTAATGTCAAATTTCCTCATCAATAATCTGAGATGACCGTAGCCTATTCCCTCGAGACCAGAAGGCTCGGATGGAAATTAAGGTTTCTATTCTGGTGGAGGTTGTTTCATCTTTTTCTAAAGGTTGTCTTTGAATCGGAGTTCTGTTGTGATTCTTCTGGGTTTTCGAGAGCTTCGAACGGTATAGCTAACTTGTTCGATCAACTTCCCGAATTTACCATTTTAGTAAATATTTCCTCATAGTGGGTTCTATTAGCATTCTTTTGTCTTCCTCTTTTGCGCCAATTGGTTTGTGTTTGGTTCTTGGATGCTTTTTCTGAGAGATAAGTTATTTTAATTAAAATAACATTATATTTTAATATTATGTCCCTTAGCCTAGCTTATGACTTTTAAGTTGTTTTAAAAGGTGTTCTTCATGGGTGGACGCCTCATCAAGGGGCTAATTGAAATATTTCAAATTGATAAAGGTTGGCTATGGAGAAAAGGACGCAATTTGAGGAAGGTAATATTTATTTTAAATAATGAAATATTTCATTAAAGGAAATGGGACGCCAACTTGAGAGGGTTGAGTCAACTTCAATTTGAATTTACTTTGACTCTGGTTTGGGCGCCCTTCTAGATTCTTTTGGATGATGCTCTCCAAATCTATATAAGGAGGCCTCTTCTCTTCACTTGAGCATCTTATGTCTTCAGTATTGTTATGCTGCCAGAATGGTGTCAGAATTGCTTCGAGGGATGCATACCTCCTAGCTGGCTTAACTTCTTGCTTGAGAGATAGCAACTAGTTGAGAATTGGTTACAGTAGAGTTGTCTTGCATTTTGTAGTTGAGTTTCTTGTATTTCAGTCGATTTTGCAGTTGCTGGTTTGACTGTGGCTGAATTGGGTTTTTGCTTAGATGTTTATGAGTGATTTTATTCTGGTTATGGTAGTTGAGGAATGTGATTGGCAGATTGGGGCGACCCTTTCCACCACTTTTCAAATTTTATTAACAAGTTTCTGATTTTATAGAGCAAAATCGCCCCTCCTAGATGGTTGTACCATTCTGGCTTGTATTGGTTTCCATGCAAAAATAAATGAGAGTTGTTTGGGGTGTTTTCAGTGTTCAATCTTGGTCGCCATCCTTGTTAGAAGCTTATGCATTTCATTTCATGTCGTTTGATTGAGTCTTGAGCAAGATATGAGCATTTTAGTGAAGTTACAGGTTGTTGGTCTGTGCAATTTCAGTCATTGTTTAGTTATATCAGATTTGCAGGAATTTATTCTATGAGTGGGATTGAGTCTAAGAAGTCAAGTTGAGTATAGGAGAGTCCTTTTACATTATTGCAGCGTTGAATGACTTCTAATCATGTGCTCTTGGCAGGCTCTCTATCACATTGTAAGTTGGACAGTAGTACTGTCAACATTTCTTCTCTTCTTATCTAGCTCTTGCAATTCCCACGCTTGTGGAAGAGACTGGCCTCATTTCAATCTATAGCTTCAGGTTTCATTTCTTGCATCACCCGCTGAATAAATGGAAGAAGTTGGCTTGCCGCCTATTTATTTACTGTAATGCATTACTTCATCATATTGCTAATCGGTTGAGCCGTCAACACACTCCCACTGAATAAGTGGTCGAGTTGCATGTTTAATTTCAGTAATGTTCTTTCATTTTCAGTCCTCCTGCTGAATATGTGGTAGAGTTGATTGTTATCTTCCTTCTTGACTCTTTCAGCAATTTCAGTTGTGCTAACGATCCCCTTTCGAGTATGCTCTCACCTTGCCCGCATTGGGATCTGGGTTGATCAGAGGAAAGGGTTCCCTTTAGTTGGATTGTTATTTTCACTTACGTTAATGGGTGAAATCATTGTGTCAAAAAATGAAAAAATTGGCTAGCACATTTCAGTGGTATCAGAGCCATGATTCTACCAACCTGTGTTCAACAGAGTTCAGTTACAGATGAGTGACAGAGCCACAAATATTACACCAGAAGTCAGGCAGGAAATCTGCAGTTTCAGTTTCCGTCTACACCAGAGGCAGATACTTTCTCAGAGGCACTTAGAGAAACAGGGAAAGCGGTTGATAGTGGTAAAGCAGTTGAAAGGATGACAGACAACCTTAAGCAGGCCATGGAGGAGAGAGATGATAGAATGGAGAAGAAGTTTGACGGGATGATTGACTTGATGTTTCGCTTACTTGCAAGGATGGATCAACAGGCTGCAAATAATCAGCCCCATAACGAAAACAACACTAATGGTGAAAATAGTGGAGTTAATGGAAACAATGGCAGTGGGAGAGACCGAACTATTGGCCAACATGAGGCCACTTCTAGAGGATCAGCCTCTAGGCCACTTTTCCCCACATTCACACAAAGAGAAAAACCGCAAGTTGAAGCTGCAACACATTTTGCAGATGATGCTAGATAGGCTTACTTGGAGTATGCCTCCTTTCCTCCCGATCTTAGGGAACAATGGACCTTTGATCAGTTCATGAACCAAAGGAATCAGAGAAATGGTGGAAGAACTGAATACCGAGCTCCTATGGGTCCTAGAACAGATTACCAACAAGCTCTTGGAAAGGTGTCTTTGGCTCACTTTGATGGAAGTGATGCATGCACAGCCAGGGCGTAGGTACAAAAGTTGGACAACTACCTCTCCTTGAGACCTATGCCGAAAGAGGATGCAATTAAATTCGCCACCCTACACTTGGAAGGAGCTGCCCATGAGTGGTGGTACCATGGTTTGGTCACCCTTGGCCACAACCTAATTATAACATATGAGGAATTCACCAATAATTTGATCGAAAGATTTGATACTAAGGACCCTGAGGTGAAATTTAGGGAGCTTGCTCAGTTGAAACAACATGGTTCATTGGAATCATACATTGGGGACTTCCAAAGGCTTTCCGTGATGGTGCCCAACATCATTGAAAGAAGGTTAGTGGTGCTGTTTTCTGAAGGACTAATGGGACTATTGAAGGGATGGGTAAAGCCTTGAGGAATCCATCAAGAAAGCTAGAAACATGGAGTTGTCCGCACCTAGGCCAAAGTTTCCGTCCAAGCCTTTTCCTCATAGATAGGACAAAAGGCATTCTTCAAATCAGCATAAGAGGTTTCCTCCTAGGTTGGATGATGATGCTCGGGAGAAGCTTAGGAAGGAAGGAAAATGTTATACATGCAAGGAACCTTGGTCAAAGGGACACAAATGCTATGGAAGAGGCTGTTCTAACCATATGAAGGCCTATTTTGATTATGGATCAGAATCTGATCACTTAGAACAACACTCAGAATTTGCTGAAAGTGAAGAAGAACGGGAGCCAAAAGAGGTGGAAGAAGAGCAAGGGGGTGAGGGCACCTTTGCCCAACTCTCAAGTTTCCAAAAGAACGAGTCTTTCAAAGTTCGTGGCTTGATTGGGAAGCATCGTGTAGTTGCCTTGATTGACACTGGAGCAACGCACAACTTCATTGATGAAGGAGTGGTTGCAAAGAGGGAACTCAAGACGGAAAAATTTGAAGGCTTAAAAGTTATGGTTGCTAACGGGTTCCACATTTCTTGCACTCACAAAGTTTCCAACATGTCTTTGCAGTTGGGTAACCATGAAGTCAAAGACGACTTCTATGTTGTTAGCATTGGAGACACTGATGCCGTTCTTGGCATTCAATGGCTGCGATCTCTTGGAGAGATTTCTCTAAACCTACAAACCATGGAGCTCAAATTTCAATCCGATGGGAAGAAGGTAGTGCTATGAGGAATGTCAAACGGGGGTCCTCGGATTGTCTCCTTCAAGAGAATGGAAAGGTTGATATGACATGATGCAGTTGAGTGGGCTGTGGAGTGTATGGTTTTTCCAACTAGTCTAGTTGAAACAAAGAGGGATTACCCACCCGATATTCAATCCTTGCTCACAAAAAGAAGTAAGGTGTTTGTTGATCTACCCCCTGGACCACCTCCAGATAGGGGGTTTGAGCATGTCATTGAGCAGAAGGAAGGGGCCAAACCAGTCATCACAACACCATACATATATCCGAAGAAACAGAAAGATGAAATTGAGAAGAACATAAGAGAACTTTTGGAGATGGGTTTCATTCGCCTAAGCAAAAGTCCCTTCGCTTCAGCAGTTGTCCTTGTGAAGAAGGATGGCACCATCTGCATGTGTGTGGATTATCGTGCCTTGAACCAAAGCACCATCAAGAATCGATACCCCATTCCCAGAATAGATGAGCTCATCGATGAGCTGCATGGTGCTAAGTTTTTCTCAAAAATCGACTTGAGGTTAGGGTACTATTAGATTCGGATGAGGGGGTCAAATGTTGAGAAGACGACATTCCGATGCCACTATGGTCACTTTGAGTTCTTAGTCATGCCATTTGGGTTGACTAATGCTCCGGCCACCTTCCAGTCTTGTATGAACAGAACTTTCCCGAAACAATTGAGGAAGTTTGTGTTGATATTTTTTGATGACATCCTCATTTACAGCAAGACTTGGGAAGAACACCTCAAGCACTTGGAGGAAGTGCTTAGTATCCTTGAGACAAAAAGCTTCTTTGCTAAGGAGTCCAAGTGTGAATTTGGTATGGGGGAGTTGCTCTACCTTGGCCACATATCAGTGCAGACGCAATTTTCAATGAATTTTCTGCCAAGATTTTTCCGTATTTTTCAAAAATCGTGGCTTATTTTTTGCATTTTTCTAAGCCAACTAGGGTTTTGAGAAACTTTCCTTCGTTTCAGGTCAGGAAAAAAAATTTGATTGCAGATTCTTGGTGGGTTTTTCGAGTACTTTTTTAGGTTGCCTTCAATTTTTTGGGTGTCTCGAAGTTCGTGCCTCGGGATTTGTGCCAATTGTACTTCATATTTTTTGAAGTCTATACATGAATCTACCTTTGTTTCTACATTGAAATTTGTGCCTCAAGTTTCGTGCATTCAACATCTTCTCAGTAACTCATTTTTCGTGCCTCAAAAAGCATGAAGATGGCTTCTTTGACCAACATTATGTTGGAAGGCAATCAACGTTTCAACGACTCAAATTATAATACCTGGAAGCAGCGAATGACGACCATCTTTAAATATCGCTGCCTTGATCAAATGATTCTAGGCAACACTACTCGTCCCACAAGGCAAATAAAACCCAAGAAAAGTTTGACGAGCAGAATCGTGAAGCAGTGATTCTCAGTAAACTTTCAGTTACAGATGATCAACTGCCTCAGATTCCGATTGGTAAATCAGCAAAGGAGATCTAGGATTATCTTAAGGGTCTTCATGAGACTTTCGACAAGAGTCTGTGCGTTCTTCCTAAAGAACATGTTGTTTTCTATCATGATGGATGAGAAGACAACCTTGCAAGCACACCTGAACAAGATCCAAGAGATCACAAATCAGTTGGAGGTTATTGGTTGGAAAATGGAAGAGGAAGACATGGTCGTGATCACTCTGAAAATTCTACCTAAGTCTTATGAACATTTCATCGAGACTCTCAACATTACGTTTGCTAATGTTGATATGAAATTTCCAAAGCTTTGTACTATCCTCTTGCAGTAGGATCGTTGGAAACAACAATTTGGTAGTAGTGCTTCATCCTCTTCTACAAAGCAAGCTTTTGCAGCAAAGACTCAGTTTAAGAACAAAGGGAAAGGTTAGCTTTCGCAGCAGAAAGGCTCAGAACAACCTCAAGATAGCTCTAAGAAAAAGAACATTCAGTGTAATTATTGCCACAAATTTGGTCACATGAAGAAGGATTGTCGTCAGCGTTTGGCTTTTGAACAAAAGAAGCAAGGAGGTTCTCAACAGAATGCACATGTTGCCGAGCACACTAAGCAGAAGGAATCTACCTTTTACGCTTTTATGGCTAAAAGGCCTACATTTTATGTAAAGTCCTCTGCCTTGTGCATAGATTCAGGTGCTTCGCAACACTTCACACATCGACGAGACTGGTTCATAGACTTCTCTCCTTTCACTGACTCAATTATTTTTGGAGGAGGTGAAAAGTACACAGTTGTCGGTAAGGGCACTGTTCACATTCAGTCTGGTGGGAGGAATCTCATATTCCTCGATGTCTATTATGTTTCTGGCATGGAACTTAACCTTCTCTCCGTCAATCAAATTATGCAGCATTCTCCTCAGCTGGATGTGGTATTTAGTACTCACAGATGTTCCATTGTTGATTAGGAGACTTGCACCATTGTGGTTGTCGGTATTGAGGATCATGGTCGTTACAGACTTGTGGATACAGGTGATTCTCCGAAGTTAGCCATGGCAGCCAGAAACTCTACTATTACCAGTCTTTGGCATCAACGATATGTGCACTATCTCTCTCAGTTAGCTTGGGAAGGACTTGTAGCTGGTTTACCTGACATTCTGACTCAGCATCATGGCGTTTGTGGAGCTTGTCAGGCTGGGAAGTAGCACAGGACACTATTCGCGGATGGTGACTCATGGCGAGCCTCTAAGGTACTACAGTTGGTTCACGCTAATGTATGTGGACCAATGACTACACCTTCTATTACCAATTGCAGGTATTTCTTGTTTTTTGTTGATAATTTCAATCATAAAATGTAGGTGTATTTTCTTAGACAGAAATTAGATGTGTTTACTGTATTTCAGAAGTTTAAGGCCTTAGTGGAAAAAGAGTTTAGTTGTTGTATAATCACTCTTAAGTCAGATAATGGGGGGGAATTTTGTTCTACTGCTTTCTCCAACTTCTGTGATACACATGGAATCAAACGTCAATTAACCACACCCTACACTCCTCAGCAAAACGGTGTTGTAGAGCGACACAATCATACAATTATCGAGATGGCCCGTTCCATGTTACAGCACAGGAGTGTACCTAATAAATTTTGGGCAGAAGCAGTCTTCACTGCAGTCTATCTCCTTAATCGGTCTCCTACACATGTTGTTAAGGGGAAGACTTCTGAGGAAGCTTGGATTGGTAGAAACCTAGGATCAATCATTTGAAAATCTTTGGCTCTTTAGTATATATATGGATTCCAGATGCCAAGCACTCAAAGTTAGATTCCAAGAGTCAAAAGTTTATGTTCACAGGGTACAATGACAACCATAAGGCTTACCAGTTGATTGACGTAGACACTGATCATCTTGTCTTCAGTCGGGATGTTGTCTTTGATGAAGAACGAGGGCCCTTTCACATTTCCTCGTCTATGTAGCATTCTGAGGATCAGCCTTTGAAGGCTTCTGATTTGGGTGTCTGTCTTCTGTAAGATCTACCTAATGAGAGGGATGATCAAGATTCTATCTTTGATGATGCTCAACCTGATTTTCCTCCGGATGATATTGATTTTCCACCTGTTGAACCTGTTCCAGATCCACAACTAGTTCCAACTCCTCCTGTTGCATTTGATGTTGGCACTTCTCCTCACAGGCCTAAATGGTGGGCTAAGACTATTGGAGATCTTCATGATGATGAGCTCATTGAGGGGAGATCGTCCAAAAACAAGAGCAAATAAGAACATACAGTTAATTTTGTAATGTCCCCTTTTTCACGAGCATCAGAGTTGGGGGATTAGCCTATTTTCCTGACCCTTGTAGGCTAATAGTTCTGGATAGAGGGTTTCTTGGACGGGCACTTGGTCGTTAGTTTGCAGTATGGGTCTTCGGAGTATGGTGACAAGGTGAATTGTTGTGTTTGGCAGGATACTTGTGCTTAAATTTATGATACTCACCTTCTATTTCACCATCCTCGGCCTAGGGACCATGTGTCTTTAAAAGGAAGGGGTCACTTTATATTTTTTAGTTACTATTCATTCATAAAGTGAAAAAAGAAATAACTTAAGTGAATAGTGCTCACTTTTATGAATAGTGTTTTTTTAATGCAAAAACTTATAAATAGAAGGAGAATTTCGACCCTCTTCATGGATGAATGATTTTAGCTTGAAGAAACTTGGAAGTGTTGCTTGGGAGGAAGAAGGAGACTAGGGTTTCCTAATTTCTTGCAGTGGGTGAGCCTGGTGGGGCTTGGTTCTTCATTTGGAGC
>CM021105.1:90517540-90700658 GCA_007115665.2 Sequoiadendron giganteum
GGACTTTTAAATCTACTTCCACCTCACTGTCACTATGATCAAACGAGAAGGCAGCCCCAAACTCGAGCATAATGTCACCACTGTTTGTTGATATAAAGTCCTCGTCAAGTTCCATTTCATCATCCGTGTCACAACCCTCCTAGGATCTATAATTTATTCTACTCTCTTATTTTACAAGTACTCCAGTGATTCTATTTATTAGGTGTCACATACATGAATAAAACTAGATAATTTGGTTGGAAATTACCTTTATATATATATATATATATATATGTGTGTGTGTGTAAACACTTAATAAAAAGAATGAAATGCTCTATATTTATCAAACAATGATATTATTCAAGAGAGTTAAATTCCTTGGAGGAAAAGAAAATAAATATTAGCAAATTAATAGATAGGTTTTAATGTTTCAAAAAGCATCTCCTTTTTGCATTTATATGTAACAGCCAAAAGAAACAAGTACGGTGTACTTTGATTCTTTTATTAAAGAATCCGTTTTGTACTTGGAAAAGGGAGGGGAAAGACCATTGTAGTTTCTCCATTCGTTCTAACCAAGGGGGGAGCCAAACGACATTGCAAATATATAACAAAAGGGGAAAATAGACAAGGGAACCGGGGAGTTGCAATAATGTACGAGAGTTCCTTGGATGCGCTTTCAACAGATCCTAGGAAGGGATAAGTTTGGGCTGTCTCCAATTACTGAAGATATGTTTTTTCTTATTGTTATTGTTGTTCTTAAATCATTGATAGAGTTAAGCATGTTGATCCAATGTACCTCTGTAGATGTCTTTAGATCTTGTATGAAGTGGTAGATGATATGTCTTCTGCTCTTGTTCTTGAATGCTTTGCTATAGTAGTGGGAGATATGGTTCCTATTAATCTGATCGGCTGCATATGGAACAAAAAGAAGCCTCACAAAGTAGAAAAGCATCGCAAAACTGTGGACTATCTCGGAGCCTCAGTCAGGAAACCAAGGCAAAAAGGATGGATGGCTACAAGGCTGCTAGAACACGTGCAGATCATGGCTAACTCTTAGAACTATTGCTAATTGGGGATTCCTTGGGGGTTTCAGGATGTTAGGAAGCAAAAGAGAAAGAAAGAAGTGGTCCTGAGGTTCAGAGGAACAATTTCTCAGGGACATTGTAACGGTTCTGACTCTTTCTTTTTGATACAGAAACTGCCATTTTTCTTGTTTAAAAAAAATACCATGATTGTAGTATCATCTCTTAAAACAACAACAATCATATTTGAAGCAATATATTTGATTCTCTGAGCGTTTTCCCATAATTTGGTTGAGTCTAGAATTATGTGTAGCAAAACTGATTAAGCATTTTATCGAGGAATGTCTGGCATCCAATAACATTCCGGATCAGGCAGCTATGGCTTTGGATGAATTCAACATGTTTTCCAATCAGGTTCAAGGCGGTCTATAAGCTTGGATCCAAGTGCAGGACTTTCGCATGCAAGGGACTTGAACACAGCTATTCATTGGAGAGCGAATGAATAATGGCAGCCATCGAGAACTTTGAGTAAGGAACTTACGAACTAGTTGCAGATCAAGTGATGGTTACTCTTCCTCAACAGACACCGCTAGTCGAACATGCATAGAAGACATTGGATTTAGTTATTGAGGAAAACAAATTCATTCAGATGATATGATTTAAATGTTTTTCTAGTATCAATAGAGATATTTCTCTTATATCTGCTTTGATTTTGTATAGGACATCCATACAGTAAAGCAGGACAAACATTATGGACGATGCCATCGAGGAGGAACATTTTTATTTGTATAGGACATCCATACAGTAAAGGAGGACAAACATTATGGACGATGTCATCGAGGAGGAACATTTTTATTTGTATAGGACATCCATACAGTAAAGGAGGACAAACATTATGGACGATGTCATCGAGGAGGAACATTTTTATTTCCCTGAGGGCTTCACAAAGAGGGAGGCATGATGACCAACAGAGGAGGAATAGAAATACGCGGATCTCACTTTCCATTCAGGATTCTCTCATGGTTACTTGAAGGTGGATTCTCTTTGTTGAGCCTTTTCATGTTTGAATTAGTTGGTATTTGATATTATATTTGAACTCTTTTATAATGAATCTAATCTGAGGTTGCGCACAGTAAATATTTCCTATGTTTCTTTAGCTGTTTATGAGGAGTACTTTTAGATAAAACTTGCTCAAAAGAAGGTGGCATTGGTTAAGTTATTCGATCTGTGTATTGAAGCATGACCTTGTAGAACTCATGATACATTCATTGCATTATATGTTTACCAGAGATCATGAATGAGAACTTTCTATTAGGTTTGAATCATGTATTCTTATATTTCAAAGATCACCTCTTAAACCCACCTATTGGATGCGTGGAGGAAACTAGAATGGTAGATTACTCTAGACCGAAGAAGAGCTCATATCGGGTGCATAGATGTTGCTTGAAATGCTCTGAGTAATGCTTGAAATGAAAAACGTTGTTTTAGAATTTATTCTCTATTTATTTGTCGATGTCAAAGGCTTTTTAGATAGGTTATTAGCATTAGAAATTCAAGTGAATTACTTTGGTAATGTCCTTGTGTCCTAGAATTAAATCACTTTAGATAATTTTGTCTATTCAATGGTATAGATGTTTTCACGATGTGATTGAATAGGGTATAGATGTTCCAATAGTACTAGAATTTAGTATTTAATGGTGAGTTGAAATTCTCCGATTTTAAAATAGATATCATTTTAAAAGTCGTAAGAAGTATTTAATACTTTAATTTCTAATTAAGGAAGGAATCTTATGTTTTCATCTTATCTTCTTCCAAGGAATGCGTCTTAATTCAAGGTTTGGATTCTATCATCAAAGGCGGAGGTAAGTTATTTCTCTCCTTTCACAATGAGAGTTCCAGAGGTTACAAATAATAAAGATTTATCTCTTAAAATTTCTATTGATTAGAAGTTGGAAACAAGATCGTTTTCCAATAGCATAGTAGCAGATTAATTTTTCCCTTGAAATACAAAGATTATTAAGTCAATGCTTATGGATAGTGAATCGTCGTTACACCTTACTGGGTGTCAACCGATGAGGAACTGTCTGGAAGTTCAGTCCTAGAAAGGGTTGAATACCCATTAATTATCTGCACCTAGGTTTTAGACTATCAATAATAAACTAAGTTATTGGTAGTCCCTTTCTTGCTCAGGGGTTTGGCTAGAGTCCACATGGCTTCATAATGCCAAAATGGTTGGGTGGAGAGCAAACTTATCTATTATTTTCTTCATTACAGTTGTGTGTGCAAACATATTGGATTTTAAATTTTATTGATCTTACAGTATTGCAATCATGAATTATTCATAAAAATGTAATGGTACTTTTATATTTTCCACGTGTTGTATTTCTTTAAAGAAATTTAGAAATATGAGATTATCTAATTGGGTTGTTACACGTGGTATCAGAACATTGGGTTCAAACACTAGACCTAAAGACCTACTACCGATACTCATGCTGCATTTAAATTTTGATTACGATAGTCTAGCTAATATTCAATTTATGATACAGGAATGGGAAGGATCCAAGATGCGTAGAAGGAAATAAAAGGAATAAGTAAGTATCCCCTGTTTTGTCTGATTTAAATAAAATGGAAAATGATTTTATTTTCCTCGAAATAAAGTTCATCCTAATCATGATTTAAAGAAGGGATAAAACTTTAAAAGGAAATTTGTTCTTTGTATACTCGGAAGGAATCCTAGATGGATTCGCTTGAGTCCCCGAATTCTAAATAGCATTGCTAAAAATAGTAAGTGTACACCAAATGCCAAACTGGGCAAAATTGAAGACCACTGAAGAGTATTGTGACCAACTGAAGATAGCAAACACCATACATTGACCACTGCTAAAAATAGAAAGATGCCAACAACCATTGCCAGAAATAGTAACCCAATGTTGAACTGCTACCAGAACCACTACCAAAATAGCACTTACTAAAAATAGTAAGTTACTCCAAACGCATTTTGAGCACAAACCGGGCAGCCGTCGCAACTTACTAAAAATATTAAGTCAAGAAAAGGTTGTCTGTGAGACCGAATCTGTTTACACACTTCACCAACGAATCACTGCGCACAGGCAATTAAATAATAGTAAATTCACAATCAGATGCACACTTAGATTGAAAGCTTGAGATGTTACGCCTAACACTAGGACCAATCTTACCATTCCACAGAAACTAATCAACTGACTATAGCAACATACTGAGACACATTGTAGAGCAAAATACAAACGAATGCAATACTTGATACTGATCATAAGAAAACATTAATATATGAAATCATTATTCGCAGATCACAAGGTCAATAGATCTTAGATTTACCTTAGTACATGTTGCATCCAAAATTCGTGATGATCCAAGAGTCGTCGATATCTTGCAAACAACTCTAAGTCTTCTATACTCGAATGCCAACCTCGATTGTTCTTTCCTGGCATCGCTAGTCTGTTGAATGGTGGCGTGTATCTTGCCAGAAAGCAGTGAGAGGGCGTTGAGAGGCTCGAACGGCACTCATCAAGACTCCAACGAATAATCGAGCAACCGGGCGTTGGAATATTTCGTCACCAAAGCAGGAAACTACTGGCGCCAATAGCAAATGACAGTGAAGGGATGCAATCCACACTACAATGATAGATACAAGCAGCAACAAACCCGTATTCCGCCTTCATTGTCCAATGATTCGAAATTACACTTCTCGGAATGATTCACGAGGAGCAAGTTGTGCCTTGTCTAGCATTCAGAGAATATTACCACTATGATGGACCCCGATGCTTCACGCAGAAATGTGCCTTTGCAACCCGACCAAATAGTAATGAGGTTAGATGTCTTCCACACCCAATCTCCTTGCTCAATCTGCTAGTGATGAAGGTGTCACCTATGACTGACGGCAATGTCCTTGAATATCATGAAATGACCTCCGATCTTGCAATGAATAAAATCGCTCAAAGTTTAGGCGGATATTGGGCAGAGCAAGGTCAAACACACGGAATGCGAATGAGAATGAAATCACGAATCGCAGAGTGAGGTTTTCATCCCACTCTGGTCAACTCACAGGAGACTACGTCCCTCAAAGCCCGGAAGCCATGCTCCAAACCAAATCGTGATATCTAATGTCCACCATGAAGCCTCGAACCTGAATAAATACTCGCCTTCCCGAGTGGGCCAGCCACACACATTAAATTTAAATATTACTTTTAATAATTTAAATTGAATATTATTATTTATTATTTAATACTTTTAACATTCCAAGGATCATCAGATTATTGATGGAGTTTGGATGAGAGATGTTTATCTCATCTCGAGGCTACATAGCAGTATTCCTCAATAGAGCATGCTAGAGAAAAAGGATGACATAGGAATTTGTATGATTGATGGGATGCCTCACGAGATGCTGCAGAAGGGCAATGATGCCCAACAGAATGGCGGAGCAGTGACTTTCAAGTTGATATAGGACCCGGGCATACAAGCGCAAATTGCTTGAGGACAAGCAATTTTCGGGACGAAAGGACTGTCATGTCCCCAATTTGGGACCTAGTTCCAATTGGCGAAAAAAAGCATTTTTTAAATGCTAATTCAAAATAATATTAAATAATATATAAGGACTATCATGTCCCAATTTGAAATAATATTATTTAATATTATTTTGAATTAGCATTTAAAAATGTTTTTTCCCGCCAATTGGAACTAGGTCCCAATTTGGGGACATGACAATCCTTCCGTCCCGAAAATTGCTTGTCCTCAAGCAATTCACGCTTGTATACCCGGGTTCCATATTAACCTGAAAGTCACTGCTCTGCCATTCTATTGGGCATCATTGCCCTTCTGCAGCATCTCATGAAGCATACGCATCAATCATACAAATTCCTATGTCATCCTTTTTCTCCAACATGCTTTGTTGAAGAATATCGCTATGTAGCCTCAAGACGAGATAAGCATCTCTCATCCAAACTCCATCAATGATCTGATCATCCTTGGAACAAAGGAGTGTAAACGTTTCCTGTCTAATAGCTTGAAACTCTTATCCTTCTTTTTGCTCCACTATCATCACATCTTCATTGACCTCCTTATCAACATCTGAACTCTTCTCCCCTTCAAGCTCCACTTCAGCCTCTTCGGGGGACTCAATCAATTCTACGACTTCCTCGTTTTGTGTGTTTGGCTCACGTTCCATCACCTTGGGCTCTTCTTGTTTCAACGTTGATTCTTTTGACTCCGGCCCTTTAATCTCTTCCTTGGCAGCTTTTGAATCTTCCTCTTCTTTCTTCTTTCACCTTATGTAGTCATAAAGTCCCTCTTGTTGATATTATTGCAGCCGCGGGCCTCTACTTCCAGACTCGAATCCATATGAAGACAAATAAATTAAATGTAGCCTATGGCTATTTAATTTATATATCCGATATCATTTATGAAGAGGCGCTTCATATACTTGTAATAAAATAAAATGATTTTTTATTATTTAATAAATAATATTTTATTTGGGCCGACTTTTAGAATTGGCGCGATTTTCTCAAGGGACACGTCTTTTGTTTGGAGGCCGACCTCTTGCTAGGAAAAGTCGCTTCCCCTCATTGGCTCATGTATAAATATAAGATGAAGATCATTCATTTGATCATCAAGTTCAATCATCATACTTCGCATTTCTTAGAAGAAGAAGATCGCGCCCAGCAAGAAGAGAAGTTCGCACCCAGCAGCAGATCGATTATAAGGAGAAACATATTCATTTGTATCTTGCATCTAAGAGAGGTGCCATTACTCTTTGTATCAAATTGGCATTGTATTGTGCCTGAGTTGTAAGCAGATTTATGCTCTTATTCAATCAATATATAAGAGATACATTGGTTGGGTTTTTCTCCCTCGGGTTGGAGGGTTTTCCCAAGGTATCTACTGTGTTATTGTGTCTAATTTTGAATTAATTTTCTATGCACTACATCTGATCATAAAACTAACATGGTATCAGAGCGGGTTTGAAGGAGATCTTGATCAGATTTAGTCTTACAACGATACTCCTTATTCTCTTTCTCATCTTTGATCACTTCTATCTCTTCGTCAAGATGGTGACCGGTCTCAAGATCGAGGACAAACTTGAGGAAGCATCAAATTTCACATCTTGGAGATTCAGAATTATGCTCACCTTGGAGGAAAATGAATTGGTAGAGTTCGTGGAGAGCAAAGTCCTCGAGCCTACGGATGAGGAAGAGAAGATTCAATGGAAGAAGAAAGATATTAAGGCAAAGAAGATGTTAGTTGATTCCGTGAAGGATCATATTGTTCCTATCGTCTCCAAGTTGAAGACAGCAAGAGAGATGTTTAAAACTTTGGAGATGTACGAAATCAACAACACAAGCCAGGCACTCGCACTGAAGCAACAACTCCATCATGTTAAGATGGCGAAAGGAGAATCTGGTATTGCTTATTTCATGAAGATTTCCGAAATGAGAGATCAGCTCTCTACTATTGGTCATGTTGTTGATGACAAGGATTTGACCATGTTGGCCCTTAATGGTCTTCCTTCATCTTGGGAGTCTTACATTCAAGGAATCAGTGCAAGATCGAAACTTCCCAAGTTTGATCGTTTGAGGGCGGATTGCATTCAAGAAGAGTCTAGATTGGTTGCGAGAGGTATTGGTCAAAGTTCCACTAATGAAGACATTCATGTTCTAGCCACCCAATCCTTCAAAAAGAAAGGGAAAGGTGGAAAGAAAGGATATTTCAAGAGGAATAGAGATAAAGAAGCTTATGGTGCTCCTGCATTCAAGAGGAAGAGGGACCTTTCCAAAGTCCAATGTTTTCGATGTGACAAGTATGGTCACTATGCAAAGGACTGTCCTACCAGGTCTAAGCAACAGGCCTCCATTGCAAATGTTAATGAAGTCTCTCCGCAGAAGGATTCATATGAATACCTATTCTATTCGGCTTTGTCAAGCAATGTGCCTATCGACACCAACTCTTGGCTGATTGATAGTGGTGCCTCTCGCCACATCACCAAATTTAGGGAGCATCTAACTGATTTGGTGGAGAGAGATTCTAGTGAACAAGTCATTATTGGAGATGATGCTAGTTACACTGTGAAAGGGGTTGGGACCTCCACTCTTCACTTGGATTTTGGCATTTCGTTGCATCTGAATGATGTGTTATTTGTTCCAGGCATCAAGCGAAACCTTGTTTCTATTTCAGCCCTAGAGGACAAAGGGTACCAAATTGCATTTTCAGAAGGCAAAGTTCTTGTATGGACGAAGAACTCTAACATCAAGTCTGCTCGGGTGATTGGAGTTAGAAATGCGAGTCTCTACAGACTATGCACTCATCCACTTCAAGCTCTAGTGCATGATTCTTCAAGTTTGTGTGATCTTTGGCATCGAAGATTGGCTCACCTTCACTTTCGAGCTCTACCTATCATGGAGAAGATGGTCACCGACCTTCCAAAATTCAACCAAGAGCGTGAAGGTACTTGCAAAGGTTGCGCTTTGGGTAAGAATACAAAAAGTCCATTTCATAGTAGTGAAAGTAGATCCAAATGTATTCTAGATCTTATTCATTCTGATTTATGTGGTCCAATGTTTGTTGCTTCTTCGAATGGTTTCTTGTATTACATTATTTTTATTGATGACTACTCTAGAAAGGCTTAGATTTATTTCCTGAAATCTAAAGAATTTGAGGAGGTATTAGAGAGGTTCAAAGAATTCAAAGCTCGGGTGGAGAATTCGTCCGAGAAAAGAATCAAAGTCTTGAGATCCGATAATGGAGGAGAGTACACCTTCGGTTGCTTCTGTAACTTTTGCATTGAAGCTGGGATTAAGAGGGAGTTCAGTGTACCTTATAATCCTCAACAGAATAGTGTTGTTGAAAGGAAGAACAGATCTATTGTGGAAGCGGTCAAAGCCATGATTCATGACCAAGATCTGCAAACTCTCCTTTGGGTTGAAGCATCCAAGACAGCTATTTATGTTCAGAATAGAAGTCCTCGCAGGATCTTGGAGAACATAACTCCTGAAGAAGCATTCACAGGGGTGAAGCCTGAAGTAATTCATTTAAGGATCTTTGGATGTCCGGTGTATATTCATGTACCAAAGGACAAGAGGACAAAGTTGGAACCGTCTGGCAAGAAGGGGATATTTGTAGGTTACAATGAGACATCTAAAGCCTACAGAATCTACATTTTGGGTCAAAAGTTAATTGAGATTAGTAGAGATGTCACATTTCAAGAGGATGTTGCATTCAGAAGATCCAAGGGCACTCATATGGAGATCGATGATGAAGAGTCTCCTCAGGATATGGAAGTTGACCATGTTCCTGAGAATCAAAGGGAGGTTCCAGAACCTAAAGAAGATGATGATCCAGTTGAGCCCTTGGAGCCTACTAATGGGCCTATAGATATTGTGATTGGAAGAAAAAGACCTCTTTGGGCCATGAAAACAATGCAAGAGGCTGAACAGTTTGCAGCCCCAAGGGGAACCTTCAGAGAAAGTAAGAGACCTCATAAGTTCTCCAGTTATGTAGCCTTGATGAGTCAGATTATTGAGTATGAGCCCTCCAGTGTTGAGGAAGCTTCTAGTCAACAGGTTTGGAGAGATGCTATGTCAAAAGAGTATCAGTCCATTCTCAAGAATGATGTTTGGGACATCGTTCCTAGACCCGAAGGCAAATCTATGGTATCTTCTAAATGGCTCTTCAAGATCAAGCATGCGGCTGATGGGAGCATTGAGAAGTACAAGGCTAGATTCGTGGCTAGAGGGTTTTCACAAAAAGAGGGAGTTGACTATGAAGAAACCTTTGCTCCAGTTGCTCGTTATACTTTAGTCGGGACCATCATTGTTATTGCTGCATCTAGAGGATGGAAGATTCACCAAATGGATGTGAAGACAACTTTTCTGAATGGTGTAATTGAGGAAGAGGTATATATTGAACAACCTGATGGATTTGAAGTACATGACAAGGAGTCTCATATTTGTAGGCTGAAGAAGGCCTTGTATGGTCTTAAGTAGGCTCCCCATGCTTGGTACGAAAGAATTGATCGTTACCTGTCAAGCTTGGGCTTCTCCAAGAATGACGCTGATTCTAAAACTTGTATTTCAAGGTGATTAATGGTGAAGCACTGATTTTGGTTTTATATGTTGATGATTTGATTCTTACTGGAGAAGATCACCTCATTGTCAAATGCAAGAAGGAGCTAGCTTCTGAATTTGAAATGAAGGATCTTGGTCTCATGCATTACTTCCTTGGCTTAGAAGTATGGCAGAAGCCAGATGAGATGATTCTAAGTTAAGGGAAGTACACTATTGATATTCTGAAGAGATTTGGTATGATGGATTGCAAATCCATGTCTACGCCTATGGAGACCAACTTGCATAAGTTGAAAGAGGTTGTAGCTAGTTCAGATCTGGTGGATCCCACGATGCACAAGCAGCTGATTGGATCATTGATGTATCTAGTCAACACTAGACCAGATATTTGTTGTGCAGTGAGTGCACTTAGTCAGTTCATGTGTGAACCAAGGCAAATACATCTAATTGCAGCAAAACATATCCTGAGATACTTGCATGGCACAGTTGGATATGGGTTGAGATATTCTTCAGGTATGGATTTGAAGCTGCATGGCTATACTAATTTTGATTGGGCAGGGTGTGTTATAGATCGGAAGAGTACCTCTGGATGTTGCTTCAGTTTGGGGTCTGCGATGATATCCTGGTGTAGCAGGAAGCAGTCTTCAATGGCATTGAGTACAACAGAGGTCGAGTATATTGCAGCTTGTGTGGCAACTCGAGAAGCGGTGTGGCTTCGGAAGCTCCTTGTCGGATTGTTTGGACAATCAATGGAGCCAACTATCGTTCATTGTGATAACCAGAGTTGTGTGAAGCTTTTTGTCAACCTTGTGTTTCATGATAGAACTAAGCATGTGGAAATCAAATACCACTATATCAGAGATATGGTATTGAGGAAAGCAATTCAGTTGAGGTATATCAACACTGATGAGCAGATGGCAAACATTCTCACCAAGCCTCTCTCCAGGATAAAATTTGTGTACTTTCGAGATAAGCTTGGTATGGTGGAGAATTAAGCCCTAGCTGAGAAGGAGTCTCAATATCAGTGATCCTCTTTAATGCATTTCTCTTTGAGAGAGATTTGAGGTGCAAGCCCTTGATAATGCATTTCTCTTTGAGATTTGAGGTGAAAGCCCTTGTTTCCACCCTCTGGGAGAGCCATGGTGGATGTCGTGTGTGACTCCATGGCAGCATCACGTGAGAGAGTCTGTGATAATTTTCTTGTACTTGTGTTTTTCACCCTCTGGGAGAGCCATGGTGAACGTCATGATGAGGTGACAACATCACGTTGAGTGATGAGCACTTGTACATACCATACATGGGTGTAGCCATGGTGGTTGATATCACGATGAGGTGATATGCTTTCACGATGAGGTGATATGTCTTGTATAGCTGGAAGTATTCCTCCCTAGCTAAGAGGGAGTGTTCATATTATTGCAACCGCAGGCCTTTACTTCCAGACTCGAATCCATATGAAGACAAATAAATTAAATGTAGCCTATGGCTATTTAATTTATATATTCGATATCATTTATGAAGAGGCACTTCATATACTTGTAATAAAATAAAATGATTTTTTATTATTTAATAAATAATATTTTATTTGGGCCGACTTTTAGAAGTGGCGCGATTTTCTCAAGGGACACGTCTTTTGTTTGGAGGTCGACCTCTTGCTGGGAAAAGTCGCTTCCCCTCATTGGCTCATGTATAAATATAAGATGAAGATCATTCATTTGATCAGCAAGTTCGATCATCATAGTTCGCATTTCTTAGAAGAAGATCGCGCCCAACAGGAAGAGAGGTTCGCACCCAGCAGCAGATCTTCATCTGTAGTAGCAGATCGATTATAAGGAGAAACATATTCATTTGTATCTTGCATCTAAGAGAGGTGCCATTACTCTTTGTATCAAATTGGCATTGTATTGTGCCTAACTTGTAAGCAGATTTTTGCTCTTATTCAATTAATATTTAAGAGATATATTGGTTGGGTTTTTCTCCCTCAAGTTGTATTGTGTGGGACTCGTGTGCTCTCATGTACGCATCAAGGGGAATGCAAGCTTTTGCAGCATCTAATAAACTTTAATATTTGTTCAAAACTTCGGACGCCTCAGTTTCAAGATCTGTGTCCTCTATCTGAGGTCCTAATTTGTGGTTGGTTATTGTAGCAGTGAGAGTTTGCATCATTTGCATCAGCATCCGATTTACTTGATCCCGCTTCTTTATGAAAGATTTGAGCTCCTCCATCTTTATCTTACCATTGTCTCTATCCTCTTTCTCTCTCTATAAATCTCTGATTGTCCACAGACTAGCAGGATGACGGCTCTGATACCACTGTGAGACATTGAATCTATTTACACACTTCACCAACTAATCACTGTGCACAAGCAATCATAGATAATAGTAAATTCACAATCTGATGCACACTCAAACTAAAAACTTGAGATGTTACACCTAACACTGGGATCAATCTTACCATTCCACAAAAACTAATCAACTGACTGTAGCGACATGCTGAGACACATTGTAGAACATAATACAAACGAATGCAATACCCGATACTAATCATAAGCAAACATTAATATATGAAATCATTATTCACAGATCACAAGGTCAATAGATCTCAAATTTACCTTAGTACATGCTGCATCCAAAATTCGTGATGATCCAAGAGCCGTCAATATCCTACAAACAACTCTGAGTCTTCTATACTCGAATGCCAACCTCGATTGTTCTTTCCTGGCATCACTGGTCTGTTGAATGGTGGCGTGTATCTTGCCAGAAAGCAGTGAGAGGGCGTTGAGAGGCTCGGTGGCACCCATCAAGACTCCAGCAAATGGTCAAGCAACCAGGCATTGGAATATTTCGTCGCCAGAGCAGGAAGTTGTTGGCGCCGATAGCAAATGACAGTGAAGGGATGCAATCCACACTACAATGATATATACAAGCAGCAACAAACCCATGTTTCGCCTTCACTGTCTAATGATTCGGCACTACACATCCCGGAATGATTTGTGATGAGCAAGTCATGCCTTGTCTGGCATTCAAAGAATATTACCGCTATGATGGACCCCGACGCTTCACGCAGAAACGTGCCTTCGCAACCCGACCAAATAGTAAATCGCACTTCTACATACCAGTCGCGTATTATTCCAATATGCGCCTGAGGTTTGATGTCTTCCACACCCGATCTCCTTCCTCGATCCGCTACTGATGAAGGCGTCACCTATGACTGACGGCAATGTCCCTGAATATCATGAAATGACCTCCGATCTTGCAATGGATAAAATCGCTCAAAGCTTAGGTGGATATTGGGCAGAGCAAGGTCAAACACACGGAATGCGAATGAGAATGAAATCACGAATTGCAAAGTGAGGTTTTCGTCCCACTCTAGTCAACTCACAGGAGACTACATCCCTAAGAGCTCGGAAGCTACGCTCCAAACCAAATCATGATATCTGATGTGCACCATGAAGCCTCGAACCTGAATAAATACTCGCCTTCCCAAGTGGGTCAACCACACACATTAAATTTAAATATTATTTTTAATAATTTAAATTTAATATTATTATTTATTATTTAATATTTTTAATAAATATTATTATTATTTTTAATATTATATTATATTATTTAATATTATTTTGAAGTAGCATTTAAAAATGCTTTTTCCGGCCAATTGGAACTAGGGCCCAAATTGGGGACATGACATTTTCAAATGCAAATGCATGTCATACCATTGCAAAGCTCTTTGGAAACCTAGAAAGAATCTAGAAACCAATCCTACATGCAAACTCTTAATTGAAATGCATGTCACATCTCTCTGAAGCTTTTTGAAAACCCAGAAAGATCCAGAAAACGCACTGCCAAACTCTTGCATGCAAACCCCTAAATCCACAAAAGAAGCCTCCTAGAAAATAGGAAACCCTAATTCTACCTCTGACTAGCCTATGGGCATCCAGAAATAGGCTAACAATCATTGGAGATTGTAGTGCTAAAAACGGGGACATTACATATTTGTGGCTGCAAAGCATATCTAGGGAGGCAAGGTTGTCTAAACTCTAAAGTGTTCCCAGATGATGGAATGCATTTAGGAATGCTCAGAAAATTACAGTGAATTTATCTTTGAGCCGCCCCTGTGACTGTCCAGCACCTGGGTTAGCTACAGCAGGTCAGTGATAATTGTAGTACTTGGAAATGATGTTGAATTATTGTTTTGGAGCAGAACTGCAGGTTGGGGCAAGGTAAAGGTGTATATTGATGTTGGGAAGGGCCTATATGAGTGTGGCTTGCTGCTGTGTACCTTTTGGAAAGGTGCTGATGGAGGTATGAAACCCTTTGATGTCTGTCATTACACAGAAAACCATAACAGCAGGACTGCCATAGACTTTCAGTACCAATTCCTTTGAGGTATTTCACTTCTAATGATAATTAATTCCATTGGATGTCTTATTGAATGATATTAGAGTGTTTTGGAATCTCATAATTGTACAGCAGTACTCAAAATGAATGTACTCAACTTGTTTTATAATGCTAATCCTTCAATATCATAATTGTATAGCTGAGTATTAACAATGCTAATCCTTCAATATCTATGTTCATTCAAAACTGCATATCATATGACCTTTGCTTGAGTTTTTATTTGGAATCAATTGGGAAAAGAACAAAAAAAAAAATCAGGGAGAGTTCTTACAATCTTCTTGGTATAGTTGTGTATCATCAATTATGTGCAAAAACAGATAAATGGCTATCTAGTTCAGAAATGTAGCATGACTCATGGTACTCTCTTTTTTGCAACAAGGCACAAAATCAAAGAACCACAAAATAAAGCTGCCATATCTAAAAGATTGTGTGTCATCTCTCACCTTCCAAAAGGAAAAGGCACACCAATTAATGCTGCCATTGTCACTGCAAAGTCAAGCTGAAAAGACAAAATTAATATTAAATATTTCATCACATTTATATGAAAAGACAATATCAAAATGGAAATGTGCTTATATACAAAAATACTGGTCAAGCATCCATCCGTAAGAAAGTATTAAATAAGGATGCAAAAGAATAATGACAAACACTCATAACTTTTGCACGTAAAAATGGTGGTGAGTACTCACCTGGGGTATGGATCCAATACAAATGGCATTGCTTCCATCCTGGAAAATGAATCATGCATCAGAATATCAATAAGAATTGGAAAAAGACCAACAAACCTAGAGCACATGAAAATCTAAACATTCAGCCCAGACAAAATGGGCAAGTGTTGAACATACATTGACATGAAAGTTTCTATCACAGGAACTAACACTCCCAAATTGTCCTTCTCTAAAGACTATTGAGAAGACCACTGACAAAAAATTGATCAATTGTCTTCCAAAGCATCTGGCTTCCTAAAATTAGTTGGCAGCGCTCTATGGAACAGAACCAGAGCATGGTCAAAGTTTTACAGATGAAGTATTTGAAACAATAATCACATGGGTGACCTCGAGATGGGGACATTTAAACAAATAGAAAATGAATATATAGACTAAAATTAAATTAAAAATACTTCACCTAGTTACTAGTACAAATGAAGACATTTTTGTTTTTGAAGTAACTGTTGGTGTGGCCCTGTGGGTCACTGCAACAATTCTTCACAGACTATACTCCATTCCAGCACTTGCATATACTCTATTCCCGCACTTGCATGCATTAACCCTCACACACTTCAGGGCATCTCTTCTATTGATGATAAAATTTATAAAAATTCTGACCCTAATGCTGGTATGCCTGCTGAAAATCTATAAAGGGTTGTTGGATGTTATCATCAAATCAAGTGATTACCAAAAAAGCATTACAATTCCTAATATTCATAGCTTCTTGTCCCCTTTCAAGGATTCAAGGAGAAGCATTCAACTTCAGGGGGTTGCCCTTCTTCAAACCACAAATAGATGGTCTAGAAGCAAAAGCTACAAGAATGCAACATTTCACCAAGTGGTCATACAAACAAAACCATTTTTGTTTTTGAAGAAATTGGCAGTGTGGATCAGTGCAATAACAATTCTTCTCAAACACCATACTCCATTACCACACTTGCAACCATTAACTCTCACGCAATTAAGGGCATCACTTCTAACAATGATAAAAATTATGCACAAACTGACCATAATGTGGGTACGCGTAGTGAAAATATGGTAAGGGATGTTTTATTTCATCATCAAATCAAGAAATTTAGAAAAATGCAGTGCAACATTGTTAACATTTATTGCTTCTTGTTCCCTTCCATGGCTTTAAGCTCAACTTCAGGGGATTGCAATAAATCAGGCTGCTAAAATCTCCAAGTGTAATTACCATTCTTCTATAAACAACAAATTGAATGTCTAGAAACAAAGAACTAAGGGAATGCAAACATTTCAACAAACAATCCACGCAAAGGTTGCTAAGTAGATATATACAGCAAATAAACTTAAAAGCAATACGAAACACAAGCAATTGCTGATATACATAAGATGATATATTATTTCAAATACATGTACAAAAACAAGAGTGGCATATCACATCTCCTGAATCCCATCTTTACAATTATAACTCTTCATAATTAGTATTAATTATTAACTCCTAATTAATTAATAAAAATCTTAACACAAATGATATATAAAATAATAAATAGGTATTTTGTTTAAAACAATAAAGCATATTGCTGCCTACATTGGCACTCGTACCTTCTCAATAAATCTCCTTGTCATCGTCTACTGTTCTAAATTATTAATTTTCTAGGAAATGAAGTTTATTTTGAGGTTTCAATTATTCGTGTGTTCATCCATCTTATTGTTCAAATAGTTTATAAAACATATTAGAGTCTTCTATTTCAGCCTACACGATGATAGTTCTCTTAGTTCCAATGGTGAGCATTTATATCAAAACGCATGGTGGTTAATTTCTTGTTGAGAGCAGATTTCCACAATCATAATCAGAACTTTCAGCCCAAAATTAACAATTTCAGAACTAGGTGCAGATCTCTTCCACCCATAACAACAGATTTCTGTTATAACAATGGTATCAGAGTTTTATGGGTCATAACAAAAGGACATTTTCCACAAAAAAAAACAATTCAAATCAAATCCAGAAATCAGCTCAGCAAAAATAAATAATTCAAATCAAAACCATTAATATACAGTATTTTGGATAGTTCCTTCTCATTTTAATGGCTGCATTACCAGGTATGGCTCCCGGTCTGGATAAGGCCTGGGTACATGCAGGGTATGGCTCAGGACCCACAATCTGGGGTTGTACCCCAAACATACCCACCTTGGCCCAGACCAAGGAAAAAACAAAAAATTAAACAAAATAAGCCATTTGACCAATGACCAAATGATGATTTGTATTCAGTTAACCTTCCGCTTGCATGTTTGGCAAATGAGTATTGCTGTATTTTGAACATATGTAAATCATTTTGATTTATCTTTAATATTTTGTTGAATTATCAATTACCAGCTGTGTTTTGTATTTATTTTGTATATTTTGTGTAATTATGGCTACTTTTTGTACTATTAATATTTAATATATTTTTTGTACATTAAACAACCTAAACCATTTGATCAATGACCAATATGATTATTTGTATTGAGTTAACCTGTCCGGTTGCACATTTGACAAATGAGAATTGCTGTATTTTGAACATATGTAAATCATTTTGAGTCTTGATTTATCTTTAACATTTTGTTGAATTATCAATTATCAGCTGTGTTCTGTATATGGCTCCTTTTTATATTTTTAATATATTATATATTTTTTGTACAGCCACACCCAGACTTACCTAACCCAGGTAAAATAAATTGTTGAAATGCCATACACATACCCCAAACCCATACCCAAACCAGCAAAATTAACATTTATGCTATAATTTTGAGAAAACATTTGGTACAAAAGAAAACAGAGTACAGGCAGTACTGAAGAAGCCACTTTATTTATATCAACATGATACTCCTAACATAAACAATTAACACCAGTGTCACAGTTGGCAATTACACACATCACTCCTGCAATAGTTAAACATACCATCTCACACCAGTCAATTGCAAGCATATGCCCCTGCTCATTGCAGGAAATAAGGTTTACAATTTACCTGGTTCATCAAGTAATTAATTTGATTTTAATTGTATATACTAACAACACTGTTTACCATATGCACACACATGCTCATTACTGCAGGTACAGTCATGTTATTTCCCCTTTTTAGCCCTATGCTTTTCAGTGGCCAATAGCTCATTTCCGAAGTCCCATGGGCTACTCGTAGGCAATTTTTAAGGTTTCCTAAATTCTAGAAGGTTTCTTGTCAGCTTTTCAGGGGCTGGTTGCAGGAGTTTGCCATAAGAATTTTTGAGTATTTTTGGGTTTTTTGAGAGATTTTGTGGGCAGTCACTGCTATTTTTAGTACTGTCTATTTTTAGACTTAATATTTTTAGTAAGTTACGACAGCTACCCAGAATGTGCTCATTTTGAGTTTGGAATACCTTACTATTTTTAGCAGTATGCTATTTTTATTAAGTGTTATTTCTGGCAACAGTTCAGCACTAAGTTACTATTTTTGGCAGTGTGGCAGTGCAATGTTTGGCGTCTTGATATTTTGAGCAATGGCTTCTCTAATATTCTTGGAGTTCGAAAATGAATGGTTTGCAACTTAAGCTAATGTTTTATTTTTGAGTTGCTTTTTGGACCTGTTGTGACCTATTTCACACATCGCCCCATTGCAAATGGGGACCCCCTTCTTTTTGCTTTTTGGTTTTTTGCCTTGGCAGCGCAACTGCTTATCACCATCTTATTTACAATGAGGAATTAGAGTTTTTTGGAAATCATCTGAGCCAAGTAGAGAATTCAAGCCCATATCAGTACCTAGATGTCATGGAAGTGCTTAGAAGGACCGGTAGACGAGGAACGCCATTGCTTTGAGTCAATTCTGACACTTCCTATTTTTTAGGGATTCTGTTTTTTTGCCTTTTGCTTTTTTGATTTTTGGCATTTTTAGGCCATTTTGGAGTTCCTATTTTTTAGGGATGCTTTTTGTTTTTTTCTATTTTTAGAAAGTTTCTATTTCAGGAAAAGTTTCCATTTCAAGATCCTACTAACTGTGAAGCCAATGTACCTCCAGAATGAGCAAATCAACAGAAAAATCAAGGCAAATGGTGAAAGATTGATGAAAAATGGCTAAGACTAGGAAATTCGCCAATGAGAAGGAATGGCAAGCCAAGCATGAAGTCCGCCCTTGCCTTTGGCAAGCCAAAGGCAGGCACTGGCAGGCCAAGAGTGAAGTCCGCCCATGGAAAGGAAGCCTCCAAGATCGCCATGGCTTGATGAAGTGCAAAGTTCGCCCTGTCTTGGAAAGCTCCAAGTCTGCCATAGGCAAGACAAGCTCCAAGTCCGCCCTTGGCAAAGAAGACACAAAGTCCACCCATGAGAGAAGTGGGTGGAAAGACAAGCCTCCAAGTCCGCCCATGTCAGAGAGATGTCCAAGTCCGCCCTTGGACAAGGCAAGGCTAAAGTGCGCCAATGTCAAGGAGAGGCTGAAGTCCGCCAAACTTATGAAGGTAAAAAATTTCTAAGGCATGAAAAATAAAATACGCCTAGAAAGAGAAGGGATCAAGCTGGCATAAAATTCACTCCTCGGCATGACGGAACAAAATTCGAAGGCACAAAATGAAGGATGAATGGAAAGGCAAACATGAAGTCCGCCCAACTCAACATGAAATAAATTTCTAAGGCATGGACATAAATGCAAAATGGCAGAGAAACCTCCAAGTCCGCCCAACCCAAAAGGAGAGAGAAAATTTGAAAATTTTGACTAAGTCAATTGTTTGGCTAAGTATAAAGTACGCCACAGGAAGAGCGATTTGTCTAAGGCATTGGCCAAAAATATGCCAAGTATGGAGGATGACAGAGCATCATGGCAAGTCCGCCCTTGCCTGTGGCAGGCCAACCCCAAAGTCTACCCTTGGCATGAAAATCTTGAAGTTCGCCCCCCTTTCCAGCATGGTAAAAGTTTCTAAGGCGTGGAAAAGGCGTGACTGGCAAGAAGACTCCAAACTCCGCCCTCAAGCAAGATGGAAGATTTCTAAGGCATGAAGTGCCTAGACGAGAGATGTGAGATGGCAAAGAAGCTTCCAAGTCCGCCCTCCCAAGAGTAAAATTGGAAAATCTACTGAGAAGTCCGCCCAACTTTGGAGGCAAGGAAAATTTCTAAGGCATTGGCAAAGTGCGCCAAGCATGAGAATGTCTAAGCATTCACCAGGTTCGCCTAGTATGAAGATGGCAAGTCGAAGACAAAGTCCGCCCAAAAGGAACTGCACATGGTCTAGCCAAAGATGAAGTCCGCCAAAGCATGTCTAGCCAACTTTGAAGTCTGCCATGCACTTATTCAAGCCAGCTTCAGAGTCCGCCTTGTCCAAGACACAGCCAAGTCCGCCAAGGAGAAAGAAAAAGAATTGGCTTGCCAATGAGGAAGTCCGCTCAAGCATAATAGAAAATTGGCATGACATGTGCCAAAGTCCGCCAAGGTTAGAAACAAACATGGTAAAATTTTCCAAGAGGAAGCAAAAAAATGGCGAAGTGTGGAATTTTCCTACAATAAAAGGATCAAATTTTGACTAAGTGTTGGAAAGAAAACAGGAAAAATGAAGAGAAATAAAAAGGAAATGAATAAAATTCTTGCCCAAGGATGGAGTCTGCCCTACTTAGCACAAGCCAAACTCAGAATTGAAGACAAATCCATAGGCAAAGTTCATTCGAGCATAAAGATGGCCAAAATCTTGGCTAAGTGTTGAACGGTCCACATGAAGGTGTTACAAAACGGCCAAAATTTGGCTAAGTATGGGAAATACTTCACAAAGAAAGTTCCAATTTCCTCCATTTTGGCGAAAGCAGAGGAGAGTTCTTCTCCATATTCAAGGCACTTGAAGGAATTTCAAAGCAATTAGGAAGGAAAAGTCCAATAACTGCTCCAAGGGGAGACTTCCAGACTTCAAATACAAGTGAGAAGAAGAAATCAAAATCTCAAAGGAAATCCAAGATCAAAGCTAGGAAGAAACAGGCACAAAGGTCAGAGTCATTGGCAAAGAAATATATTCTAAGGCAAGTGCGTGGAAAAAGAACAAGGAGGCCAAGGAGGACATCCAGCACGTTGAGGTGGTGCCTCGTCATCTTCGAAACCAATCAAATTGTTCCAAGTCAACATGTCTAGGTTCAATGAACCTGACTTATCCATGGAACTGGTTTATATTTAGCAAGAAGGACAAGTGTCCCAAATTGTAATTTTCTCATTGGTCGAGAGGTAGTTAATTATGACAAGCCCTAATTAGGGTTTTATTTTGTAATCTCGGTCGTTGATTTGAAATCAATCTTGGCCATTGAATTGTAATCGGGGAGCCTATAAATTGAGCTCGCCCCTCATTTGTAAAGGGTGAAGTGAGTTGTATAAGATTGTTGCGACAAAACTATTTCCGTTTATAAAAGCTCTTGTGCATGATTTGCTAAGAACCACTTTTATTTTCAAGTAGTGTGCAAGGTTTTCATATTTCTCCTTCAACACTGAGTAGAATTAAATTATTATTTTCATTTATATGTTTGTTAGTGAATGATAGATTTGATAGCAGTGGTGGACAAAATTAAGCTCATACTTTTGTTGAATGGATGATTTGCATTCAATGTGTAAAGTTAGCTTGAGCCATCAAGTTGTGGATGCTTAACTTCTGTTTGTTTTTAATTATCAATTCAAACATGAAAATCATTATCACCCCCATTGAAGATTGCACCCGCTTTGCGTAATTGTCTGAAGGAGGTGAAACAAAGTGCGGTTATTCCGAATTTTATCTAGTCACTGCCGTCTCTTGAGTTCTTAGGCATAGTTTAGGTCTCTAAACCCTTATCCTTTTTTGCCCTTTTTTTTTGGAAGATCTGAAATACCCATCAAAAGAGCCTTCAATGATAAAACTGTCTAAGTCCTAAACTTGCAAACAAATTATAACGTAAGTCCCCTTGTGATTACTAGCAAATCACAACGCCCATTGGCCTTATCCACATGTCATGACCTGACCAAAAGAAACATTGGAGTTATTGTATTATCTTCTAGGTATTTGCAATCACTTTTCAAGAGCGGATAGAGTGTCCTTGGGCATTTTATTCTATGTTCGGTGGCATATTCAAAACACACACCAACAGGACCCCACACCTAGGAGGCACATCTTCTGTTTTTTTTAAATGAAGGTCTTGGAGTTGGACGCCAAGTATTGAGGACTTGTGCATTTTTAAGTTAAATTTATGTTTTCTCAAAGGTTGGACGCCAAAGCGAAGAGTTTGAGTGCTATTTAAATAAAATATTATATTTTCCTTGGGAGTGGCATCCCTTTCGGAGGGAAATGGATTTCAAACTTTTGGGTTGCTAAGCCTATTTATACTGCTTCATTTGCTTTCATTTGGTATGTTGATTTACGATAACGAAATGTTGTCAAAGTGAGGATTGAATCCCCTCAAGGGCATTGGAGACTAAAACCTTCAAAGTTGCTCTAGTTTCGGAGTCAAGAGATACTTCCCTAGTTGGACAATGGAGTAGCTTCACTGCAGGAGTCACCATTGGAGTTATTGGTGAAAGATTTCTAGTTTGTTCTCGGTTATGGAATGTTCTTATGCTTTCTTGCTATATGTTTTAATGTGATGACAATTTTGCGGAGTTTGGAGGGGCTTTATGTAATGTCCCCTTTTTCACGTGCATCAAAGTTGGGGGATTAGCCTATTTTCCTGACCCTCGTAGGCTAATAGTTTTGGATAGAGGGTTTCTCAGACGGGCACTTGGTCGTCAAACTTCAGTGTTGATCTCTGAAGCATAGTGGCAGGGTGAATTGTGGCGTTGGCATGATACTAGTGCTTAATCTAATGATATTCACCTTTTATTTCACCATCCCCGGCCTAGGGACCATGTGTTTTAATATGAAGGGGTCACTTTCTATTTTTAAGTTACTATTCATTACTAAAGTGAAAATGTTATAACTTAAGTGAATAGTGTTCACTTTAATGAATAGTGTTTCCTTTGTAAATTTATAAAAGGCAAGAGAGAAATTCGAATTGCTTCATTAGATGATAATTTTGGCTTGAAAAAAACTTGGGAGTGAAGCTTAGAGGAAGAAGAAGGCTAGGGTTTCCTTATTTCTTGCAGTGGGTGAGCCTGGTGAGGCTTGGTTGTTCGTTTGGAGCTGCTTGAGGGTGTGAAACACCACCTTAAAGTTGTTGATCTGTTATTTTGCTGCTCTTTGGAGATCTACGTTGCTGTTTGCAAGTTGTTTGAGCTTGGTTTTTGCGTGATTTGGGTTGCCGTTGCCTCCAATCTCGAATCGTACAAGAGCTGTTCGCATTTTGTGGTATTTTGGAGCTGTTTTGAAGAGCTACAGCCAGCCACACTTTTGTGAGGGTTTGTAACAGCCAAAGCAAAAGAAACGCCCTTCTTACAAGGCTGCAACTTCACCTAAAGGAGGCGCCCTTACCCTAGGAGGCTTCCTATTTCGGTTTTTGGTGGGAGAAGTTCATCTTTGAAAAGAAATCAGCATTTCATTGGGCGCGGTTACTGTAGCAGGGCACTATTCACAGTGCTGTTTTGGCTGTAAGTTAAAATATGATCTATGAAATACTCAGCATCGAATCTAATGTAAGTTATATATTGTAAGCGACCTTTATGTAATGAAGAAACTATATTTAGACATCGAAATGAGCAATCTACTCGAGTTGTTTTAGTAGCTTAGTTATTTGAGTTTCCTTTATGCATATGCTTCTTAGTTCTTTCCTAGTTTTTTACTGGCAAAAACTCAAACACATGAAAAGAGAAATACAAACCTATCAAAATCAGACCTACAAGTTCAGTGAAAATATTATCAAGGGAGTGCGATACATCACACTTTAAGAGAGATTTTCTGAAGTTCTATGCTGCTGGCCATACATTTTCTATGCCCTAGGCCGTACCATGTGTTGCAGCTGAGGAGACATCGGAAACTTCATTCTGGGCATTGGACCAATCCATTCTATTGCCTTGGGCCAATTTTCAGGATTTATGGTGATGAAATGAAATTTTAGAGGCCAGTCTCCCCTTTCCTAGGCCATACATCTTGGCTGAAGATGATTTTTGACATGAGACATTGCTGGTCTGACTTGTTTGTGGCGTCTCACTATCTAGACTTGGACGCTTAGGCTTGTTCTCTCCTTTGCAAGTGGTTTGGCGAGTTTTGAGTATTGGAGGTGTTGTGAAAGTTTAAAGTTTGCTGATTGGAGTTTCAGACCTGCTATTTGTGCATATCAGACCGCTGTTTCAGAATATCAGACCTATTGCAGCCACCTGTTTGTCCTTTCATTGAGCCCCGATGGGGCTATCTCAAGGTATGCTTGTTCTATTTTGTGGGGGTGTTCACATATTGACTTTCTATCTTCTTGGGAGGGTGTTTACTTCACATGTCTATCATTTGCCTCTGGTAACAGCAGTATGTAATGATCTGATTTGATTATGTGCAGCTCAATGTAACACCATCGGCAGTACCGTTGGTGAATGCTCATGTATTAGCTTCTTATACTTACCCCACTAAACAAGTGGTTGCTCCCGCTGAAAAGTGGTTGAGACTTTTACTTATTGTACTTCTCACTCCCACTGAATAAGTGGTTGAGTTTCTATATTTCCCTTCTTGTTTGCTGCCAAGTGTTTTACTTTCCCTATTGGCTGGCTTGCCGCCAATAGCTTTACTTGTTTACTTTCAAGAATTGTTATTACTACTCACCCCACTGAAGAAGTGGTAGCTTAGCCAAGTTCTTAATTGTAAGCCAACTACCATATGCTCTCACCTTGCCCACACTGGGATCTGGGTGATCAAAAAATGGAAGGTGTTTACTTTCAGTTAGCTTGTACTTTTCATGTAATACAAGATCCCCTTTCCACCATATGCTCTCACCTTGCCCATAGTGAGATTTGGGTGATCAGAAAGTGAAAGGTTGTTTGCAATTGCTTATCTTTGCCTTTTGGGCTAACGCTAATGGGTGCAAGTTGTGAAGCTTTCCAAAAAAAAAAAGGTGGGTTATTACAAGTCACCTTCAAAATGTTTTTTTTCTTTATCTTGAGGTAAGATTACCTCCTTAGCTATTTCTTCATACCAGCCATCAACATAAGATTTATCATAAGTTCTTAACAAGAAATGAGTTTATAATTGAGTACAATGATATAGTATAGGCACCAAGCAAGCATATTAGGAGCATGTTTCTTTTGAGGGATAACAAAAACTTACAAAAGGTGTCCTGCAATCTGAAGTGTCCAAATTTGACAGAATTGATCCTGCATGATTGGACATGCTCATTGCAAAAATCGATGTTTCTACCTGTGGCACAATACATTACAACCAATTAGTTTTTATAAGCAATTTTTTTGAAAAGACAAAACAAACATTTAAAGAGTTTAGTGCCAAGGCAAAGTATAACCTCTTCATGTGTTCCTCCACCATGATCTCCATTCAGGGTCTGGCCATGGTCTCCCATCACTATGAGCATTGTATTTTCATGCAAGCCCCCAGGTTCTGAATGGTTCTTCAGAATTGATACAACTTTCTGCAAAAATTGAGCATTATTTCCCAGTAAGAGAGGAGAGAAACAAAATTCTGCATTTCCTATATGTGTGTGTGTGCTTACTTGCACATGCATGGCACAGGCATGCGTGTGTGTGTGTGTGTGTGTGTGTATGTGATTCACACACACACACACACACAGAACGCATTCTCTCAAGAGTAAGGTAAAAAACAAAATCAGCATACTGATATTAAACAAGACAGAAATGCTCCAAATGGAAGAATCAACTTTGGATATGATCCTTGAAACTTACAAAAAATTCTACAACCTTAAACAAAGGAAGCTCTGGTTACTTAAAGAAAAAATGACCTACAAAGCATCCATGCACATCACAAGCAAAACAAAATGGATCAAACATCACCAAAGGTAGCTTAATCCACTTGATAAGATCCCTACCTTTTATCATGATGCAGTCAAACTAGTGAAAGACCACTAACAAAGCCATGCAAAGTTCAATGATCAAGTTTTTTGGGTCTAGTACATCTCTTTTCATTCAACCCACAGAAACCAAAATTGTTTAAAAGGCATGCTGTATGGTCATCCCAACCATAAGCTGGGAGTTCACTGGACATGGCTGCATGTTGCCCATCAATGCATTGGAGGACAGTCTAGCATTTTAATCTCTTTACTAGGCCTATCCATGCTATTCCACTACAATATCTGTTGTTTGTCTTTTCCCTTTTGTGACACTGTGTATTTAATATACATGACCTGCTGGACAGTATGGACAACCACAATATTTCCATCAACAGCAGGGAAGCCAACTATAGAATAAAGGAGGGTATTATTTTTGGCAATATTCAAAATTTTCGAGTACACAGTCCCTACCTTGGATCATTCAACAGACTCTCAGCTGATGTGCCACATGTTTTGCATACACTGTACACTAGCAGTGCCATGAAGCTCCATCAGGAAATGGAGCAAGATGTAGCTTCTGACAGTGCATCAAATGACTATCTGATACAGCCTTCTTTGCAAGTCAGTGAAGTAAAATAACACTCCTATCAGAACTGCATCAATAATTAAAACATTCCAAAACAGTGAAAAATGCAACCTGAGAAATCCCATCACTGGCACAAAGCTCCACTTTCCAGCTTCCATAATTTTTGCCATAATCCAGTACCTTTGCCTGTTTGGTAGATTCAAATGTTGCTATGTATTTTCTAACGGGACTTCTAACCATCTGAAGCTAGGAATCTTCTAAACACTTTAAGGAAGAGGAATTCAAATTCGAACAAGAATCATATTATGGAGATACTTAGTTGGATTTAAATCTGGAGGCCATAGTTTTCATTAATAAACCTTTTTCAGGAAGCAGGGTCCCCCTAGAGAGCAGGGTTTTTCTTGTCTAAGAGATGAGTCAGGCACAAAATAAACATTAGCGTCCTATGTCCTCAGCATTTGTAGTACTAGGTATGCTCCCATGAACCTGCAGATTAAAGACTTTTCTTTGAGCATCCACATTCTATGTCATCATCTATAGAGAATTGAATCTTGGGTGGATTCTCCATTTAAAGGTACAAGACTAGTTTGGTACGAGACTAGGACCCAAGGGGCGTACCTTGCAAATTAGTATATATGCATATTACATACATATACATATCATACTATGACAATATCATAGTAGGAAAATCCTAGAAAAACTTGCAATAAATTGCGTGTACTCCTTACTCAGACTAGTTGACAATTTGACGTGAATTGGCTCTTACAAATTTAGGCACAAATCCTAAGATACAAATAAAAGGCACAAAATACTCATTTTTATAGCGATTTTCCAAGAGTAGATTCAGAGTTCAACAAAGTAGCATTACTCAAGACCAAATTGACTCACATTGGATCAAATTCGGTCCAATAGGGAACACTTCTTCTGCAATAGCTTAGCTAATATCCTTCATTTTTATTCAAGGCACTAAGGGCTTTTTCCCTCTTTTGAGTTATTAATTAGTTTTAAACCCTAATGGTGACAATTTTCAAAGTCAAATAGTAAATATTCAGGTTATTTTTTAATATTTAACTCTATCTCACCATTAAGGTTTGTAAGTTAAAAGCTAAAGATTGGGCACCAAGGTTTTCCACCTTTTCCTTTTAAGTTTTAACCATTTAAAATTTTAACTTAAACAAAAACCTTGAAGTTAGACCCTAACCCTAAAATATTTTTAGCTTAGAGTGCGGTTAGGGTTTTTGTTTTAAACTTCCACTAACCCTAAAAGCTCGCCCTAAACTAATTTTTTGGTTTTGGGTTAGTGTTAAAAATTTCCTTCCATGTTCTATGGTGTATTTGGGATGTGGAAGGCAAGGGATGGCAAGATGGTAGTCCAAGAGGCCATTTATTGTGGACAATAGTGATGCATATGCTTGTGTATCCTTTCTCAAATATAACATTTCATAAAATATAAAATATCAAGATACAAAAATGCATAGCATGTTTATAGCAAATAATTAACGACATGAAAGAATGTATACTTAGTAACCATAATGGCCCCTAGCTTTGACACAAGAAATAGAAGCACTAATACTATGATTTTCCCAATCTATTACTCTGTAGAACCAAACAACTAAACGATACTACCCAACAATCCAAATTGTTCTCTTGATAAACATAGGATCACCATGTTTCCACGTTTAGAACATAATGAGAATAGTGAGAGTATGTCAACAAATGATGCCAACTACTAAAGTAATGTTTTATATTGTAATGGTCAATTAGATTTTAGGATAGACTTTAGGAATCTTCTTTAATAAAGTCGTGTTGACTTTAGATATTTTTCCTATGAGTTGTCATCCTTATCCTTTGTGGATAAGATATTTGTCATCCTTATTCTCTATGGATAAGATTTACCTTTTTGCTTTATGAGTTGTCAATCTTATTCCTATAAGTTGTCAATCTTATTCCTATAAGTTGTCATCCTTATCTTTTGTGGATAAGATATTTGTAATCTTTATCCTTTGTGGATAAGATATTTGTAATCCTATATAAGGATGTTTTTGTTCCTTATTTCATAATAGACTTTTATGCAATCTTGGTTAACTTTTTGTGTGTTGTTTTCGTAATATGGTAACAAAGCTTGGGTTTTGTAAATTCTCAGGATTGGTGAATGTGTGAATTTTACAAATTGTGGCAATGATGAAATGTATGCAAGAGACATAGAAGAATGTGCCAAAGGAAGTTGTACGGATTTGTACAAAGGTTTTTGACAATTTTTTTCAATAAATTTATGGGTCTATTTTTTGAATTTTTTCATAGATTTTTTTTACAAAATTCATTGGTTTTTAATAGTTAAAAATCACACAGGGTTTTCAGGTCTGTTTTTGACGATATTTTTAGAAAAACGTAATTGTGGCTGTGGAAATTTTTGCAATTTTTTCTAGAATTTCTACAGATTTTTTTCGGAAATTTTGCAATTTTTTTCTAGAATTTTTTGTAGACTTTTTGTAGATTTTTTCTAGAACTTTTTGAGTTTTTTTATAAAATCGTAGGTCTTTTACTTTGTTTCTTGGGTTTTGCAATTTTTTTCCCAAAAATTTCAATGGTTTTTCTAACAACAGCAAGCTTCTTCGTTTTTTGTGATTTTGAATTGCTAGAGGGATGGCTTCATTGCCCAACATCATGTTGGAAGGCAGCCAGAGGTTTATTAAGCAAAAATTATAACACTTGGAAACAAAGGATGCTCACGATCTTCAAGTACAAATGCCTTGATCAAATCATCCACGGTACATACACTCGTCCAACAGTTGCGGGTAAAAACCAGGACAAGTTTGATGTGCGTAATCATGAAGCTGTCATGCTCATTAAATTATCAGTAATAGATGCAGTGCTTCTGGAAGTTCCATCAAGCAAAACCTCTTTAGAGATTTGGACGCACCTGGGAGATCTGCATGAGTTGTTAAATAAAAGCAGGGCCTTCTTCTTGAAGAATATGTTGTTCTCAATCATGATTGATGAGAAAATGTCTTTGCAAGATCATTTGATGAAGATCAAAGATATTTGTGATCAATTGTTAGCCATAGGTCGCAAGATGGAAGAAAAAGATATGGTGGTTATAACGCTGAAAAGCTTACCACGGTCATATGAGCATTTCATTGAAACACTCAACATCACATCTACCAATGTTGACCTGAAGTTTGACGATTTGTGCAACAATGTGATGACTGCCCCTGTTTTTTTTTTTTTACTGTTTGCTGATTAAGATGTTTGCAGATGTTTGTTTTTTCACATGCCATACATTTGGTTTGCATTCATGATATAGAAAACTCAAAACATAGAAAGGAACTACAACATATGACTTGTAAATGGTTACAACTTTCAGGAATATTTTTCAATGAACATCATATCAGAAATTTTCAGATTTAGTTTCAAAATCAGATTAATACAGACTTATATCAGACTCAGAAATGATCATATCAGACCTGGTAAAAGGGCTCTAACAGCAACAATGAAACTTCAGACTTGCAGCAAACAATACCACTTTGATTAACAGCAAACCCTTTGCAAATCCATCACCAAGACCATCGTTTTCAGACCTCCTGAATGGCATAGAATAACCTTAACCAGCAGACCCCAAAATCTGGAAATATAACTCAGACAGGACTGCCACCCAAAATAGGGTGATCTGCTCTATAAATTCAGTTTTTTGCCAATAAATAAGTGTGAATACATGCCTGGAGTCGCCTAGAATAGGTGCATTCAAATAACTAATACCCAGATCGCCATCTCAAACCAATATGGAGTTATGCTGAGGAAACCAAATTCAGACCCTGTCATGAAATGCCCACGAAACACAAGAAACCACCTCAAAATCACGCCCAAAACAAGCCAAAATGAAGCCAAGCTTCCACACACCAAACCCACTACCAAAGACCTCAAAAATACTCGAATATCTTCATTATTTATGACTGCATCTAAAAACTGTGAAACACCAAAGTGACCCTTGAGTGGAATCACACCCAACTGACTAGGGTGGATCTCTCACCACTGAAACCAGCGCTTGAATGAAGAGGGTTTTCTTCCTCAACACCAAACTATAGACCTCTGGAGAAAATCCAGCAGCATCTTGTCATGCAACCAACTTAGACATTGCCAAATGAGAGCCAAAACTCATATTTATAAAGTGGGGGAA
The DNA here is from genome assembly GCA_007115665.2 of Sequoiadendron giganteum. Taxonomy (NCBI): domain Eukaryota; kingdom Viridiplantae; phylum Streptophyta; class Pinopsida; order Cupressales; family Cupressaceae; genus Sequoiadendron; species Sequoiadendron giganteum. Next base: position 90,548,330 of record CM021105.1, read on the forward strand.
GAATTAGGGCAACTTGCATTTGAATTTGAATATATTTCCCTCTCATTTCACTTTATGAAATGACATGAAATTACCCCAAGAGAGGCGTCCAACTTTTTGCCTCCAAACTTCCACTTTTGATTTTTAATTTAAAATTGACTTTAAGCCCAAACTAGGAGTCCCACCTTATGAGGCATAACATTAGCCTTTAAAAATGATAAATAAACCTCTTTTCCAGGCATCAACTTGAAATACATGGCCCCTCTTTTAAAACAATGTTGTGCAACTAGGCCAAGGGGTATGCTCATAAGGAAACTATTTTGCCTTATTCAACCTTCTAAAACAATGTTAAGTTATCTCATTAGGCACCAAGGTACTTTTCGATGACCACCTACCCCCTCATTTAAGTTACAAAGTTATTTTATTAAAATAACTTAAGTGACTGATAAAAGGCAAATATTAAATAATCCAACTTTAGGCTCTCCAATGCCGCCATAGAAATAACACTGTCGAAGACACCAAGGGCCTAAGACCAGTTTTCCGAAATTGACTTACTATAAATAGCAACTACTAAAAATAGTAAGTGCTAAAAATAGTAAGTGCTCACCAAATATCAAACTGACACAAAACATTAAGCTCACCAAACAACTTCCACACACTGCCCAAACAGGAAACCCTACACTGCATTGTTGCTAGGGCTAGTTACTAAATATAGTACTTACTAAAAATAGTAAGTGAGTCAAGACCAAACTAGCCCAGAAAGGACATCAAAAATAGGGACATTACAAACAAACTCTTGCAACAGGACAAATGGAAGAAACAGTTTGGTAGCAACAGTGATTCATCGAGTGTGGAGCAAGCCTTTGCGGGCAAGGACAAGGGCAAAGGCAACTAGCCTCAAAAGAAAGATCAAGTAAATCCTGATGATACTTCGAAGAATTTCAAGACTATTATGGTAAACTTGGTCACGTGAAGAAGCAATAATGAAAATGGTTCACTGATCACAAATCCAACCAGGGAGGGCCTCCACAAAAGGCTCATGTCGCAAAGCATTCTTAGCAAAAGGAGTCAACCTTCTTTTCTTTCATGGCCAAACGACCGGCAGATCAGGTCAAGTCCTTTACATGGTACATTGATTCTAGAGCATCTCAGCATTTTACACAGAAGAAGGATTGGTTCACTTAGTATACAGCTTGCTCAAATTCAATGATCTTCGGTGGTGGTGAGGAGTATACAATTGTTGGCAGAGGCAATGTTCAAATATCCTCTGGAGGGAAAAATCTTCTATCCTCAATGTATACTATTTTCCGAGAATGGAGCTCAATTTTCTCTTAGTGAGTCAGATTATGCACCATTGTCCCAAGTTGGACGTCATTTTTAGGACACACAAGTGTCGTATTGTTGAAAAGGAGTCCAAGAAAACCATCGCAATTAGCAAAGAGGATCATGGTTTGCATCGGCTTATTGATACTGGAGAGATTTAGGAGTGTGCATTGGTAGCCAAGAGTTCATTTGCTATCAATACTCTTTGGCATCAGCATTATGGGCACTCAACCTTTCTTATCTCTCTTAGTTGGCTCGCAAGAATATGGTAGAAGGTTTACCTGAAATCCAACAGCAAATACAAGGCTTTTGCGGAGCTTGCCAAGTAGGGAAGCAACACAGAACTTCATTTCCAGATGGACAAGGCTTGTAGAGCATCAAGAGTTCTACAGTTGGATAATGCAGATGTATGTGGACCCATGAATACGGCATCAATCACTAGTGCTAGGTATTTTCTTTTGTTTATAGATGATTTTAGTAGGAAAATGTGGGTGTTTTTCTTAAAAGCAAAAGCAAATGTATTTACGAAATTCCAAAAGTTTAAAGCATTACTAGAAAAAGAATTTGGTTGTTCAATAATCACTCTTAGGTCTGATAATGGAGGTGAATTTTGTTCAAATGAATTCACAGACTTTTGTGCTAAACATGATATCAAACGTCAATTCACCACACCCTATACTCCACAACAAAATGGGGTGGTTGAGAGAAGGAACAGTACTATTACAGAGATGGCCCGATGTATGTTGGAAAACATGAGTGTTCCTAAGAAGTTTTGGGCAAAGGCAGTTTACACTGCAGTTATCTTCTCAATATGTCTCTGACACAAGCAATGAAGGAGAAGTCCCTAGAGGAAGCATGGTCTAGGAGGAAACCAAAGGTGAGTCATCTTACAGTTTTTGGTTCTACTGCATATGTTTGGATTCCATACACAAAGAGAACCAAACTAGACTCCAAGATTCAAAAGTTAATGCTTAGAGGGTACAATGAAAATCATAAAGCCTACAATTTGATTGATGTGGACATTGATCACTTGACATTCAGCAAGGATGTGGTGATTGATGAAGAAGTTGGGCCTTTTCAACTCTCTTCTAACATCAAGAGTATTGAAGATCAGCCTTTGACGGTTAAAAATTTAGGTGTCCAACTTCCATTAGCTACACCTAAAGGGGGGGACTCTGATGATTCTAAACATGTGGAATCTCCCAGGCAAGTACCAGAACCAAATGATTTTCTTCCAAAAAACCTAGATCAGCATCTAGATGATATAGTACCAAGCAGCCCAAATCATGATGACCATGCTGATTTGGATGAAGGGGTTTCTACAAAGAGACCTAAGTGGTGGGAAAAACTCATTGGTGATGTTCGGGATGAAGAAATGGTTGAGGTCGATCATCCAAAGGCAGGAGTAAGCAAAACACAGTTAACTTTGCTCTTATGGCCAATATTCAAGGAGTATATGAGCCACAAGCGTTTGTTGAGGCAAAAGATAAACCTGAATGGGAAAAGACCATGGAAAACGAACATTAAAGTCTTATGACAAATAAGACTTGTGTTCTTTCAGATCTTCCACAAGGGAAGAAACCCATTGGCTGCGAATGGGTGTACAAACTCAAGTACAAAGCTTATAGTACACTTGACAAATACAAAGCACGGTTGGTTGCTAAAGGGTTCTCACAAAGAGAAGGTATTGACTATGAGGAAACCTTTGCTCCTATAGAAAAGATGAGCAACATCCAGTTAGTTCTAGCCATGGTAGCACAATTTGGCTGGAAAGTCCATCAAATGGACGTGAAGAGTGTCTTCCTCAATGGTGACTTAGAGGAAGATGTGTACATGACAGACTCCGGGTTTTCAGGTTACAGGAAAGGAGCATTAGGTATGCAGATTGATAAAGGCTCTTTATGAACTAAAGCAAGCACCCAAGGCATGGTATATAAAAATTGATTGGTATTTGTATCAATAGGGATTCCAACGAAGTCCTTCGGATCCAAATTTATACATCAAAAGCATAGGCAATGAAATCATCCTTTTGGTCATTTGTGTGAATGATATCATCATTACAAGTAGCGAGGCATATTTGATTGAAGAAATCAAATGAATTTGTTTAAGGCTTTTGACATGACAGACTTAGGCCTCCTACAATTGCCTAGGTGTAGAGGTTTGGCAGACAAATGGTGATATTTTTATTTCTTAGTCTAAATAAGCCCGGAGTTTGCTAGACAAGTTCTGAATGACAAATTGCAAAATCTCGTCTACACTTACGAAGAAAGGGCTGAAACTTTTAGCCAAAGCCGACTCAAAAATAATCAATGAGTCAGCATTCAGGCAACTAGTGGGCAGCCTTATCTATCTTACAACCACTAGATCTGATTTGAGTTATGTTGTGAGTTACATTTTCTGTTTTACAACAGCCCCAAAGGCAAAACATTGGGTTGCAACAAAGCGGGTACTAAAGATATGTGAAAGGGACACTTGACTTTGGCATTCTGTATAGCAGAAGAAAAGATCCTAAGCTGGTTGGATTCACAAATTCAGTTTGGGCAGGTTCTATTGATGACAAAAGTCCACTTTTGGATATGTTTTCAGTCTTGGTATGGGTGTAGTCACATGGACCAATAAGAAGCAGCAAGCGATAGCTATCTCCTCGACAAAAGCAAAGTATCAAGGAACCATCAAAGCAACATGTGAGGTAGTATGGCTTCAAAGGATGCTTTCAGACATGCAAATGTCTCAAGTAGGGCCTTCACCCTTGTTTTGTGACAATCAAGGGGTGTTAAAGCTTGCCAAGAATCCAGTCTTCCATGAGCATACCAAACATGTGGAGCTTCATTTGTCATTTCATCAAGCAACTTGTAGAAGATGGATCAAGGATATTGCAGTATTGTCCAACTAAAGACCAAACTGCAAACATTTTTACCGAGTCCTTGAGTCCTGACAAATTTGTAAATTTTTGGGATAAGCTTGGTGTAGTTAGGAGAATGACCATTAAGGGAGGGTATTAAAGTAATGTTTTATATTGTAATGGTTAATTAGCTTTTAGGATAGACTTTAGGAATCTTCTTTAATAAAGTCATGTTGACTTTAGATATTTTTCCTATGAGTTGTCATCCTTATCCTTTGTGGATAAGATATTTGTCATCCTTATCCTCTATGGATAAGATTTACCTTTTTGCTTAATGAGTTGTCAATCTTATCCTATGAGTTGTCATCCTTATCCTCTGTGGATAAAATATTTGTAATCCTATATAAGGATTGTTTTGCTCCTTATTTCATAATAGACTTTTATGCAATCTTGGTTAACTTTATGTGTTGTTTTTGTAATACAACACATTGTATGGAGACCAAGACATTTCAAGCAAACTGTTATATCTAACCTTCCTAGGGTGCCTTTACGTCCACTATAGATTTTGTCAAAAATCATATTATTTGGCATTATGTGGGGTATGTTTTATATTTCATGCCTTCAAGCCATGAGTTTCATTTGTTTGAGCAATGTGAATATTCAGAGGTGATTGGTCGTAAACAATGCATACTCCATTCCTCTTCAAGTTCACAACTTCAAGTGCAAAAATGATTGCAGCAATTGAGAGTGGCCAAGTAATTAGGGAGTGGGTTACATATAGGATGTTTTTAGGGTTTCATAAGGACTTGTGAGCAGCAAGGGGGTTGTAATGGCATGTGTATTCGCAAAAAACCTTTTCTAAAAAGATCCCCAAACCTATAGGACTTGGACTACCCTTGATAGCACCATAAAATTCATCTTTACAATCTCTGACTTTGGATGACTAAGCTTTTTCTCAATTACCCCATTTATGGAGAAATATTATATAATGATAATATATAAAATTTTGTCTTTGAATAAACCCAAAGACTGCAACAATGCTAATAATCAGTTTTACCCCAAGTTTCTGGAACGGGGACGACAAGGGATGACGGGACGAGTCCCCAAGTTTTCAATTTTTTAGGCCAAATTTGGGGACGGCAGGGGGACAGCTATATAAAATATAGGGAAAATTTAAAATATATAGGGAAATTTTAAATATTCATATGAAAACATGGATAAAGCATGCATAATATACATTATAGAACCTTAACATATAACATTTGTGTTCAACATTCTTTGTCAATACCCAATACGCATTGAAAATTCAGAATTAGCATACATGAATCATGATACAACCTCCAAGTTATAATTTATAAACTTATATCAAATTACATAAGGTTATTTCCAGCTCACAAATTGGGCGAACATTTGTGATTACAATGAAGATTGTTTCACCTAGGTTATTGATTACTTGGCACAAAACAATAATGAATAGCAGAGGCGTCTAAAGGCAGAATTATTGTAGTTTGGTGGAAGTGTGGACTATTGGAAGCAGAGTAACGGGACTTGCCCAGACTCACCAGAACTCGACGAGTCCCTAGTCGAGTCACCCTAGCTGAGTCCTGGGGGCTCGGACTCAAACTCGATCAAGTCCTACCGAGTCTTGGCTAGACTCACCGAGTCTGGTGGACTCGCCAAACTCGCCGAGTCCAGGCAAGTCCCATCAGCAGGACTCGACAACAAGCAGGGTTTGAAAAGTGCAAAAAATTACGTGAAATTTAAAGTAATTTTTTTTTTTTGTTTTACTTATTATGAATGCAAAATGATGTACGCCATGAAGGTTTGTATGGTTTTGGAGGTCTTAATTTGGGCTTGGTGGCAGGGGCGCTGCCCCTCGACCTCGCCCTGTATCGCGCTAGGGAGCGCGCCCAGGGCGCTGCCCCAGGACCCCACAAGGGACGCTACCCCTTGACCCTGCTGGGTGCGCTGCCCCTAGACCCCCACAAGGGGTGTTGCCCCTTGACCCCATTGGGAGCGCTGCCCCCAGACCCCCGCAAGGTGCATTGCCCCTTGATCCCACTCGGGACATTACCCCTAGACCCTTGCAAGGGGCGCTACCCCTTGACCCCGTTGGGTCACTACCCCTAGAGCCCCGCAATGGGCATTGCCCCTTGACCCCACTAGGGGCGCTACCCCCAAACCCCTACTAGGGGCGCTGACCCTTGACCCCACTAGAGGCACTACGCCTAGACCCCCACAAAGGGCACTACCCCTCAACCCCATTAGAGCAATTTCCCTGATACTTGAGATTATGGCTACTGCATCATCCAGGACCTATCTTAGACACATTCATAGGAAAGATGCAGGCTCTTTTGAGCCATAGACTTCTAGTTATTGTTTTGAATCTTTTAATATGTCATATTTGTTTGGAACATTTGATGTCATGGATTTCATATTCCACGAGTTTTGTATACATTTGAGTCTTTGACTATATATCTAAGTGTGATATTTCCTTGAGCAACTCAGCTACAATTTGTGATTATACTTATATGATCGATGTATACTTGTGTTAGTGACGAGGACCTTGATTGGGTTGACCGAGCAGATAGATAGGTTGAGGCTATAGCCATGGCAGAGGAGGAGGCTAAAGCACGAGCAAACACATCCAAAACTAATGTTGGTGAGGGTGGCATGGAGTCACAAGCAGAGACTATGGCTGCAATTGCTACATCATCTAGGACCCATGTTAGATGCCTTCGTAGGAAGAATGCAAACTCCTTTGAGCCATAGACTTGTAGTTATTGTTTTGATATTTCATATTTGTTTGGAACATTTGATGTCATGAATTTCACATTCCATGAGTTTTGTATACATTTGACTACAATTTTATATATCTAAGTGTGTTATTTCCTTCAGCAGCTCAGCTATAATTTGTGTACTTTATACTTATGTGATCGATGTATACTTGTGTATGGGATCAAATTTGCTTTTATTTAATGATGTTATTGTGTCTTTAAGGTTTATTCAATAAAGGGTGCATGAAACAAGTTTTAAATCCTTAAAAATTGTAGACACGTGAAATATACATGCACCTAATCCTAATCTTACTAACATCAATTTGTCCTAAATCATCTCCTTTACTAATCAATTTAATTAAATAATCTTTATTTGATTAAATATTCCCTCTCTTAATTAAATAAATCAAATTTATCTAATTAAGTCATTCTCCTCTATTAATTAAACAAATCATTTTGTTTAATTAACCCTCATATCCCTCTTTAATTAATTAATTCATCTTATTTGATTAAATCCCTAAAATCTTCTTATTAAATTCAATAAACTAAACCTTATTTAATTTAATCTAACATTGTCCCCTTTAGTTAAATAAATCAAATTATTTATTTAATTAAACCCTTCCTCTCAATTTGATTTAAATCAATTCATAAATTTAAGTCCAAATTGTCACATCTCCTAATTCCTCATTACATTAATTAATCCTTGATTAAATTAATCTTAAATCATGTCCCATCCTCTAGCTTTTACCACTTGCACATGAAAATAGATTTAATTCATTTATTAAATCTCTATTTTCTCTCAACATGGAATAAAAGGGGAATATTCCCTCAAATTTGAATTCAAATTCAAATGGACTTAGTCCTTCCAACAAGGCATTTAAGGCCTCTTACATGTCCTTTGCATTGAGCCAAGTGACATTAACTCCATTTCCCTTCCCTCTAAACATGTCACATTCAAATTTCAAATTTGAATCCAATGGCATTTATCATGCACATTGACCAAAATGTGCACAACCTTCAACCATTCACATCTTGACAAGTGGCACTTAGCCATTGGATGTTGAATGATCCCACATTGCTCAATTTCACTCTTTCTTTCAATTTGGAAATCTATAAATGAGACTCTTCCTCTCATTCTATCATCCACAATCCAAGCAAATATATTATACTTCATTTCATCCACAATTTGAGCAAAGTTACTCTCTTCACATTGAGAGCTAATTTTGCCTACTTCATAGCAAGTGTTCATCATTTTCATGATTTTATAGCAAGGTTATGCCAAAATCTTCATCAAGGTGGATCACTCATCAAAATATCAACATTGCAACAAAGGAGTTGGGAAAGGGCCAATTTCGACACACCAATTGGCACCAATTCCCCCATGGGATCAAGAGTTTGCATGCTTAATTAGGATTGCTTTAGTTTTCATGTTTTGTTCTTGTTTTTCCTATTTTGAGCATAGTAAATGGATTTCATGGGGAATCCTTGTTTTATCTTGCATATAAACCTAACTATGTGTTTGCTTCTTGTGTTTGTGTAGGTATAGGATTGGGGTTCACAAAAATCTCTAAATTTCTAAGGTTTTTTCATTTTGTCGAATCTGTGCCGAGTCTGTGCCGAATCTGTGCCGAATTTGTGCCAAGTTTGTGCCGAGTCTAGGCGCCAAGTCTCGAGTCCCGAGTTGAGTCACCCTAGTCGAGTCTGAGTCTCGTTACTATGATTGGAAGTAAATTCAATGTTGGTGTATTGTCTGATATGGATTTGAGCAGTTAAAATGATGGGACAATTGTACTCAAGGAGTTTTGGGCATCAAATTACCTTAATATTCAGCCTATTTCCAATTGTGAATAACTGTTTAAAAAGGTCAAAATCCAAGTCTTTATCTCTAAAACCTGTTAGTGAACAGCAAGCAAATAAATTAAAGTTTACACACTTCTAGAATAATTTTTTGTTATATTTATATATCTCTAATAGAGCACCAAATATTTATCTTGTGAGTGTTCCAAATATTGTGAAAGATATATGAAAATAATTTAAACCAACAACTCATAAACCAGAAAACTGAAAACTATTATATATTTTTTTAATTTTAAAACATGCTTTGATGCGTCCCCGGGACGATTGGGGGACGGCTCAGGCGTCCCCTGGCCGTCCCCGAGACGGTCAACTATCCCCCTTTCCCCGTTGACCGTTTCTCCGTTTTGGGGATGTTTCCCAACTTTTGAAAAAAAAAGGGGACGCCAAGGGACCGTCCCCTAGCCGTCCCCCTGTACCCACTACATCCCGGGGATAGGGATCGGCCATTTTAGGGGGGGGACACGTCCCCGAATTTCCCTGATAATAATATATAAATTTATTATAAAAAAAATTAAAAGTTAAACGAAGTTTCTATAAGGGACCTGTTGTGACCTTTTCACACATCACCCCATTCCAAATGGGGACCCCTAATTTTTGCTCCTTTCTGGTCTTTTGGCTTTGTTTTTGGGTTGTTTTGTCTCTCTCTCTCTCTGTTCCTTGTGATCTTTCGGGGATGTACCTATCCTTTGACCTAATTTGGAATTTTGGCTAAGTCTGTGAAATTAGGGTTTTTCATTCTTCAGGCTTGTTTAAGGTCAAATTAAGTAGGCAAATTGAAATCTGAGCTTGGCTTTGCAATCAGGAGGTTCCAGGCAAGTTACCATTAAATTTTCACTGAATTCTAACAACTTACTATTTTTAGTAAGTACCTAATTTGAAGTCTTTTCCTCAAGATTTTGGAATTTTGACTGCTTCACCACGTTTAGGACACTTCAAAGTGCTTGCACGCAAAATTTGAGCAAATTTGGACAACTTTCTATTTTTAGCAGTTCTAGCTTTAGAAAGCAAATTTCAAGGTTTGCATGTATGATTTTTCAATGCATGTCAACAAGCCTGAAACAAGCCTGAAGAATGAAAAACCCTAATTTCACAGACTTAGCCAAATTGAAATCTGAGCTTGGCTTTGCAATCAGGAGGTTCCAGGCAAGTTCCCATTAAATTTTCACTGAATTCTAACAACTTACTATTTTTAGTAAGTACCTAATTTGAAGTCTTTTCCTCAAGATTTTGGAATTTTGACTGCTTCACCACGTTTAGGACACTTCAAAGTGCTTGCACGCAAAATTTGAGCAAATTTGGACAACTTTCTATATTTTTAGCAGTTCTAGCTTTAGAAAGCAAATTTCAAGGTTTGCATGTATGATTTTTCAATGCATGTCAACAAGCCTGAAACAAGCCTGAAGAATGAAAACCCTAATTTCCTGGAGACTTAGCCAAATTGAAATCTGAGCTTGGCTTTGCAATCAGGAGGTTCCAGGCAAGTTCCCATTAAATTTTCACTGAATTCTAACAACTTACTATTTTTAGTAAGTACCTAATTTGAAGTCTTTTCCTCAAGATTTTGGAATTTTGACTGCTTCACCACGTTTAGGACACTTCAAAGTGCTTGCACGCAAAATTTGAGCAAATTTGGACAACTTTCTATTTTTAGCAGTTCTAGCTTTAGAAAGCAAATTTCAAGGTTTGCATGTATGATTTTTCAATGCATGTCAACAAGCCTGAAACAAGCCTGAAGAATGAAAAACCCTAATTTCACAGACTTAGCCAAATTGAAATCTGAGCTTGGCTTTGCAATCAGGAGGTTCCAGGCAAGTTCCCATTAAATTTTCACTGAATTCTAACAACTTACTATTTTTAGTAAGTACCTAATTTGAAGTCTTTTCCTCAAGATTTTGGAATTTTGACTGCTTCACCACGTTTAGGACACTTCAAAGTGCTTGCACGCAAAATTTGAGCAAATTTGGACAACTTTCTATTTTTAGCAGTTCTAGCTTTAGAAAGCAAATTTCAAGGTTTGCATGTATGATTTTTCAATGCATGTCAGGATAATCTTTCTGGGTTTCTCGAGAGCTTCACGATGATATAACATGCAAGTCAAAATGATGACTTACTATTTTTAACAGGTGCTCGAACGCAAACCAGTTTTCTGGGTTTTTTTGGGTTTTTTGAGATCTCCCAGGCAATATGACATGCAAATACATCTGATAGTTGGTTGATCACTTTTCAGGCACTTGCTATTTTTAGCAGGTTCACTCCAACAATCCTAGCTCTTCAGTTTCAAAAACAGAACAATGCAAAATAGAAACGAAGTCAAACGGAGGTCAATTGAGGCACATGCAAACGAAATTAGGGTTTCCTACTTTGATGCCTAAAATGGGGGGTAAAACTCAAGAAAAATGGAAAACTAAGGTATCCCACTACAATCAGCATCTTTCAAGGAATCTATTGATAAAATTTGAGCACGATCTGCACACTTACTATTTATAGTAAGTCGCCTCCAGAATAGGGCTAAAAATAGCAGGTGAGCACGAATGGCAGGTGTGGACAGGTTAGTCAAGCCATGAGGACCACATTGAGTCAGCTTCAAATTCAAAACGGTTGAAAAATCATGAAAAATCACAAGTCTTCAGAATTTACTAAAAATAGAAGGCCAAGCCAAACAGGATTAAAGTGGCAGCATTGAGGAATTTCTAAGTCTAAAACCTGAGGCTCACCCCTCTGGATGCGCTCAAGGTGGAAGAGATAGCTAGCAGAGTGAAAAGGTTTGTAAGTCATGAAAACATGATGCTAGAAGGGTTAAATGCGCCCTAGGTAATAAAGTGGCTGAATGTTTCTAAGGCATCAACTCCATGAGGGTCCACCCTCCAAATGCGCCCATCTTAGAATATGGATGAATGAAAAGTTTCCAAGGTTATAAAATGAAAGTGGACCTCTCCTAAGTACGCCCTTGAGAAAAAAAGGTTGGGTTAAGTGTTTAAAAGTTTCTAAGGCTGGAAATTCGAAGAACATGGGTCTAAATGCGCCCAAGGAAATGAATGTGGAGGTAAGAAATTTTTCCTAAGGCATAAACTTGAAGGGACATCCCCCTAAAATGCGCCCTTGAAGGAGGTATGAGGTGAAAAAATTTCTAAGTGAAGAAAAATGAAAGTGGGCCCCTCTAAATGCGCCCAACAATCAAGTGGAGGTAAGAAAATTTTCCTAAAGCATAAACTTGATGGGACACCCCCCTAAACTGCGCCCTTGAAGGAGGTATGAGGTGAAAAAATTTCTAAGTGAAGAAAAATGAAAGTGGCCCCCTCTAAATGCGCCCAAAAATCAAGTGGAGGTAAGAAAATTTTCCTAAGGCATAAACTTGAAGGGACACCCCCCTAAAATGCGCCCTTGAAGAAGAGTTGATGTAAAGATTTTCTAAGGCATTAAAACATGAAAGCTACCCACTCTAAATGTGCCCAAGGAAGAACAAGGAGGTAGAAGACATTGAAAAACACCTAAGGCATTGAGAATGGAAGCTAGACCTCCCATATGCGCCCTTAACTTGAAGTGAAGGTGTTTGAAGAATGCTAAGGCATAAAATAGAATGCCAAGGGGCCAAATGCGCCCAATGTGATATGAAATGTGTTGAGAGATTTCCTAAGGATGGAAACATGAAAGTCCACCCTCCAAATGCGCCCTCAAGAGGTAAAGGGGAAAAATGATAGGAAGGAGGTAGATGAAATTTCTAAGGAACAAACTCCAAACACAAGGTGGCGGATGCGCCCTTGAAGAAGACCTTATGAAATGAACACGCAAGTCTCTGAATGCGCCCATGATGAAAAGTTATGCTAGAGAAAAGTGATGAATTTTATCAGATCCAGAGATCAACCAGACGTTGGGAATCAGAACATGGAAATTAGGTAAGTGAAGTGAATTTATATTATAAGTGTTTTGATGCTCTTCTTTTTGTTTGTTTTGCAGGGACCAAAGCATAATGACTTGGGGTGATGGAGCAAGTACTTCAGGACAACATTACAACCTTGGAAAGGGAAAAGGTTACATGTTTGAAACCCCTCCATGACGTCTCATTTGCACCCAAGCCATGAACGAAGATGTTGGAAGAAATGGCTAAGTGTTGGGATTTCTCCACAAAGACCTAATATGCACCCAACTCAGGAAGGCACGCGACAAGGTAAAGATGAAGTTAGGTGAAAAAGTTCCCAAGGCAAAGGGAAATGGCAGGGAAAATTTGTCTAAGGCATTAAGAACGTGATGCAAAAGAGGCTAAATGCGCCCAAGGCAGTGGGCTAGAGAAATGTGAAAGTTACAAGAAAGAAATACATCCAAGGTAAGGTTGAGATAAATCAAAATTTTCCAAGGCATGAGGGTTGAACGAGAGAAGTCTTTGCTCCACCACTTTTGTATCATCCATATGCTTGCCTCCTCCTAATGCAACAGAATTGGTGGATAGAGCGGAGAAAATCTTATACATGGCAGGGACAAGCGATCACGATGCTTGAAGTCCAGCTCAACCACGTTCCACCCATTTCAATTCAGGAAATCGAAGCTGTGTTGGCCAGATTGATCGAGTTTCCAGTCAAAGAGAAGAACAGTGGGAACGCGTTTCTGGACGAGAATCTTCTAGAAGATAGTGGGCATTAAATGCTCATAATGGTCAAAGGGAGAAAGTGGGCATTTTGTCCTCATTTATTACCCCACTCCTCCACTTTTTGGCAATTTTTAGGGCAGAATCTTGATCAAGGCATATGTGGCTCGATCTAAGCCCTTCATTGTAATTGAATCTGAGTCGTCCGTTGGACTGGGCCAATTATAAAAGGGGCATCCCTCCTCATTTGTATCATTAATAGAAGATAGGAATAGAGAGAGACAGATAGCATAGATTGGTAGTGTAGCATGGATTGATAGCATAGCTTAGATTGGAGAAGAAGGAAAGTTTTCCATTTGAATGCTTTGTAAGAAGTTGTGAACACTCTCATAATAAAAAGAGTTATCATTGCTTGTGGTTCCATCTTTTGTTGTGAGTAGCTAGCGAGGCTTCTTCGTCCTTCTAATTCATTTAGAATCTTAGGATAGATCTCAAAGTAGAGTAGATTTCATTTCATGCAAGTAGTTGGTAGCTGTGGAATGTGGTGTTTAATTTGAGCAAGTTTCGCTTATCCATACCACTAGCGGGCTCACTGATGGTGAGTTCACCTTGCGTGGTCAACTGGAACATTGTGGACTTAACTTCAACTACGGTTTATATGTTGGTATGCATCGTTGTGATGGTATCTGCATGTTGAATCATGGTCTGAATATCTCTTGTTACTCCTTTGAAGATTGCACCGGTTCTATGGAAGCTGTCTAAGGTGAAGCGAAGCAAAGCTTGGTTTAAGTTTGCAAGAGTTGATCCCCATGTCCCGCTCTTAGATTAGATGATAGCTTTTCTTAGTCCCTACATCCATTTAAATTCAACATTATCCGGTTAGTTTAGGAACCCGAGCATTCATTGTCACATCTTCCGAATCTGGAAAGCCCTTTGCAAGTAAGCAATCACGTAAGTCCCCTTGAAATACCAGCAAATCACATCAAGCCAACTAAATACTACATCCACTGCATAAAGGAACCTTGGAGTTGAAAGCATGATCTTTCACAATCTTAGCATGCAGGATATTTTGATCAAGAGAAGATAGAGTAGCCGTTGGGAACTTTATTCTATGTTGGTGCGGTCATAAAACACCCGTCAACAGGACCTCTACTACGAAAGAAAAACTGCATGTATTTATGTATATAAAGAGCCAGATAAACTAGAAGAGACTGATATTGAAAAAAAAAAAAAACTATGTTCCACCGAATTTTCGAGACGGGAGGGCATGTTTCAGGGACGGGATTTTAGGGGACAATAGGAGATGGCTATATATGTGTGTTTGTGTGTGTGTGTGTGTGTGTGTGTGTGTGTGTAAATTTTAAAAATATAGGGAAATTTCAAATTTCAGAAATTCATATGAATAATGATAACAATGAACATTGATAAAGTTGCAAATGTAATCATATTGACATATACATTATAGAATCAAAAGTACTTAGTAAAACACAACAATAGAGTTCACATGAGTGATGAGAGTCAAACAAATTAATAGTACTACAGCTACTTAATTTCTTCCATAATTCATGTCAAACAGTCAATGTGCATATGATATAAAAATTTAAAAATAAAATGCCCAAAGGCTACAAGTTTGCACTAAAAATGTCAAAATGACAAAGTCACAAATGTCAAAAACACAGTAATAGAAAGTATGATGGCTGCCTCTAATCGGCATCTACCAGCATTGCATCAAAATCAGACTCAAAGTCTGAGTCACTGCCATTATGAGTATGAGAGGCTGGCTCATCTTTCTCATGCTCACTTTCCTCTTAGCTGCAATTTTTTTTGGAATGTAAAAATAAACTCAAATGTCTTTGAAAGCAAGTTTTATGTTTTATTTTAGGGTTGGGAGCGTGTGGGGTCCACTTAGAAAGAATAAAAAAATGAACATTTAAAATTTCGAACTGTTTTTTTATTGCCAAAACATGCTGGAAATTAGGAGACGGTCGGCCGTCCCCATGTCGTCCCCGCCAATTGGGGACATTACTTGTAAATTTATTTTTTGGGGACGCCTAGGAAACATCCCCAATGTGTCCCCCATCCCCGAAACGTCCCCAAGACGAGAACAAGGGCCAAAACCTTAGGGGACGTGTCCCGGTGTATGCCTGATGCAAAACCAAGCCATCTAACTTGCCTTGAATTGAACTAACAAAACTACAAAACTTCCCCAAACTAACAAACAAGTCCTCTCATGGTCTTGCTCCAGTAGAGGGACTTGGTGTAACATCATCCTCAGGATTTAGGAACCACCAAAACACCTAGCTCTAAAGAAGATCTGCAAACAACTCTACACATCCCACTTTTTGAAATAGTGGGAAGGTGATAGGAACTACAAATTTCTAGACTTCCCTCCCTCGTCACCACCTATAGATTTTCCAAAAGCAATGCCAAGTTTTGACTATACAAAACCAAGTTTGCATTCTTCTTCAATAGGTCCTATGTTAAAATTTGCAACTGCTCCACATTCTCTTAGAAAAGAGTTGTCACAACAGAACTAACGGGGATATCATCCTTAAGATTATCTCCCAACAAAATGAGATCATCATTTGGGAGGATCCTAGAGAGAATCCATTCTCTAGTCATCAAATTAGAAACCAAGGCTTCCAATTTTTGGATGAAAAATCCTCAGTAATAGACACACTAGTTTGAACAACAAGAATTAGCAATGCCCTCTTCCCCCAGCACCTCTTTCACAAAACGCAAGGGTCGAAATGTCTAAAATACAAAATGTCCTCCTTAAGCAACAATCAGAGACAACACCACTACAAGGAAAGTCCAGTGCAGAGAATACCCAAAAAATGAGACAAATTGAGAAGTGCTTTTATGGAAGGGAATTGAGCTAGAGTTTAATGCTTGGAGGCACATGTGCAAAGACTGCTATGGGTACTCATGCTCAAAAAACCATGTGGGGAAAATCTTAATCAAATCAAGGCTTTCATACCAATCCACTACCCATCTCAAACCCCGATTAATTCTGCTCATACTTAAATCTTGGGGGAGGTCAAAAGTTGGAAATAATGACTTCTTTCCCATGAGTGGAATTTTTTCGAATAATGCCTCAAATTCCATTCATATGGATCATAACTGAACTTGAAAAATAAGGCAGATTGGTCTAGCCCAAAATTAGCCAACATATCTCTGACATTATTGCATCGTTGATAGCAATGATTAAACACAACCATATCTAAATGACTAAACAAGAGTTGGGCTTCATCTAAGATGTTGTTCAATCTCCAATCCTATAATTGGTTCTTTTTCATACTATTGATCACTAAAAGGGTGTCCCCTTCAACCTACAATCTTTTAAACCCAGAGAAAACCGCCAATTTGATCCCTTCCAAACCAGCCAAGGCTTCTGCTACATTGTTTGATTTGGAACCTAAAAAGAAAGAAGCCCTTTTAAAAATTAAACAAAAGAAGAGCAAAGCAAAATCTGCAAAACACTACACCTGCACCGACCAACCCCAGGTCACCTCTAGCTACACCATCAAAATTATTAAAATAATATTTATTATTTATTATTAATGCTCAATAATGTATTTTATTGTAAAGTGTATTGATAAGATCGTCTCTAATCTTATCTGAACTTTCTTTTTAGAAACTTTTTGATTTTGTACATTTTGTAAATTATTTATTTAAGCTTTCGCTTCATTGTTAATACATTGAATATTTTACCAGTTACCTATGTAATATGGTATCAGAGTGGGAATTTGTTTTTGAAAAAAAGTTCAAATAAAAATTCGTAAGGAATTTTTTGAGTTTTTTGAAAAAAAAAAAAAATCGAAAGTGGTTTTTTCTTCCTAGTCTGAAAATCACGGGTCTTGTATTCAAAAATTCCAGGGTTTTTTGTTGGAGATTTTTGTGGGTTTCTCCTCACAAAAAATCGAGGCCCTCCTGCAAATTCATGGACCTTTTTGCTGTGTGTTTTTGCACTCTCAAGTCGCGTTTTCAGTGTATACATCCACATTTTTATGTAGCATTTTTGGTCGTGTTTTGGCCCCCCCTTGAAGACGCGTTTTTTACTTGTTCTAAGGTCGACGTCTCTCTGCATCAAAGTGCGATTTTTTTCTATGTCTAATCACGTCCTAGGCATTTTTATTTTTTTAAATGTGTTTTTCTCCTTATTTAGGCACGCGATTTCCAACTTCATTGAAGTCGCCTTGTGCGCCCTGGTTCTACTGCGGTCTTCTTCCCTGTTGGACGCGATTTTCAATGAATTTTCTACTCAAAAATCGTGGCTTATTTTTTGCATTTTTCTAAGCCAACTAGGGTTTTGAGAAACTTTCCTTCGTTTCAGGTCAGGAAAAAAAATTTGATTGCAGATTCTTGGTGGGTTTTTCGAGTACTTTTTTAGGTTGCCTTCAATTTTTTGGGTGTCTCGAAGTTCGTGCCTCGGGATTTGTGCCAATTGTACTTCATATTTTTTGAAGTCTATACATGAATCTACCTTTGTTTCTACATTGAAATTTGTGCCTCAAGTTTCGTGCATTCAACATCTTCTCAGTAACTCATTTTTCGTGCCTCAAAAAGCATGAAGATGGCTTCTTTGACCAACATTATGTTGGAAGGCAATCAACGTTTCAACGACTCAAATTATAATACCTGGAAGCAGCGAATGACGACCATCTTTAAATATCGCTGCCTTGATCAAATGATTCTAGGCAACACTACTCGTCCCACAAGGCAAATAAAACCCAAGAAAAGTTTGACGAGCAGAATCGTGAAGCAGTGATTCTCAGTAAACTTTCAGTTACAGATGATCAACTGCCTCAGATTCCGATTGGTAAATCAGCAAAGGAGATCTAGGATTATCTTAAGGGTCTTCATGAGACTTTCGACAAGAGTCTGTGCGTTCTTCCTAAAGAACATGTTGTTTTCTATCATGATGGATGAGAAGACAACCTTGCAAGCACACCTGAACAAGATCCAAGAGATCACAAATCAGTTGGAGGTTATTGGTTGGAAAATGGAAGAGGAAGACATGGTCGTGATCACTCTGAAAATTCTACCTAAGTCTTATGAACATTTCATCGAGACTCTCAACATTACGTTTGCTAATGTTGATATGAAATTTCCAAAGCTTTGTACTATCCTCTTGCAGTAGGATCGTTGGAAACAACAATTTGGTAGTAGTGCTTCATCCTCTTCTACAAAGCAAGCTTTTGCAGCAAAGACTCAGTTTAAGAACAAAGGGAAAGGTTAGCTTTCGCAGCAGAAAGGCTCAGAACAACCTCAAGATAGCTCTAAGAAAAAGAACATTCAGTGTAATTATTGCCACAAATTTGGTCACATGAAGAAGGATTGTCGTCAGCGTTTGGCTTTTGAACAAAAGAAGCAAGGAGGTTCTCAACAGAATGCACATGTTGCCGAGCACACTAAGCAGAAGGAATCTACCTTTTACGCTTTTATGGCTAAAAGGCCTACATTTTATGTAAAGTCCTCTGCCTTGTGCATAGATTCAGGTGCTTCGCAACACTTCACACATCGACGAGACTGGTTCATAGACTTCTCTCCTTTCACTGACTCAATTATTTTTGGAGGAGGTGAAAAGTACACAGTTGTCGGTAAGGGCACTGTTCACATTCAGTCTGGTGGGAGGAATCTCATATTCCTCGATGTCTATTATGTTTCTGGCATGGAACTTAACCTTCTCTCCGTCAATCAAATTATGCAGCATTCTCCTCAGCTGGATGTGGTATTTAGTACTCACAGATGTTCCATTGTTGATTAGGAGACTTGCACCATTGTGGTTGTCGGTATTGAGGATCATGGTCGTTACAGACTTGTGGATACAGGTGATTCTCCGAAGTTAGCCATGGCAGCCAGAAACTCTACTATTACCAGTCTTTGGCATCAACGATATGTGCACTATCTCTCTCAGTTAGCTTGGGAAGGACTTGTAGCTGGTTTACCTGACATTCTGACTCAGCATCATGGCGTTTGTGGAGCTTGTCAGGCTGGGAAGTAGCACAGGACACTATTCGCGGATGGTGACTCATGGCGAGCCTCTAAGGTACTACAGTTGGTTCACGCTAATGTATGTGGACCAATGACTACACCTTCTATTACCAATTGCAGGTATTTCTTGTTTTTTGTTGATAATTTCAATCATAAAATGTAGGTGTATTTTCTTAGACAGAAATTAGATGTGTTTACTGTATTTCAGAAGTTTAAGGCCTTAGTGGAAAAAGAGTTTAGTTGTTGTATAATCACTCTTAAGTCAGATAATGGGGGGGAATTTTGTTCTACTGCTTTCTCCAACTTCTGTGATACACATGGAATCAAACGTCAATTAACCACACCCTACACTCCTCAGCAAAACGGTGTTGTAGAGCGACACAATCATACAATTATCGAGATGGCCCGTTCCATGTTACAGCACAGGAGTGTACCTAATAAATTTTGGGCAGAAGCAGTCTTCACTGCAGTCTATCTCCTTAATCGGTCTCCTACACATGTTGTTAAGGGGAAGACTTCTGAGGAAGCTTGGATTGGTAGAAACCTAGGATCAATCATTTGAAAATCTTTGGCTCTTTAGTATATATATGGATTCCAGATGCCAAGCACTCAAAGTTAGATTCCAAGAGTCAAAAGTTTATGTTCACAGGGTACAATGACAACCATAAGGCTTACCAGTTGATTGACGTAGACACTGATCATCTTGTCTTCAGTCGGGATGTTGTCTTTGATGAAGAACGAGGGCCCTTTCACATTTCCTCGTCTATGTAGCATTCTGAGGATCAGCCTTTGAAGGCTTCTGATTTGGGTGTCTGTCTTCTGTAAGATCTACCTAATGAGAGGGATGATCAAGATTCTATCTTTGATGATGCTCAACCTGATTTTCCTCCGGATGATATTGATTTTCCACCTGTTGAACCTGTTCCAGATCCACAACTAGTTCCAACTCCTCCTGTTGCATTTGATGTTGGCACTTCTCCTCACAGGCCTAAATGGTGGGCTAAGACTATTGGAGATCTTCATGATGATGAGCTCATTGAGGGGAGATCGTCCAAAAACAAGAGCAAATAAGAACATACAGTTAATTTTGCTCTCATGGCCAACATTCACAGTGTCTATAAGCCTCAGACATATTCAGAGGCTAAAGGAATTCCTGAGTGGGAAAAGGCTATGGAGGCTGAATACCAAAGTCTTTAGAAAAGTCACACTTGGGTCCTTTTTGATCTTCCTCCAGGGAAGAAGCCCATTAGTTGCAAATGGGTGTATAAGGTGAAATACAAAGCTAATGAAACCCTTGACAAGTACAAAGCTTGTCTAGTTGCTAGGGGGTTCTCACAGAAAGAAGGCATTGACTATGAGGAGACCTTTGCTCCTACAACCAAGATGAGTACCATTCAGCTCATCCTTGCCTTAGTAGCCCAGTTTGGTTGGAAAGTCCATTAGATGGATGTTAAGAGTGTTTTCCTCAACGGTGAGTTGAAGGAAGAAGTCTACATGACGCAACCTCCAGGGTTCAAGGTTGTTGGTAAAGAACACAAGGTGTGCAGATTGGTAACAGCACTCTATGGCCTAAAACAAGCTCCTCCAGCTTGGTACATCAAGATTGACAAGTACCTCACAGATCATGACTTTCAGAGGAGTCCATTTGACTCTAATCTGTATGTCAAACATACTGGTAGTGATATTCTTATTCTTGTTGTCTATGTGGATGACCTGATCATTACTGAAAGCTCGACACATTTGATCGTTGAGATCAAACAAGATTTGTGCAACACATTTGACATGACAAATCTGGGACTTTTGCATTATTGCTTAGGTGTTGAGGTTTGGCAGACTAAGAGCAGTATCTTCATCTCCCAATCCAAATATGCTCGAAGTCTACTGGAAAAGTTCCAAATGCAGGATTGCAAACCTACCTCCACACCCATGGAAAAAGGGCTCAAATTGTCAGCTAAGTCAGACTCACCTATAGTAGATGAATCATTGTTCAGGCAACTAGTGGGCAGCCTCATCTATCTCACTGCCACTAGACTTGACCTCAATTTTGCAATGAGCTACATTTCACGCTTCATGACAGCCTCCAAGGTTGATCATTGGGTAGCAGCAAAGCGTGTGCTACGTTATGTGGAGGGCACTTTTGATCATGGGAGTCAAGATTCTAGACTCAGTGGTTTCACAGACTCAGATTGGGCAGGTTCGGTTGATGATAGGAAATCAACATCTGGGTATGTGTTCAGTTTGGGATTCGGTGCAGTCACATGGACTAGTAAGAAGTAGCAGGCAATGGCTCTCTCCTCGACAGAAGCAGAGTATCGGGGAGCAGTTAAGGCAGTTTGGCTTCGTTGGATGCTTGCGGATATGCAAATATCTCAAGCAGGTCTGACTCCCTTGTTCTATGATAATCAGGAAGTTATCAAACTTGCCAAGAATCCAATCTTCCATGAAAGAACCAAGCATGTGGAAACTCATTGTCACTTCATTCAGAAGCTTGTTGAAGACGGATCAATTCAATTGCTGTATGTTCCAACAGAGGATCAGACAACAGATATTCTCACCAAGTCGCTCAGTCCAGATAAGTTTGTAAAATTCAGGGGGCATCTTGGTGTAGTTGACAGATTGAGCATTAAGGGAGGGTATTAAAATAATATTTATTATTTATTATTAATGCTCAATAATGTATTTTATTGTAAAGTATATTGATAAGATCGTCTCTAATCTTATCTAAAGTTTCTTTTTAGAAACTTTCTGATTTTGTACATTTTGTAAATTATTTATTGAAGCTTTCGCTTCATTGTTAATACATGGAATATTTTACCAATTACCTGTGTAATAAAAATTCATTTTACAACATTCAGTTTTAGGCAGTATTTAAGGGGTTTTTATAAACACACCCACACCATTACAACCCCCTTACTGCCACTATAGATATAACTCTAAATGTAAACTACATCCTCCTTAATGGCCTTGGATGGTGAAACAAATTAAGTCTGGCCCATTTATATATTTCCCTCCATCATATCTTGAATTTTGAGCTTCATACCTAATAAGATTGCAACATATTGTTTATTTCTTTTTCCAAATATTCTATGAAGGCTACTCAATCTTTTAGAATGTTTATTGTGACATATCTTGGACAAACTATATATTATTCCTACTCTAGCTGCCATTTTAGGGAGTTTTCGACACACTCACAGCCATTAGACTCCACCACCCCTTCCTCCTGTCTGCCGTTGTAGGATATGCACCTCTGCAGAACAAGGACCATATAGGTTTAGTAATGACCATATTCTATTCCTCACCACAAGGGTTAAAATAGGAATACTTACTCATCGTTTCACCTTTCAAGTGATTAGCAAGATGCATTGCATGCTATCCCCTATTCCTCTTCTTTTTTTGTTTGCCATATGTCATTGTGGAACGAAGACTGATCCTATACCACAAACAATAGATAATTCAACTAAAAGACATTCAAACAAGCTAGGACACAAGCACATAATCCCAATGCATCTCACAAAGTTAATTTGTCTGATCCAACCAAATTAAGAATTTAAGACACAAGAATATCTACACTACACACTCAGATTAGACAACATATTATCAAGTTCTAATGAATGTATCATGTGAAGAACTCCCTTAAAATGAACATTACATAATCCTACAAGTGTTAATCACCTAATATTCTTCCCCTAATTCAGGGGTGATGTGTAATATTGTGCCTACAAAATAAAAATATATTAATCTTTTCCCAAGAAACATTTGAATTAGTACACATAGTTTTACCAAACAAGGCAAGAGAAAATAAGAATGAGCTCATGTATGTATCCTAAATGGTTGCAAGCTTATGTTATGTGCCTCCACCAAACAAAACATGCTGGAACTAGAGCTGTACTTGATCTTATATGAGGAGATATCAAATATGGACTGACCTTGAAAATAGAGGAGCGTGATAGTTATAGAAGCACTAATTCAGACACATCAATATAATAAGAGAGTTTGCCGGTAAGGAACACATCTACAAAAAAGGGAATAATCCTAAGGTCAACTTAAATCAGAGATACTCACCTCTAGAACATCATTATATTGCTCCAACTTTTCAATCATTGGTTGAGATTCCACCCCAAATATGTGGCCTGCATGGTCCTGTTTCAAAGAAATAAGAAACTCATAACTAACTGAACCAGAAGTTCATCATAATAGGCACATTATGAAAAGGAACTAAGGTGAAAATAACTTATCTAATGAAAATTCCTTCCAGCCCTTCCCTAAAATCTCTACTTTCAGCAATGGGTTTAGATACTAGTGTTATTAGATTCCAGAAAAATATCACATCCAGATTCCTACTTTGCTTAAAGAATAACCGGCATGCTCAATAAGAAACTTTCAATATGATTGAGGGAAACAGATTATTGACCACTTAAGGCATAAGGAAACATGTCCCTAAACATATTATTTTTAAATTTTTGTTGTTACTTCAAATAACCTTCATTTACAGGACACTGTCAATCAAAATCTTCAATTACTATTACCTATGAAGATTATACTAGTAAACATCTGGAAAAAACTGCAAGTACTCACAGCCTGGACTGGTCAGCAACCCAATCTGAATTGGATCACCAACTTTTTTGCAGACTTGGGCATGAATCCCGAGGCATGAGGAAAATGTGATTTTCTCAGAAATCGTGATTTAATCCCAGTTTGGCACGAAATTAAGAAACCAGCTTTTTTCTCTTTTTTTAAAAAATTTCAGCATTTTTTAGTTTCCCGGCATTTTCCAATTTAATGCCAATTAATTGAACAAAAAATACTATGTTTTGGTTTACTGAGTCAATACCAAGAGAGATTTTTCACTTTTTGTTGTTTAAATAACTTTCATTTAAAGGCACTGTCAATCTTTTTCTTCAATTACTATAACCTGTGAGGATGAATGCATCCTTACATGACTAGCAGGGTGCTTTAGTTCCTTCAAGCATTAAACAAAGCATAATTTTGGCCTGATTGCCCATATGTCAAAAAAGGAAACTTATTTCCCATACAAGTAAGCAAAATATAGGGAATTGGGAATAACCATTCTATTGCATCATAGCCTATATTCTTTTTTAAGAATATCCATATAGAGAAAAAATGTACATGTCAGGTCTTGTTGAAAGTTTGAAACAAAAGGGTACTTGCCATTTATATTCAATCCCCTGCCTCAAACACCTATTGTTTTTTACAAATAACGGGAGATGCACTTTAACAATTTATAGCATTTAATGTTTACTGTTTCAATAGAAGCTAAAGACTATATGATGCTTATGGGAGGCCAAAATGAAGCAACGATATCATATTATCAAGCCAACTTTCAATGGCAAACAAATTAAAAAACATGAATCTCAAACATTAGCAGGTAACCACTAAGAAGAAACAAATATATTACTCAAGTCAAATCTAATTATACATACCACACCAAGGAAGTGTGCAATAAGAATATCCCAGTCAGTCTGATATAATGCTGGAAACATATGCTCAATGACACCATCGTCCACCTGAAAAAGGAGATTTTTACGTATATTTATGCCCAATATTGTGTATCTAGAAGTCACCAAATTTTACAAAAAAAATATTAATAATAATAAATCAAATCAAATTTCTCTAAATTAAAAAATGAATTGTTGGATGAAGAAAAAGACTGAATTGCTTTAACTTTTAAATGCCTGATTAAAAAAGGGAACCACAATATTGATGTAGAATAAAGCACTTACAGTATGAAGGTCCTTAACATTAAATGATGGATATGGATAAGCTTTGTGAAAGTGGTTTGGAAATACTTGTAACCATGTATCATCACCCATCATGATCACACGTTTTCCATTCTTAATTAGCTGCAAAATTCATGAAAACAATTGTTGCTACTATCAGCACTTCAACTATCTTTGAGAGAGAACTGTTGATCAGCTCAACAAAAAAATCTTAGTAGATTAAATTTAAAACTTTCTATCTCATTAAAGGTGCTCACTTCATCCTTTCGTGCGATCAGAAACAGCAGAGCATTATTCACAAACCTGATGTATCAAATTATCTTCAGTGATGGCTGGAGCTCCAAAGCTATTTCCAACATCAATAAAAGTTGGTAGTCCACCAGTTGTCAATCCCTGATATAATTTTACAATGCAAAATTATTATGTTAGCGAACAAATAGATTAGTTTTTCAGTCACTATTTCTAGTAAAATATGAAATTTAGAAGGAAAATTGCAAAATTTATTCAGTCATAAATCGATTATCAAATTTACACATTCCCAAACAGCTTATCAACATCAACCAAAAAAAAGCATTTAGAGAAGCAAGCAATAACCTCATCAATTGTATTAGAGATGTATACGAAGAGTTACAGTATATGGTGAGACAGTCTGGCAAGATGCAAGGCAGCCTTGCATGAGAATGGTTCACCATTTCAGTTATGAGAGTTTAATGATTTTGAGAGGGACCAGGACATGCATGTGAAAATCACAATTAATAGCTTCCATAAAGTTGTAGACTCTTTGTGCCTTTGGACAAGGGCTCAGATGTTAGCCTTTTTGCCTTCTTCAGGTGAGACTGACCATGTAAGCTTGATGATTAATGATTTACCTCTTATGCCTTTTGGTGCACTATAAGTTACATTTCTTTCAACAAAATAAAGGGAAAAAAAACTGAAACGGGCAGGTTCATTTACTCCACCTAAATAGGCTGCTAAGCCAATCCATTGATAAAGCATTCCAATTGTAGTCAGTAGTCTTGAGGTTATTAAGATCTTGTTTTGATTTAACTGCACTCTAATAAAACCTCATATTTTGCCTTATCCGTAGAACAATGACTTCTAAATCTGTGTTCTAACTTAAATTCATGTGTGGACTATAACAATTATAATATGTAGCTCCCAATGGTCAGTTCAGATGGTTTGGCAGCCTGCTCTATATGCACAGTATACAGGTCAACTGGAGCTCAAATCTCAACTAATATGTGAGAGCAGTGTTGGGAAACTGTCTCCTCGCCCGAGGAGTTATATGGAGAGCTTGCCCTCCTGACCCAGATGCTGTTAAGGATTTAGCTCCATAAGCATGTCCAGGCAGCTGGGCCTATCAATTCCCCTCAGCTATGCAAAAAACAATTAATATGTCATATTTTACACATACTAAATCCCATAAGGAAAACAGCTCCATGTTGATTATTTCCTAACCAACATATTCTTATTAACACTTCTAAAGAAATTTTGCTGCCAGCATCCCCCCCAATTGCAACCCAAAATATCATGTTTTTGATATGATGTGTTAATCAACAAAAAAAAAACTTCCAAAGACTCCAAGATGTGATCAATTACAATCCAAATGCTATTGTTCCTTGGTCCCATTTAAAATGGCTTTTCAAGTTTTCAGCAATTTTCAAATGTCATTTTGTTCAATAGCTTGATCTTCCACCTTTAGTGGTAAAAGTGGACTAGCTTCCTCAAACCTTCAAATAAAAAGACTATACAAGAAGAACTCCAAAGGGGAACCACCTTTACTAGTAAAATAAACTCACTTCCCTGAGCTTTAAAAAAAAACTATAGAATAGTGCTTCCAAAGGGGAGAGGAGGAGGAGACATCAAATGAAATTATCACTCAACTTTCTCTTCCTGAAGAACTTTCTCATTCAACACAAGCTAAAAATTAACTGGGATGCTGCATACTTAGACTAAGAGATAAAACGTTCCCGTCACTCAATTAAAGCAGATACATCTCCATGAGATTCTTCATCTGACCTCAGAATGAGCAAAAGGGCAGTAAGGCACTTTCCACATTTTAAAAATAAACAGATTCCAAGGACATGATTCTTCCATCCTAAAGAGCAACTTGCTCTATGTAAACAAAATTTACAAGACTGAAAAGATAATTGAATACATTATGTTTTGCATAGAAAATAGAATGCAGTTAAAATGAATTAGATCAAATTGGCTTGAGCAAGTCAAGTAAAAATAGTGTGCAAATCTTGTTTGTGACCTTATTTTTGTGGAAAGGAAATATTTATAGATATTATTTACCACCTTCAAGCGTTGTAGACTAGTAGTTGGAGGATCAGCAATGGCCTTGAAAATCCTTGCAGATGACCTTTCTTCTAAAGCTAGCTTCTGAAGCACTTGCAATTTGTCCATCCATGGCTTGACCTCTGGAAGAACATTTGGAGAGCATCCCGGATCCTGTAAGATATTTCTACAACAATCAACCTATTCTGCCATCAAAACTGACATGGCATCCTAATTATAGTTTGCAGTTATAAATCCCATGAGTGGGTTTCTTCTATTTTCAGAGAATGTGAAATAATGGCCTCCATCACACTGCAAAAAAACATTAATGGTAAATAGCATACCTTTGAAGAAACTGCTTGGTGCAACAAAGTCAAACCTGCATAGTAAAGTTGAGAAGTGTCATAAACAATGATTAAGAAACTGTATCTGAAATGAAACACACCATTTCAAACATTTAGCTTTTGATGGAAAATGAAATTAGCTAAGGCACCAGGTTTCCAAAATTGAAAGTGTCGGCAATCTTGCTAGATGTCAGTAATCCTACATACAATGGTATGATGTCATTATAAGTTAAAACATGTGTGTCAAGGATAAATGTTAAGTTAAAGCCCATTAAGCCATCATTGGTGCATTTTAACAACCACATGATAGCTGCATGCATTTTCCTTGTAAGATGAAAAGAATATTAGTGTTTTTCATGTTAGATGTCAATGTATCATATTCCATTGATTATTTTCCTGTTGAAATTGCAAAGATATAGTCACAACGAAAACATCTGCCAATTGGAACTTGGAAGAGAACACTAAATTTCTTCTCAATAGAATATTTTACAAGAAGAGGAAGTGTCATTGGCAAGAAGAGGATTTTATTTGCACAAACATTCTTTTTTAGGGAAAAGATTGACAGTTCACTCCTATGGGATGTTTGAAAAAGTAAGCTCCTTTTATTTCTTATAAATTTGTCTTCCTCTTTGTTTTTGCTTCCCTCATTTTCAAATTTCCAACAATGGCTAGTAGGGATCAAGATGCCTCTGATGCAGAGAGGGGTGGCAACCTCCTTACAATGGAACTCCAATCTATCATACTTCAACTCACCCTCAAGGCTCACAGTCCTTCAATCTTGAAAAACGAACATGAAATCTTCACAAGACCCATACAGGGGTTCAAACAGCTTTCAAAGACAAGTTAATTAAACTCCACATTTTCACCATTTACACAAGCCATTCCTTGTAGCAGCCAGGACCCGGTTTTAGGCACCTTTCTCAATATCTTCCCAAAACACTTACCAAACAAATGGATGATTCAGACACCCATTACAGAGTTACTAAACATATCTTAGCCCCCCAAATGACTCCTTTGGAACAAATTTGAGAAAACTGACTTTTCCACCGATTTAGGCCTCCAAATAGGTCAAAAAACAAGGGAAACCCTCCAAGATTTCAACCCCAAACCAAAACAACTTGAAACAGTCTTGATTTATGCTTCAAAAAAAATGGATTCACCAGGTCTTAGGACCCCAAAAACTTAATTTGATCCCCTACTCAAAAAACCCTCCTTGTAGCCTAGGAGCCTAGGGTTTTAAAGCACCCTTATTGAAAATGCATATTGCCAACCCCTCCAAGCGACACCAACTGCTAAGACACTTTAAGTTAGACCCCCTCAAGCTTTAGAAACTCTCACATGCCCTTTGGCAATGCTGCACCACCACTCTACAGGTCTGCACCCTCCTTTTCACCATGAAAACACCCTTTTAAGACCTTAGGGTTACACTCCAACTTACATTCCTTGCACTCAGACCAAAAGAAAGCCTATCCTAACACTTTATTATGCCATTCCATTGAGGCACAGGTGAAACAGTAGATGGAATGACAATTTACATCATTAAGTTCCCAAACAGAGCCTTTGCTGCCCTCACACAGGTAGTTCCAGAAAACCAAGGAGATCTTTTACAAAAATTGGAGTTAGACTCTCAAAAGGAGTTCATTTTAAAGATAACACAATATACTACACAAAAAAATGGAATTCAGAACATTTATGAGCCTGTACAGTACGTACAGAAGAAGAAAAGCTGGAGTGAACAAAGAAAACACAGAGAAAAACGTTATCTTTGTATTGATTCTTCAAAAAATCCTTCTCACCCCCCTTTTTTCGAATCTTGAAGGCTTATTTGAAATGGAAACAACACTAATCAACTACCTCCAACGTCTACAACCACCAACCAACCACTTTTCAAAAACCTAACCGTTGCTTTACAAATTTGTTGCATTTATGCAACTCACAAATTTGGCACTTTCAATTTTTTGACTCTTTATTGCTTCCTAATCCCCTAGACCCTCTTAAATGACTTCCTAGACCCCATCCACCTTGAACACATGACTCCATACATGAAAATACCTATTCTACTTACCTTGACAACATTTGACCATCTTGACAACTTTTAACATGATTACAAGTTATGGCCAAATCATCAAATGAAAACTCCAAATCATTTTGGATACATGAGAATGGTCTAAGTAGACCTTATTGAAACAAAAAAAAAACTCAAACTCTCCTACCCTGAACACAATTCCATCCATGACCATTCAGTGCCATATCAGAAGGCTTGTTAACAAGAAAAGGGATTCAAGGGATTGGGCAGAGTGAAAACTACATGAAAATTGTCTAGAAGAGAACTCAAACAAGGGGGAATGACCATTTTGAAAAAATAGCAGATACAGGAGCAGGTCATAGCTCCCCTGATGATGAAAAGCTGCCAGTCATAAAGGAACAAGAATAAGGTGGAGAAAAACTACCTCCCACCATAATGACCTAGCATTATTGCAATGTTCTGACTGTTTATTGTTCAAATTTTGATTGACAATTAGCTTTTCTATGAACCATTTACCAAATGGTTATTTTTAAATAAAAACTAGAGTAAAATTATTATTCCAGAATTTTTACCTTCCTGCAAAGGATATTGAATACAAAATAATATAGAATACTTTTTATAAAAGCATGACTTTACATGGTACACATATTTTACATGAAGAATCAAAATAATGCACAACACTTTAGTGTGACTACACCTTGAGGCTTGAAGTGATGAATATATGATGGTATCATTAGGTGATGTAACTTGAAAATTGAATGTCAGAAGAGTGCTTAATTGCAGAATTCTCATGGTATCTGGCACACTAACTGTTATAATTGCACTTTAAAGTGGTGCAAACTTGAGAATTGAATGTAAAGCATATTCACAGAGTTCAAAAGGGCTCTAGTGCACCCATTGCAGTATGATTGCACTCCAAAATAGTATATGTTGCAAAGTGAATAAGAGAAAAACAAGGTGCAAAAACACTGGTGTGAATCCACCCTGTAGTGTAACTTGAAATTTGTTGGATTCTAATGAGATCCAGTGCATGAGTGCCAATATAATTACACCCTGCAGAAGTGTAACTTGAGAGTTAAATATCATGTATGAACGGTGATTTGCAGGGTTCGAAGGGGCTCCAATGCATTAATGGCAGTATGATCACACCCTAAAGTGGTGTAACTTGAGAGTCAAATGTGAGAAGGACAGCTAATCAGATTCATGATGAGATTAAGTGCGCTAATGCCAATACGATTGCACCCCAAATAAGTAACATCAGATTTGAATGAAAGAAGAAGCTACCGATGAAAGTGTGTACTGGCATGCTCCCTTGTATCCTGAAGTGATTTAACTTCATCATTGAATGATAAAGAAGTTATGGATGAATTCTATCTTGAAATCTTTTGAGGATGAGCATGCTACTATGATATCACCCAGAAGAGGTTTACCGTCAGAATTGAATGCAAGCAGAAGCTATAGTTGTATGAGGAGTATACAAGATGAATTCAGTATATTGAAATAAGTTGTAACTGAGGTTTCTAGTATGGCCATGATGTGGCTTCAGAATCGAATGTCAGTAAAAGCTAAAGATGAATTATGTTGCTTGATACAATGTGTGTGCTGGTCTGCTCACATCCCGGACTACCGTATTGTGATTCTTTGAATGTTTTGTGGATGAGTAAGCTTTATTGTCCACGATCTCACTTGTGGTCCCAGAAAGACCTCTACCATTCGATAAGGGAGCATCCTACGCCAAAGAGATCTAAAATTAAAAATAGCAGAACCTTTAAAAGTCCAAGGGAGGATGTGACTCCCGATTAGTGGAGAAACCTGACTCACAAAGAACACGCCAAGATTCAATCTCCTGAAAACACTAAATAGGGGACTACGTTAAGTGAGAAACCCAATCCAATTTGGCTGAACAGATACTCCCAGTCATTCGCACTAATTCAAAGGAGACTGATAATAAGTGCACTAGACACCAACAGGTTGCTTGTTATCCAGGGGGCAAAAAAATGAGAATTAAGGATCTTTAATTGGTTGTTCTCTGGAAGGAAAAAAGATGAGAGATCTTAAGAGCTACCTTAAAGACTACTTGTGTGTGCACCGGATCCCAAAGGGTTGCTTGTTTTCTAATAAAATAAATCGAATAAAATAATAATAATTGTAATAAAATAAAACAAAATAAAGAAACGAGAGATCTGAAAACATACCTTAAAGCATCTAGAACAATAAGGACAACTTTATCCACTGCAGGATTTGTCCAACACGCCTGTTTAACTCCACAACTTTTTGACTCGTTCGATTCACTTTTACTCTTCTGATCTTCATCAAAAAACTTATTACTACAATTTTGTTGAGAAGCCCTGCGTAAGCAAGGTGACTTTTCAATGTCTGAACAATGGCTGAAAGCGGAGAGCTCCGTGCGAGTTAACAAAAAACCCCTTGCAAAGAAAAAAATGGCAACCGCGTGGAGGAATAGAATGTAAAGAAAGAGGCAGATGAAGGTTTTCTTCACTGATTTTTTCTCCATTTCTGATACTTCAAAATTTAGAGCCTTAGTTTTCCTTTTTTCGTTTCAATTTTGTTCGGATTGAGAGTATTGCAGAGTATTTGCAGAGAAGTTTATTGCTATTGCAAATCAGCTAGAGCCCTCCTTGTCTTTTTGTCGAACATTTGCCAGATACTTTGAATAAATCAAGGGCTTTGACCCACTCCTTTCAAAAAATACATATATGTTTCTAGAATATAAGTAACTAGGTAGTTAAAAGAAATTGAAATGTTAAAATATGGTGAGCAAATCTTCTTTAATAGTGGCATAAGTTTATTTAAGGGCAGGATAGTTATACAGGTAGCCGTTAGAAATGGGAGTTACAAAAAAAATTCAAATTATTTTTAAATTTAATTATCATTTAAAGTTAAATGGGTCATAGTCTTGTGTATGAGTACTCAATGCTATAATAAATTGTTAAGTATGAACGTTTAAGAGTTCTGTTGATTTTTTTTAAAAGAACAAGATCATTCTTTTTGTGTGATCTTATTAGTTTTCTTTAATAAGAAAAAATGAGCATATTATTTTTAAATTATTAATTTTTTTCTTTAGATTAAGATTTTGTGTTGAATCTTAAATTTCAAAATAATATTTTAAATTCATGAGATTAGTTATACATTATGAATTAAGGATTTTATATGTTTTGTCTTAATAATAAATGTGTATTGAAGTTGTATTTTTAAAGATAAGTAGCGATACAAGCAAAGAGTCTTGCATATTAACACTCTTATCTTAAATTTAGATGTAATAATTAACATAGTAATAAAATCGAGACATAAGATTAAATATTTTTCTTTTATGTTGAAGAATAAGTCGAAGTTGTCTCAAAACTATTCTGGATAAACTTTAAAAGTTGATTAAAGTACAAATAAATAAATAAAAGATAATCATCAATGTAATGCTTAAAATAATAATGATTTTATGGCTCATATAGGAAAACCTAGCTTCACATAAATTTATTTACCAAAATTGACGGTGCAAACAATATCAATTAACTCAAAGCATTTTATGAAATTTAAGCAAGAAATTCTCGATCTTGTCATTACTTCCTTATAGGTCTTAGGCACTCCACCATGGAGATTATTTCCCCCTCTCCTTACCTCTTGACCTCACTTAGTGGTAACACCAATAAAGGCACTTCTTGATGTTCTCAAAGATCTTTGTATTAAGGGACTTAAAGTATGAGGATGATTGTGAATATTTGAAAAAGATAGCATATTTAATTTAAGAACAATTTAATGAAAATAATCATCAATATCTCATATAAGACAACTTGATGCATTACAAGATTTTGAAATTAAAGAGGAAAATAGAACTTAACACATATTTATGTTGAATCGTCTCTCATGGAATGATTATGGGCGAATAGGTCCCAAGGAGAAATGAACTATTAAATTTTGCTCAATTTTTGAAAGCTTAGTGCTTTGGATGCCCATATTTTTCAAAACTTTTCAAGTTGTTGACTTTGTGTTATAATATAGTAATAACTTTATTTGACCAATGTATTATATGATTGCTACAAATTGTGAAGTTTGATGAGGTGAACTTATGCTACTCTCTTTACAACTTACAATTGGCCACTACAAACTAGGTTTTTGGCCCCTCATAATGTTGTTTGGATATTTTTTAGCATCAACATCTAATCTCTTGATGGTGTTGACCTTTATGCTTCTAATGACACCATTAAACATAAGGCACATAAGGCACAACACTTGTTGAAGGTTTTGCAAATGGGGTAGCAAGCTAAGTGGGCTAAACCTTGGGGGAAACTCTGTGGTTAAGTGCGCTTGAGCTGGAGCAGTACTAGGATGGGTGACCTCCTAGGACGGACCAATGCTTCACCTCTGTGAGCATTACCTAGATGCAATGAGTGCTAAGTGGACCATTCATTATCATGAGAGATGGGTTCTTGTGAACCACTACTCATGAATCACGGGTCAATGAGTTTGACTTGAAAACTACACGGTTGAATCCTGATAGCAATATCATAACCATTAAACATGTTGTATTCTAGAATTAGATTATGGGCAAGCTACCTAACTCTAAATTCTTAGTTTGTGGAGATTTTTATTTAGTCAAATTAACAAAGATAAACAAGCCATCCTCCATAAGAGATGGTGTATAATTAGCATGAGGCATCATATTTTTTGAAAAAAATAGGGACTTTAAATCCCAACCATAGTTGGTAAAATGATTATGCCCATATGCAATAGAAATTGGAAACACAAAACAAGAACTCAAAATCACAAAAGAAACTAAGTCCTTAATTCTCAAATCTAATAGCAAACCTTAGGATTGAGCACGCTAGAATGGATTTCTTGTAAATGATGTGCATTCAACTTAGCAACACAACATTATAATATTTTAATGATAAAAGTGACAAAGTAATTTTGATAATATGAAATTGATGAAAGAAATGATGAATTTATATGTTTTTGAAAGATCTAATAAATGTTGAGGATTTGATCAAAGATCAAGAGATAACAAAACTATTTATGGAGTCAACTTGTAGAGGTAGAGGAGATAACTCAATTGGTTGTGGAAAATTTCCATTTTGGGATCCTTAGAGGATAATAATGAATTATTTAATTCAATAAGAGAATAATTTAGATGAGAAAGTTGCTAACTAAATGAATGAATTAACTTGTGATGGGTCAATGATGAAATTTATTAATTTATCAAAAATGGATAATTAGCTCACATTAATTAAATAATAAATATCATTTAATTAATAAATAATATAATGATAATAAATGGACATATAATGGTATAATGATAATAATAAATGATAATAAATTATCATTAATTAGAATAATAGTTTTAGCATCTACATTTTGCCTCTCTTTGAGACAATATTTAAAGTGACATTGTTTCAAATAAAAGAAAAGTAACTAAGAGGAAAAAATTAGAAGAGATTGAGAAAGTGATTATTCACCCTAATCGGGTAGAAGAAGAAATAGTAATTTAGTTAGGAATGAATGATGCCCCCTCAAGAGGTTATCCATGCAAAAATTGCACAAGTGAGCTCTCAAAAGAGTGATGTGAAGAAAAATTTAGATGGAAGATAGAGTTTGAGGGAAGAAAATTAAAGAGAAAAAATAAAGATGGATGCAAGAAGCATGATGTAAGGTTTAAAACCCTAGACTATCTCATGAAAATAAATAGTAACTCATATTTACATAAATATAGAAATGAAATGAATCATCTTCAACATATACAAATGATATATTGCATCTCACATGTAAAAGTGTCTAATCCAAAATATTAAGTACTAGAAATAAGGTATATCATCACATGAAGTACTATATAATCAAGTATTATAGAGTATAAGATATAATTTATGCAAGAATATGACTTAGGCTTTCATGCCCATCTAGTCATAACAATATAAGTAAAGATATAAAAGAAACATAATCAATGGGGTCTCTGGCCGCCAATAGATGAGAACATTGCTTAGGCACTTTTCGTCTCAACCACGAAGCTTACACTTCCCTGAAATTCTTCCTAACATGAAGAATATTTGATCCTGCACGAAAAGCCTAGAAACCTTAAAAAGACTAGTAGGATGGAATCCAATGCAACCTGATATATCTACATGCATTTTGCTTATGAACATGTTATGCCCTACTATCAAGATATGGTAGAGAGAATAAAATAGTATCCATCTATTTCAATGGTACACATAGCTTTGGCCAAAGCAATTAAATAAAAAATGGTAGGTAGATCTAGAAAATAAAATCTACTCCCCTTTGTTAGTCCCTATTCAACACTTGTCCCAGAAGGTAAAGTTAATCACATATAGAATAAAACTACTTTCCTCATGAAGATAATATAACATGCATATATCCAAGGATCATTAAAATAAATAAATCTTTTTTTCATGCAAAATGATTATATGAAGTTATTTTGTTTTCAATCCTTTCATGCATAATGATGGTTAAATGCATAATTGACATGTAATTTGATTATTGACAAGCAATTTGATCTCTAAGTAATGATATTTCTCAATCTCCTGCACTATTTAATGTACATGCAATACTAACTAATCTTTGATGTCATGCAGGTTAAATCCATAAGAAACCAATTCATAACATATGATGCATATTTGTACCATTATATTTATATAGTTATATGTATATACGCATATATATATATATATATATATATATATATATATATATATATATATATCACAAGATTCAACCGTGTAGGTTTTCGAGTCAAACTCATTGACCCATGGTATAACTATAATTATACCATGATATTGCTATGAGTTTAATCTCGAAAAACTACTACTGCATAATTTGACAAATTGTGAAAAAATACCTCCTATTTATAATTATACCATTGATATGTCATCATAATAGAAATAAAATATTCACTGGTATTAACTTTATGAAATATATATATATAGTCAAATATTTGTATATACTTTGAATAAGTCAAGGGCTTTCACCCACTACTTTCAAAAATATATATATGTTTCTAGAATATATCTAATCAAAAGAAATTGAAATGTTAAAATAACGGAAAGATAGTTATAGAGATAGCCCTTAGAAATGGGAGTTACAAATTTTTAAATTATTTTTAAATTTAATTATCATTTAAAGTTAAATGGGTTACAGTTTAAGTACTTAATGTTATAATAAAAAAATTAAGTATTTTAAAATTCTATTGATTTTTTTTAAAAGGACAAGATCATTCTTATTTTGTGATCTTGTTAGTCTTTTTCAATAAGAAAAGTGATCTTTAAATAATTAATTATTTTCTTTAGATTAAGATTTTGTGTTGAATCTTAAA
The DNA here is from genome assembly GCA_007115665.2 of Sequoiadendron giganteum. Taxonomy (NCBI): domain Eukaryota; kingdom Viridiplantae; phylum Streptophyta; class Pinopsida; order Cupressales; family Cupressaceae; genus Sequoiadendron; species Sequoiadendron giganteum. The sequence goes on from CM021105.1 coordinate 90,585,405, forward strand.
TTCTCAAATAACATTTTAAATTCATGGGATTAGTTATATTTTATGAATTAAAGATTTCTATACTTTTTTTCCTAAAAATAAATTTGTATTGAAGTTGCTTGTTTTAAAGACTCGCGTGACACCATAATTATTCAAACAAGTAACAATACAAGCAAAGGGTCTTGCATATTAGAAATCTCATCTTGTAATTTAGATATAATAATTAGCATAGTAACAAGATCGAGACATAAGATTAAATATTTTCCTTTTGTGTTGAAGAATGAAGTCAAAGTTGTCTCAAAAACTATTTTAGATAAACTTTAAAAGTTGATTAAACTATAAATAAATAAAAAAGTTAAGCATCAGTGTAATGCTTAAAATGATAATGATTTTGTGGCTCATATAGGAAAACCTAGTTTCATATAAAATTATTTACCAAAATTGATGGTGCAAACAAAATCAATGGAACTCAAACCTTTTTGTGAAGTTTAAGCATGAGATTCTTGGTCTTGTAATTGCACAAGTGAGCTCTCGAAAGAAGAGATGTGAAGAGATGGAAAATGGAGAATGAGAGAACGAAAAAAAAAATATGGATGCAAGAAGCATGATTGTGAATGAAACGGTGATGGAATTTATTATGATTATTAGTTATGTTGACATGAAGAAATCAACCTTTATTTAATATAGCAATAGATGTTATGCACCAGGGTATATAAGACCAAGGTGACAATGTACCTAATTCACAAGGACTAACTCAAAAATCAAAGATCACTTGCAAGCATATATTGTTGGACAATATGATATGGAAGACGATGATTTTGTCATGGCGATATATTGTAAGGATTGTAAAAAATATAAATAATAAAAAAATACACAGAAGAAAGCGGGCATTCATGCACAAATACAAAGACAAACATGATCTTGGCCCTAGTCAAGCTACAAATCAATTGATTGATTCATAACAATGATGAAGTTGTTGTTGATGTGGGAAGGATACATCCCCAAAAAATGTGTGTATTGGGAATGAAATATCTTGATGATGATAGTTTGAGTAAAATGGATCAAGGTTTGCAGCAAGGGTCGGAATAAAATCGAGGAATGTTTTGGATGATGTGTTATATTGCATAGCTAGAATGTATGGATCAAGATTGTTGCATTTGAATGAACTACTTTTGGGATTGGTTGGATTATGGAAGGATGTTTGGATAAGTAGATTGAATTGGAGTGTTGTGAGGAATATTTGGATTTCTTTGGATTAGAAGCTTTAAACTGATTACAAGAGAGTACCAAGTCTGATTACAAGAGAGTACCAAGTCTAGTGATAAGAATAAGGGATTTGATGCAAGGTCTCCCTCCTTGCCTTAGTCACAAACTTTTAGCAACATAAACTTGCTACTTATGAAACATAATTTCAAATGCCAACACAATAATTTGGGTTTAAATTGACAAAGTTCTCACAATATCAACTAAAATCTGCAATATAAATATTACAAACAGATTACAAATAAATTATTGCTCTCTCTCATTAAAAACTTCATTACAATTCCCACACACTTCATTACCCTCTAGTCTCCAATTTTTATCCCCTATTCGGCGCACTTTTGAACCTCTGTGGAACACTAAATTCTGTTCGATGTCCTTTCTTCTCTTTTCTTAGCTGACTTTCAACTTCTAGCACACTTCCCTTTACCCTGGCGCACCAATTTTTATTTCTCTGTTTCACTGTGGTATTCTCTGGTCCATCTCTTCCTTCTGCCCGCACCCTTCTTCACACTACATAGGCTTTCATTTCACACTTATGCGCTCACACTATGCCTGGTGCTCTAAGCTGCCCTCCAAACTCCCAGTTCTGCCTCAAAACCGCGCCTCTCCTTCTTCTCTTGGGTTTCTTTTTTTCTCAATGCTCAATGTTGGCGTCCCCCTGTGTTCCATCGATTCCTTTTCTTGCAGTTGAAGAGGCAACAATTACTAAACATTCAAATTTTCAGCCTTCCCAAAGTCATCGGCCAAATAATACATCTGCCTTCATCAATTTTGCGGCACCTTCATGCTTTGGATCTTAATTCGATTTAATTTGAGGACTTTTGACTTCCAAAACAAATGCAATGGCTCAATCGTGACCCTTGTTTTTGGAGGTAAAAGGCAGCAGATCACAAGAAGAGTGTTAATCTTATATCTAACCATTGTCAATGGTATTTTCCAGTTAAAGAGCAGATTGGTCCCAAGAAGAATTTAGTTACTCCTTCAAATGAATTACCAAGTCTATTCCCTTCAATTTTGCATTTTAAATACCAAAACAATTATCTTATTTCCATTATGAATCAACATTATGTTGATTTACATACACATCGAGCAAGGTAATTGTAGCTACATTGAGCAAAATCTCTGTTTCAAATCTTCTATACAAAAGTTGTGGAATTCGCCATTACATCTGCCAAGTTATTCGTTTGAAAGCATTGACAAATCTAGAGAGAGAAACCAGAATAAATCAAAATCAAGACTGCAAAAAACAAATCAACAATTTTTAATTTTTTTGGTTGGTATCGATTGCCCATTCACTCACATGCCCCTCCACCAGGATTGCTTGGGTAGAGTATGGGAGAATGATTAGGTCAAGGATAGGAGACATGAGGAAAATTGAAAGGACAATAGGAGATATGAGGATTATTGGATGGATGATTTTGGATTTGCTTTGTTGATTTGCATCCTAATGAAACCCTTAGAAATTTGGGATTGATCTTAGGTTTAACATCTCTCCCCATTTTTCTATGTTTCGGTAGCAAACACATAGATATGCAAAAAATTGAAGACATATTTAGGATAGTCTTCCCTATCAAAAGTAAACCTTACATAATTGCAAGGTTGAGGCACATTTTCCAAAAGGGATGCATGCATATTTTCTTAGATAAAATAAAGGAGGAATGGTGTTTTTTGTTGCTAGCTATTAGTATGTGAAGAAACTCCTTAAGTCATTCATATGACTAAGATAATATATTTTGTGTTCATGGATGTTGGACTTAATAGATTTAATGTATATGATGGGTTTGGGATTAAGGACTACATAGTTAATGAGATGTTTGGATGGTGCAGTATTAGCGATATGGTGAGAAGACATAACTTTTTTTGTGTATCAAAGCTTAAGATCCTTTGCTAAATAGTCCTTGGAGAAAATTCCTAAAGGTTTCTTTATTAGATGCCCATTTTTTGATTGGGATGGTGTAGATTGCAATGATTTGGAGGATGAAGGATTAGGATAGGAGGTGGAGGCTATAAGGCTTTCATGGATTGTTGATGGGGATGAGGATTTGGGATATGGATGACAAATAGGGATTTGGGAGATGGTTTAGTATTGAGGAAGGCTTGGGATGGAGAACAGTTTTCCCTTTTCAACAATTGGGGAGGGATGACCACTTGATGATTGTTTGAAGTGATAGTTTTACGATAGCTTGGTTGTTATGCTTATAAGGAGAGAGGCAAGCAATTTATTGGACTTAATTAAGGTCCTAATTTTCCAAATTATGCATTCCAAAGCCTATTTTTTTTATCATTTTCTAAAGGATTACAAGCATTGAATAAATGCACCCAATTGTTATTTTACTCTCAGCTAAGTGTGTCCTAGAAAATAGGGCCAAGATCCATTCGCCCATGGGTGAATGAGTACCCCTATCTTGCTAGGACCCAAATTCAAATATGTTGTTGGCGGCATTTTAACATCCAAAATTCAAATATCAATTGTCGACTTTTGGAACCTGATTTTCGAGAAATTGGTACAAATACCTATAAATAATCTTTAATTATTGCATCATTTGAAATCTAATAAGAATTTGGAGAGAAATTATTATGATCAAGAGCACTATTGAGAAAATCAAGAGCAATATTTCAGAGCATTATAGGATCAATTCAAGATCCAACATCATGTCAAAGTGTATGTGAGTTGATGTGTTTATGTTATCATAGTTTTGTGAAGGCTAACCTTTGTTGTAGGTCTCCAAAGCATTCAAGAATTCAAGCAAGAAAGATCCAAATCCTTGATGTGATGTGCATGCCTCCAGTCCTTCAAGGAAGCCATTAAAGGGTGGTGAGTTGCAGCACTTTGTGATTTCAACATTCCTTCCTTTCGATTATCATTCCTATCATTGATATTGTCATTGTAGAAGTGGAAACACTTACACAGGGTTTGATTGAGGCAAGCCCCTAAACAACCCAAAATTTTATCCCTCTTTGAATGTGTAGGTTATAGGTTTGAAGAGGATTGAGGAAAGATTGGAAGAAAATTCTCCATTGTTTTGATTATATGGGAAAAACAGGTTTTGAAGGGACCCGAAACCCTTTACAACTTAAGATACAAAATGTTGCTAAGAAGATAGGAGAAAAAGATACCAGTAGCATACCATAACCGAAAAAACAAAACAGATATTGTTGCACAAGAGATAAAACAGTAAACCATCAGCAACACCCAACAACATCAAAACAACAAAAATAAAATCGAGACCCAACAGAAAGAAAATAGCAAACAAAGAGAACTGAGCACTATTTCATACTACTTAATGTGTTGGTCACCTCAAGCTCCTGGCTCCTGTGCAGATCAATCATGTCTAGAACCTCCTTCTTCTCGACATCAAAGGTCATTTTCCAATCAACAAACCCTTTAGTAGCAGGGCTTTTACTATCATCTTTCACCCCTTTTTCTCCTTTACCCTTGGTCGAATGCTCTTTCTCCATTAATTTAGAGAAGTACAATTAGTCCTCCCTTAGTTCACTAATCTTTCGGAACAAGACTTCCAAGGATTCTACACTATTTTTAACAAAAATATGACACACATGCAAAACCTTCTTAATGTCTGCATTGGTGCCCACAACCTTGGCTTCTAACCTAGCCAACCGATCTTCACACAGAGATTTGAAATCATGGAAAGAACCTCTAGGTCCATAATTTTGTCAATCAGAATGTCTGACACTGAGCTTTTCGGCACATTCCTCAAGTTCTCCTTCAAACCCCTTATTTTAATGTTAACTTTATTAAACTCTTGAAGAGTCCACTTAGCCAATTTAAAAGTTTCAGTGGCCCCAACCCTGGCCATGTCTAGCAGCTCGGAAAATTCTCCATTATTGCATTCAAAACCCTAAAAGTTATCAAGCTACAAAAACTCAATTACAAAATTATTTAATGACATTCTACCAACTTTGCAACTAGGAAACAAAAGGTCAAATCCAACATCAAAGGATTACAAAATCAATTTTAGAACCCCTCATCAAAGACTCATTCACCTATGGGCGAATGAAACACTTTACACATACCAGATTTAACTTTTGGTGACAGGTACACATTATCTAACACTTCCTAGATCCACCTACAATCTACAGTTTCAGTTTGTGTATTTCCAAAATATTGCATTTTTCATATTGGGTCATATAATTAAATTAGGTTAAGCATTTGAAAACACTTCCAATTCATTTCTAAAACTAAAAAGGATCACATCCAGGTCTGATTGGTTCACCTTTGAGGTTGAAATTCAATCTATGCACTTTGTTGATTTGCATCCTAATGAAACCCTTAGAAATTGGGGATTTATCTTAGGTTTAGCATCTCTCCCTAATTTTCTATGTTGTGATAGCAAACAGATAGATATGCAAAAAATTGAAGACATATGTAGGACAATCCAATGACAAATATACCTCCCTAAGACTCCCACATCATGAGCAATGTTTAATCTACAAAATAATGAAGCATCCAAAGAATCCACCAATAGCACTCACATAGAATATGTGGCTAATTACTCTATCATATATTGTCAAAGAATGCATGCCAATCTATAAACCTATAAATAAAACTACTATAAAAATATGTCCCCTAATCATCATAGCTCTCCCAAGTTCTTCTCATCATATAGAAGATATAGATTGAAAAGATCCAATCATCCTTACTCTAAATAAAAAGTAATGAAGTGTAATAATAGTAACTGATCAAATATACATAAATCTCAACTCTAATATGAAACGAACCAAACCTTTGGGATACACAAAAACCATAGGTAAAAAATATAAATCAATTTATGTACTTCTATCAACATTAGAATGTGTTCAAGCCATGATAATTAAGATCTCCTTCTAAATCTCTAAAGAAAAATGTTGTCAGCATATAGCCATTTAATTGGTATGATCCCTTGCTCCGATTAGCTACTGAAGAGCTTCTCAAAATCATCTCAAATCATAGATTATATACATTTAATTCTCTTGACTCTTTGGTTTGGGCTGAGTCTAAATATGGGAATTACACAGTCAAATATGGGTACAACCTTCTATACCTAAGTGGCCACATAAATTCAACTGGATGAAGTTATGGAGGATAAAATGTATCCCTAAAGCTTGTTTCTTTTGGTGGACTTCCTGCCACAAGACAATTCTCACTCTAGACAATCTTTAGAAAAGGGGAATGCAACTTGTCAACATGTGTTTCTTGTGTGAGGAGGGGGAAGGCATATATCATATCCTTTTCCATTGTCTTCTCTTGGAGAGTTTTCCAAAGTATTCAATCTAGGTTCCTTCTTAGCTAGGCTTGGCATAAGGGCACTAAAATATTTACAAAAATCTAAATTTCCCCTTTTTCACATACTCTTCTTAATAAGCTAATATGGTGGTAGGCCTTTCTTCTCACTGGTTGGGGTGATTGGAAAGAATGAAATAATAGGGTCTTAAGAGATAAAATGATTCCTTGGGAAGTGCTATCAGATCATATCATTCACAACATCAAGGAAAAAATTAAAGGCGTGTCTATCAACTCTAAAAAAACCCCCTCCCCCTGGAGATAAGTATTTTCGAGTTTTGGGATATCATTGACATCCTCAATAATACAAGTTTTAAAATATTTCCTTCTTGAAAAACTACCTCTTGGACCCCCCGACCTTGTTTGGTTTAAACTCAACTTTAATGGTTCCAAGAAAGGGAACCCCAATCGGGCAGGAGGGGGTGGCATCCTAAGGGATCATAAGGGAAAGTTGATTTTCACTTACATTGTCAATTTGGGTACCCATTCTTCTAAATTTTCTGAGGTGGCCACCACTTTTCATGACATCCTGTTGAATAAACAAAGAGGGATAAATAAAGTAATTACTAAAGGAGAATCCAAAAATTCTATTATGATGCTTAATGGGGAAGCCACTCTAGGCTGGTCTCTTCATGATCCCATTGAGGCCCCTTGCAAGGATATGATGACCTTCAATCAACACAAAATATTTCACGTCTTTCATGAGGGAAATATTTTGGCGAATGGGATGGAAAACCTAGGGCCATTTGTCCAAACTATTAAAGTTTGGTATGATATCAACTTGCTTCTAGAGCATGTGAGAATGTCTATCATCAATGAAGCTCAAACACTTAGAGTACTCCATGCCAAAAACTAAAATGAAATTTTCAAGTGTGTAAGGATTACACATACCCCCCATTTGCATAAAGAGCTATTTTATTTCCCTACTTCTAGTTCATGTTGGCAAGTTCTTTATTCTTATTTCTTCTTTGTTGTGTGATAACAACTTCCAGATTCACCATTGTTTGGATTCTATTTGCTAGCCTCTCATGACTCTAAGTTCTTATATGGGTGGGGATTTGGTTTAGGAAGAACCTAATAAATGTGAGTTGCTAAAGAATGATTAGGAAGTCTGGTCAATTCTTCATAAGGAAAAAATTTCCTCCTACATTGAGGCGATGAAAGGCCATGACCCTATTCTCTCAACTAAGTTTGCTAATTCATGGAAGGACAACTTAGTTGAAGTTAGGGGCCTCCCCTGTTTTGTCACTGTAGAGATGATAATATAAACCAATGGTCTTCTTCTTGAAGGTGCTAACTTCCCCAAGAATCCTAAGGGGAACTACCAGAAGGATATGAAATTTCTTAAAAAGGGCGGAGAAGATCAACCGTATGTAGAATCAATTCAACAAAGCGGACTGTAATGTCGCAGAATTGCACCTAGGGGCAATTCCACATTTTTGCATCTTTCCTTGCATTTATGACACCTTGGAAACATTAATGGTAAAATCTCATGAATTAGAACTTCGTGATTCTGACTCCATGAGGACACATGGCGAGACGACAAAAGCCTGACAAGGTGTTTCCCAAAAATATAGGCCCTAGACGTCTGCACGACGTGCTAGCATCCTGGCAGTTTTCTAAGTTTGAAATGACGAATCTAGAGGCCTGGCCCTAGTGAGGATGTTAGGTCTCTAGTGAAATGGCTCTGTGTAGCCCTTGCATCCATTAAAAACTCCTTTTCGCCCTTATATTAGGGTTGGAAGCCATTAGCTCAAGCATTCTCACCACTCGCTCTAGTCTTGGGAAGGCTCTACCCTTGAATAGCAACACTTTTACTAGCGAAGAAATGTCGGATTGAGGTCCCTCCAACAGCTACCAGCTCTCAAGCAAGCACATTGCGGTGCGCCCGTGTGCTTCAAAAGAGGGTCTTGACTGGTGGGTAACGCTCTCTCTCCTTATCACTCTTTCCTACTAGTTCATTTATTATCATGTGGTGCGGGCTCTACTCCAAAGCGGGTTTTGTTTTCAACACACACTTTGTGTACTTCCTTTACGCTCTTTTCCAAACTTGGTTGTCTATGGAGGTGGGAACACCAATACAGGGGTCTAACTGAGGCAAGCCCCTATACAGCCCCAACCTTTTCCCCTTGATCTTTTGTGTGCAGGTTACAAACGGGAATTTGGACTAAAGATTCGAACGCACGAAGGTAATCTTATTTCGAGCCTTTTTGTGTTTTCCTTTGGTTCTTTGCTTCCTATAGGTTATTCGGCTCATCAAGCTTCCTGATTCGATTCAAGAAATAAGACTCTATTTCATCTACTTGAGCTCCTAAGTTTTTTGTGACTGGGGACGCCAGCGCGACGAGTTGCGTTGACGTCTTTTGGTTGAGAGCTTCTCAATCAGAGACACAAATCTAGAAGTCTTGCTCTCTCGAGCCCTGAACCTATTCTCTTGTTCTCCTTCACGATTCTATCAGTCCGTTCGATTAGAGGTGTATAAGGGCAGTTCATTCCCTGGTGATCTCTTGAGAAGATAAAGACCCCTATGCAGCGAATCCCTCTTATGTCACATTTTTGGTGAACCCGACGTGAACCGTCATATCCATTTTCATGATGCCTTCTAGCTATGGCAAGTCATTTTCTGAAAAAGATTTTGATATGTTGAAAGATGCTCTAGATGATTTCTTAGAAGCATTTTCCTCTATCTATAAATCTTCAAGAGAAACTCCTTCCTTGCCAACCGAGGAGTCGGTAAACATGGTGGTAGTTTATGTGGCTCCTCCAAGCCCTAAAAAACCCTTCATTTACATGACCTTTGCCGAACCATTCCCTAGGAAAGACTACTCCGCCTACAGGATTTCAGGTCATAGCAACCCATCGAACTTATATTCGAGATTTATGAAGGCTACTGATTCTACTTCTTATAATGTTGTAGGACACACATACCCTACGAGGAGAAATCTACAGAACTTAGAACAAAAAGCTATTGTTCCTACATTGCAATCGAATCATGTTACTACTTCTTTAACTTTGTCTCAACTTGACCTTCCTCTAGCTCCTAAACCTGCGATCAAGGCACCAGGCGATTATGATCTCATTGAGCAACTTCGTGTTACTCTGGCTAAGATCTCTTTGTTGGATTTGCTTCAAACTGCTTTGGTTTCTCAAGAGATGTTGCAAGAGGCCTTACAAAATATTCTCTTGCCTGCCTTGCCTAGGCCTATGGACGTTAACGTGTTGATGGCACATATTCGAGTGGATTCACCGAATATTTCATTCCACCTGCAGGAACTCCCGCCTCCGAACGTGCAAAAGCAAGCAAAACCTTTGATGATCATAGTAAACGTTAACAATATCAGTATTAGATGTACCCTCGTTGATACTGGTTCAACCCTCAACGTTTGTGGTATAGATCTACTACCTAAAATTAAGATGGATTCATCTTCCTTGGTGGCTTCTTCCTTATATATTCATGGGTTCGATAATGTTGGTAGCCAAGCTCTAGGTACGATAACGTTAACTTTACAGTTGAGTCCTGTTACTCTACCTACGTTGGTTTACGTAATGCCTTGCCCATTACTGTACAATCTTCTTCTAAGAAGACCTTGGATTCACGATATGGGTGTAGTAACTTCTACCCTACATTGTTTCCTGAAGTTCGTCGCTAACAATCGGGTGGTTACAGTTAAAGCAGACCCAGAAGCTATGCACCTTTATTTGCTAGCCACTGCTGGTCGTAACTCATCTACTTCTACCCTCAAGAATTGCATTCCTTCCTTGATCGCTGACTCTATGGCTTGTTCCTCGTTGATACCTACTGCAGACGCTATTTCGCGAACAAGTATCAACCGAGATGAACCACCTAAGATGGAAGAATGTGAACCCCCTCTGTCCTATCCTTCGCCTCTCGGGGCGAACACTCTTTTAGGTGACGATTGGGGTTCCTTGAATTTCTCTAAATTCTTCATAGCGAAATATAGGTCGAACCCTCTGCTATGGATTTTTCGGGTTCTACTAGTAAGACAAAGAGTGACCACCCCCCCCCCCCCGTGGAGGAGGAGAAGCATGATCCTGTCCAAGAAACCACTCCTCCCTTGGAGAGTAACACTACCCCTATAAAAAAGGTTAACGCTTGCAAGTCAAGTAGGGGAAATGGGATCACTCTCGTAGAAACCTTCGATATCCATTGGTGGAATGAAACACTCTACGTGGAGCCACACCCTCCTGAGACTCTACAAGATCGCTATGGGTTTGGTTATAAACTTGCCCCTTGGTATGGCTATGGGAAAAAAGGCCTAGGATGTATCGAGCAAGGAATACAAGTCCCTATCCAATTTAAGCAACGACAACACAACCTGGGTTTAGGTTGTCTTGTTGGACACCCTAAGCAAAAAAATTTGTGGGGTGTTAACATGATTTCAGTTGAACCGTTAAACCTGGTCCATCCTGAGCTGATAGAAGAAAGGGGAAGAACCGAGAAATTTCTTGTAGATGTCTTCTCTTCAAATGAAGCCTTGGAGGAGTTTCTAGGTGCTTATTCCTTGTTGCCTCCTTATCATCACAAGAAACGATTCCTGTATCGCTTGCATAAATAAGTGTACTTTGGAGAATCCGTTCTAAGCATTGACAAGGAAGCCCCTCTATCTAATGTCAGTGATAATGTTTCAATATCTCATCTGAAGGATCGTAGTTCTCTCCTTAAAGGGGACACTGTCAAAATCCTCGTTGATATGGGATCTTCAGAAAAAATAATCAAGATAGGGAAGTGCCTCTCCACCAAAGAAGCGAATGAACATTTCGCTCTCTTGCGTACTTATCCTGACATCTTCGCTTGGAAGTATGAGGATATGCCTAGTATAGATGATTCTATAGTGATCCATAACATCGTTCTATGTCCCGACGCCAAGCCTATTAAGCAAAAAATCTGAAAGATAAATCCTAGGGTAGCTCTAATGGTCAAGACCGAGATAGAGAAGCTATTGAAAGAAGGCTTTATCCGCCCTATTGACTATTCTCCCTGGATCTCAAATATAGTAGCTGTTAGTAAACCCGACGACCATATTCTCATATGCATTGACTTTCGAGACCTTAACAAGGCTTCCCTTAAAGATGACTTTCTGCTACCTAATATAGATATGATTATGGACTCGACCGTAGGCCATGCATTGTTATCTTTCATGGATGGTTTCTCGGGTTATAATCAGATCTATATTAATCTGGATGATCAATACAAGACATCCTTTACCACCTCATGGGGGACATTTTGCTATGTGGTCATGCCCTTTGGGTTAAAGAATGCAGGAGCGACTTACCAAAGAGCGATGACCTTGATATTTCACAACTTCATTCACAAGATCTTGGAGGATTATGTTGATTACATATTGGTGAAGTCTATAAACCGTCAAGATCATGTGACGAATCTTCGTCTTATCTTCGAAAGGCTTCGACTTTACAAGATGAGGTTCAATCCCTAGAAGTGTGTCTTCGACATTGATGCAGGCAATCTTCTCAGTTTTATAGTCTCTTATCGTGGGATCAAAGTAGACATGAATAAGATCGATGCTATCATTAACATGTCTCCTCTGAGGAACATCACCGAACTACAAAGCCTACAAGGGAAAATTCAGGCAATTTGTAGATTCATATCTCAGTTGGCTGACCGTACCCTTCCTTTCACCCATCTCCTGAAGAAAGATGTTCGTTTTATATGGGACGAGGAATGTCAGCAAGCTTTTGAATCTATTAAGGCTTACTTGACCAATCCTCTAGTATTAATGTCGGCTATGCAAGATAGACCTTTACTACTTTATCTCGCCACCTCACCATACACTTTGGCAGCCTTACTAGCCCAGTATGATGATGTAGGAAGAGAGAGTGGTTTACTACATTAGTCGCGTCCTGGTCGATTGAGAAACCCATTGTTCATCCATGGAGAGGCAGTGACTTGCTCTTGTCTTCGCTACACAGAAGCTAAGACACTATCTCCTCCATGTTGAGACTCACATCATATTGAAAACAGATCTTTTGAAACACCTATTCACTAGCATCGACCTTGCCGAGAGATTATTGAAGTGGGCTATGTTGCTATTTGAGTTTGATATGAAATTTGTCACTTAGAAATCGGTAAAGGGACAAGTTGTTGCCAACCAATTGGTAGGTGCTCCCTCACCTCGCTCCTTCCTTGGGTTGGATTTATTCCCTGATGAAAATATCTTCACAATCAACTACGACCTCGAATGGAAAATGTACTTCGATGGATCGAAGTGTCAGGCCGGTTCTGGGGCAAGAGTAGTCTTGATGTCCCTCGAAGGTAAACCGGTCCCCTTATCCTTTTGATTAGATTTCCTGTGTACCAATAATATCGCCGAGTACGAGGTCCTTATCACCAGGTTGCATGCCGCGATTGCTTTAAAAATTAAACACCTTCATATATTAGGCAACTCCGAGCCTATTGTGAATCAGATCACAGGAACTTATCAAGCTAAACAAAGTAAGTTGTCCCGATATAGAGACCTCACTTTGTCCTTGTTAAATCAATTTTCCTCTTTCACAATAAACAGTATCCCTAGACGAGAAAACAAACATGCAGATGCCATGGCAAGCGCAGCTTCTTTGGCACCTTTAAAAGAAGATACAAGGTAATACCACTTTGTGATACAGGTCATGCGAACCCCAACGGTTCTTGATCAACTCACACCTGAGTCTGTAACTTGCCTCCATACAAATTTGAGAGAGTGGTTCTATGACATCTACGATTACTTAAGGAATGGAAATTTCCCTGAAGGTGCAACAAAAAAGGATCGCATTCACATACGAAAGCTTTGAACCCGCTATGTCATCTTATTCGATGTTCTCTACCGAAAAGCGTATAAAAACTTGTTGCTAAGATGCCTCACTAGAGCAGAAATACCCCTTGCCCTTAAAGAAGCCCATGCGGGCTCTGGGGGGTGGACATTTCAATGGTAGATCTTTGGTGAGAAAGATGACACATATGGGGTATTATTGGTAGATGATGGAAAAATATTCCTTCGATTTCATCAAAAAATGTCTTCAATGTCAATAGCATAACTGCCTTATCCACGCTCCCACTCAGGAGCTACAGAACCAAACTTCCCCTTGGCCATTCACAAAATTGGGGTTGGATGTTATTGGGAAAATATCACCTCCTTCTTCCAAAGGACATACCTTTATTATCACTGCTACAAATTATTTCACAAAATGGGTTGAAGCCATTTCGCTCTGATCCACGAATGTTGAAACCGTATGTAGCTTCCTATTGAACAACATCATTTCCCCGTTTGGATTGCCTGCTACACTTGTTTCTGACAATGGTACACCATTTAAAAACAAGGAAGTAAAAAAATTCCTGGAAAAATTTCATATTCAACATAGATTTTCTACACCGTATTATCCACAATCCAATGGCCAAGCCGAAGCTTCTAACAAAACGCTCGAGCTAATCCTCTGCAAGATGGTCAATAAACATGGTAAGGATTGGCACGCTCAGTTAACCTATGCTTTGTGGGCCTATCACACAAGTGTTCGCACGATGATAGGAATGACGCCCTATAACCTCATGTACGATGTTGAAACTATCATGCCTTTAGAATTGGAAATCCCATCTTTTTGGGTCTCCCTTAGGGGGGTGATTGATGATGAAACCTACCGGGTCAACAACTTACATCAGCTTGAGATGCTTGACGAGCGTCGTTTACAGGCCCTCGATCACCTCAAAGCTTATAAGCGGTTGCTATCCAAATGATACAATCAAGGCGTGCTTCCTAGGACCTTCAAGATAGGAGACCTAGTTCTATATGAAAATCAACAGAATGTGAATGCGCTATTTGACCAAAAAGGGAAATTTAGTCCTAATTGGTTAGGTCCTTACATCATGGTTTATGTATACAGTTCAGGTGCCTATGGATTATCATCTATGGAGGGAGCACCTTTAAAAGAACCTATTAACACGATGCATCTTCGTTGATACTATGCATAGTGTCTGAATACGCCATGTATGTGATGTTCTCCCCAAGAGGTAGTAATACTGCATACATTAAAATCCATCCATTTTCACATTATAAAAGAATAACCATTTGCGTGTGCATATAAAAATGTACATACATGTGTCTCGCTATATTAGATCATCATAGCATTTAATTGACATATGGATAAATGTGTCAAATTAAATCATGACCAGTATCTAATAATAACATACATCCATGTAATAAAATCCATCCATAGCATAAGCATATATGAAAAAGGAAAAGCACGCACACATGTAAAACCAGGATACTGAAACCGATGTACATATATATATATATGTGTGTGTGTGTGTGTGTGTGTGTGTCCAATGTATGAATCAAATGTCATATACATATATTGTGCCACTGCTATAAAAATTGAGTGGCTATTGAATATGTGTCTATACAAAAGATCTACAAGTATGCATGTATATCTACATCTGGCTGCAAAAATGATATACAAAATGAGGATCCTATCCTTGTGGCATGTGGCTCCTTGAGCCCTCTGGCTCTGGTGCTCTAGGAGGAGGTTGTGGTATGTGATCGGGATCGATGTGAGCGTGATGTAGATAGGCCCGCCCGTATCCCTCTGAGCTCCCCTTGCAGTGAGCGAATATCCATCCTTGACTATATCAACTCATGCTACAACCACTAAACATCTGCTAGGATCACAATGACTGGTTGCACATCAAGCTCATTAATGCAGCTCTAAAGGGCATAATGTGTCACTTAGGTGGCATCAGCCCTCATCACGATCACATCTCACTTGATGAGCACTACCCGTAGCTCCCCCAACAGCTGATCTTGTTGACTCTCGATGACAGTCAGCTCCGCAGTCAACTACACCACCTTCGCGTGCTACTCCTCATATGCGGTCCGTAGACGTGCCACCGACTCAAAAGTGGGGGCATGCCTCCCCTCTAAAATAGGTTGATATGCGTCTAAGACCGTCCCCCGAATCAGTACAAGGGCCACCTCTGAAACACACTGAGCTATAAGCCCAGTCCATCCCTGTGAATCCTCTGTAACCACAAAGGAGAGGAGGATCAACATCACATGGAATATATATGTATTAAATAGCGTAAGCAGAAATATGAAAAGCAAGAAAGTAATAATAATACGCTATGCATACCTGGATCCCCTGGTTGCTAGGTGGGATCGGGTGTGGATCAACACTGGGGCCTACGTCATCGGTATTGGTAGCCACCCCAGGAGGTGCTAGTGTTGCTGCTGGGATGGTGGAAGCTGGCGGCGTTGATGAGATAGGAGTAGTTGGTGGGGGAGCTGACCTCCTCTGTTGTCGCGGTCTCATAAGTGTCGCCTCCTCCTCCTCCCCCTGTCCTGGCTCCTCCTCCTCCTCTGCTCTGCCCTACTGGTGGGCTCTCCTCCTGCCTTGTCTTGGTCGCTAAGGCTCATCCTCTTGTGGGCTTGGGTCTCCTCCTAGAGCCCGCTCACCGAAGACAGGCGTAGGACGATGCCTCTCCCACCATTGGGTGAAATCTATTGCCACCCCGACATTATCCACTGCCGCCATAGCCGGTAGATCATGGTCGGGCTCGTCATCATCTGAAAAGATGATGTCTGTAATGGATGGGCAAAGGTGATCACCGACCCTCACTGCACTACGGTATGCTCTGGTGTATGTGGGCACGTTGGGTGGTATGGTATGTACACGACCATGCCACTGCATGACCCGACTACAATAGTATGGTACAATGATGTAATCATGATGACCCACTAAAAAATGGTCTAGCTTCAGGTTCCTGAGGAACCTATTGTCATCCACCCACCTGAAATAGCGGTGAGGCCTCCAACACACCTCTAGTGCGGCAACAGTATCAAATTGCAGCCTCAAAAATTGTAAATCCTCGAAGCACCACTGGCCTATCATGTCATAACAATGAGCCATCAGGGCATCATAGGGTCGTCGTTGAGGAAAACCGACTGGTCGGGTGCACATAATGTTGGAAAATGCCCACACGTATAGTAGTGTTCATGTTGTAAGGCTATGGTACTCATAGTGCACGTACCGCCCCAACTCCTAGTAGAGGTGTGCTAACACACTGCACCCCCAGGCATACACTATCTGGTGCTCCACCATATCTCTGACAATCAAAATGAGGCCCCTGTGTAGGTGTGAGCCTCGCCTGTCTATGGCGACCCAAAACATAATGGTCACTGCCATCACTCGACGTAGCAGCAACATTGTAGTCCTCACGTGGTCATACCAATGCGCATAGATGTGACTAGTGCCATCACCACCATCAGTCTGTCCAATGAAGTAGCAAACTCCCTCGTTGCGCTCTTGTGATGATCGGTTGTCATCTAGGACCACCCGTCGTCCGTGGATGGGAAGCCCGAGGATCCGATATACATCCTCCAGTGTGATGGTCATCTCCCTGTAGGGTAGATGAAAAGAGGAGGTGGTAGCATCCCACCGCTCCATCAGAGTGGTGAGCATCCCATCATGATAACGCATCTCCGACATGGTGAACACATGCCAGAGACTGACTCGCTCTAAGTGAGTGACCTCATCTGGAGACAACCAGTCTCTCTGCTCTTGAACGAGGTGGAATTCTCACCCTTCGAGATTCTCCCAGATCTCTAGATAGTCCTACAAAAGGGAAAAAGGGTTTTTATCAGAAGCTTGATCATGATAAAAAAAACTATGCAATAAAGACACATGCGTGTTGTGCAGACGTCTGCATGACGCGCCTGCATCCCGAACCCACCATTGTCACCTAGAGGACGCTAGCACAAACCTGGGATGCCAACGCTATTCCCAGACATAAGTGCGCAAAGAGGAAGCAGGTGCACATTTTGGATGCCTGCGCACCTCGAAGCATAAAAATCTTTAAAAATAAGCTAAAAGGCATGTATATCAAGGCTCAGAAGCCTACCTGATTGACCTTGTGACCCGCGGTGATGTTGTCACGCAGCTACTCTAGCCTCGATGCCTCGTACTCTCTCCTGCTTGGTATTTTGTTGACTTTTCTCTCACAGAAGTCAGTAATCTACTCGCAGTGAATAGTGAAAATGACCCTTCTAGGGGGCCACCTAGGTATATATAGGCCCCTTGAGGCCCATTTTTCCTAGAGCTTGTGGCCCCCTTAGTTTATCCTGACTTCACCCCACCATGCCGAGGGCAAGCTCAGAAGGGGGCATATGGTCACATCTTGATCATTTCCTTTCTTTCTCTTTTGAATCAACGACTTTTTTCTTGATCATTCTTCTATCCTTGGTAGTTTCTTAAGATTTTTTGAAACTGACTCAGAATTCTAGTTTTGCAGGATACAGTTTTGAACAGTTTTTTCGTGACCTTGGTGTTGCTGATTGTTGAGCTCGGAAGCTGGGGGCATCCTCGGTATCATTTGGCTCAACCTCGACGACCTCTGTGGTCCTTCCCTCTAGCACGAAATCCATAAGTCAAGTGAAATTTTTCCTCTCTACTTTAGTAAGGTTGATTTCTTCCAAAATCGAGCTTACTAAAGTGGGGGCAAAATGTAATGTCGCAGAATTGCACCTAGGGGCAATTCCACATTTTTGCATCTTGCCTTGCATTTATGACACCTTGGAAACATTAATGGTAAAATCTCATGAGTTGGAACTTTGTGATTCTGACTCCATGAGGACACATGGTGAGATGACAAAAGCTTGACAAGGCGTTTCCCAAAAATACAAGTCGTGGACGCCTGCACGATGCGCAAACGTTCACATGGCGTGCTAGCATCTTAGCATTTTTTTGAGTTTGAAATGACGAATCTAGAGGCTTGACCCTAGCGAAATGCATCCAGGACATTAGGTCTCGAGTGAAATGGCTCTGTGTTGCCCTTGCATGCATTAAAAACTCCTTTTGGTCCTCATATTAGGATTGGAAGCCATCAACTCAAGCATTCTCACCACTTGCTCTAGTCTTCAGAAGGCTTTACCCTTGAATAGAATCACTTTTACTGGCGAAGCCATGTCGAACTGAGGTCCCTTCAGTAGCTACCAGCTCTCAAGCAAGCACATTGTGGTGTGCCTGTGTGCTTCGAAAGAGGGTCTTGACCCATGGGTAATGCTCTCTCTCCTTATCACTTTTTCCTACCAGTTCATTTATTATCGTGTGGCGCAGGCTCTACTCCGAAGCGGGTTTTATTTTCACCACACACTTTGTGTACTTCCTTTACGCTCTTTTCCAAACTTGGCTGTCTGTGGAGATGGGAACACCAATATGGGGGTTTGACTAAGGCAGGCCCCTATACAGCCCTAACCTTTTCCCCTTGATCTTTTGTGCAGGTTACAAACGAGAATTTGGACTAAAGATCTTAATGCACAAAGGTAATCTTATTTCGGGCCTTTTTATGTTTTCCTTTGGTTCTTTGCTTCATGTAGGTTATTCGACTCATCAAGATTTCTGATCCGAGTCAAGAAATAAGACTCTGTTTCATCTACCTGAGCTCCTAAGTTCTTCGCAACTGGGGACACCAACGCATATTTTAGATGACAGTGCGCCGCACTGGCGTCCTAGAGTTGCATTGACGTCTTTTGGCCGAGAGCTTCTCATTTAGAGACATAAATCTAGAAGTCTTGCTCTCTCGATCCCTAAACCTATTCTCTTGTTCCCCTTCACGATTCTATTGGTTCGTTCAATTAGAGGTGTATAAGGGCAGTTCGTTCCCTGGTGATCTCTTGAGAAGATAGAGACCCGTGTGCAACGAATCCCTCTTATATCACATGGACCTTCTAAGGGTCTGGAAGAAATTGTTTGAGGTTCTTATGAGGTACATTACCCTTGAAGGCTGGTATAAAATATTTTACTCTCACTTATTTCCTATGCTCAATCACTTTTGCCATAAGTTGAAAATAAATTTTTATTTTTGGATACATTCCTCACTAGAACAATCTGTTAAAGTTGTCCAAAATAAAGGTAGGTCCTTGCCTCTCCATCAAGGCATAATTTATAGGCTCTACTAGAATAATTTGGCCCTCTCCCTAGTTGTTTCCTTACACCCTTGTATCACTAACCCCTCCCTTATCTAAAAGGAGATGCTTTCAGATAGCTCTACTAAAAATGTTGGAACCCCTTCCCCAACTACCAAAGTCACCCCCTAGAGCAAGATTACCCGATCCAACCCCCCTTGATCATTTAAAGGTAAAGCCATTGTGACTAGTTCCCTTGTTTCTACTAAAAATAAAAAGTTTTATTTTTGTAAACCACCCAAATTTTAATTTTGGATGATAATTCTAGGTCTTCTTGGTCCCCATCCCCCAATCTCAGTACCATAATTTGTCTACTAGCCCCCTCCCTCTCCTAAAATTAAGGAGTTTCATTCTCAGAACATGGTGGATGGACACTCAACCTCTCCTAACCCTTGAAGAAATGTTGTGTCCCTTTTCAAGAAAGTTAATGACTTGTGAAAAGCTACAAAAATTCAAAATGATTTTCTAAAATTTTAGTGTGCACAATTGCATACGACCAATAATATGATTCAAAATTTGGAATCTCTTCTTCTAAAAAAGGGTAGGGATTGGGTCGGTGACTAGGCTGATGGGGATTACTAGGAGTTGATGAAAGGCGTAGCTAAGAAATTTTTAAAATGGCTCGAGTTGGAAAAGGATGATAGGGATTTAAAGGAGGTTGTTGAATCGTTAGAGGATTACAAGAAAATTTAAAAGGAAGTTGCTAGTCTTCAAAGAAACCAAGATAAAATTTTATTCAATTTGCAAGAAATTATTGACTAAAGTAAAGAAGTAGTCAAGAATACTGTTCTAACCATTTAGGTCTTCCAATAGGAGCTTAATAATTGTCATGCTAAGCGAGTAGGAGATGAAGCTCCTTTAGCTCCCCCTTCTAGCTCCAACAAAAAAGGTAAATCAAAAGAGAATGCCTTGCTTACTACCTTAGAGAATATTGGAAATAATAGTCCAAATGTCCTATCCTTTGAGGATAATATGTATTTCTACACCAAGGAGTGATAGTCTATAAAAGGCATTCACTTGATTGGTGACTTGTAGCTAGGTTCTTCAAGTTGTCGATCTCGAGCTGGTCCTACTTTTGTCGTTGCTAGTTACTAGTTATCTCTTTTTTATCTTGTTTTTAGTTGTTATATTATATCACTTCTTGTGAGACCCCTATGGTTTTCCTTGATGGTAATTTTGTAAATGGTTTGGTTCCTTCCCACTTTATCTTATCAAAACATATAACCATTTAATCCCAATCTTAAGCATAGTAAGATAATATGTAAGCATCTTAAACCAAATGAAGATCAAATACAACAATCATTTCCACAAGGGAATATACCCAAAATACTAATCATCTTCTATACTCTTCTAAACACATTATACTTAAAAATAATACCATGGATCAAGAAGGAAACATAAGGAGATAAAAAACCATAACCACATATATATGCCTTAAAACAAGTCATCAAGAATAACATCCACCACTTGAGATTCAAAAGACAAGACACAATGAAAGAATTCATCAAAAAATTAGTTGGGAAATAACTATAAGATCATTCAAAACCAAATGAAACAATAGTGGGGTATGAGATTGTTTCACCTCTAAATCATAATCTCCTCAACAAGTTTATATTGAAATCAAATCCAACTCTAAATGTAGGTTCCTTGGTGTCTTTGATGAAACCTCATCAAGTGAGTTACCATTCAAACTCATGATATCTAAAATAAAAAGATATAGGCTCATACAAATTTGATATAGACATATATAACTCCAACTAAAACATCATAATAAGTAGCTCAATATTTAAAACGATGACAACATTCATCTAGTGGATTACCACTAATCGCCACTAAAGCTCCCACTACAAGATTAGTAAAAATTCACCCATGACATTATGATTTTCCTTATAACCACAACTCAAACAAAATATGCAATAAATTCATATGGCATAAGCCTATCCACACCATCATAAGCCAAGGATCAACTATCTAAACTAATAAATCATAACCAAAGACTCTAAGAGCCCTTGCTAGAAATTGGTTATCTACATCTTTAAAAACCATGAAGATAATAATCCTTTATCAATAGAAAAAAATATGTCAATGAAATATCACTAGTCACATAAGGAAAGTATCAAGAAATCCTTAGGACACCAACAACCACTACAGAAGATCATTCATCACAAATGACACACCCGCATCACTGTTAATACTCCTAATGAAGGTGGTCCCAAGCTTCACATAGAATTTTTATAAACATCTCCTAATTGAATATCACACATGATATTGCATCCTATTAGATCCCCATGTTAGAACCATCATCTCCAACCAAGAAATATGATAGGCTATGTAAGTAAAAAAAGACCACACTTAACTATGTACTAGATTCTCTTATGCCACCATAGTCAACAATTATAGGTTCTAAAGAACACATTTCTTAGGAACTCCAAATAATATATCTAAACCTTATTAGAAAAAACACACTAATACACCAATATTACCAAGAATTAGCTTGTTAGTGATTTGAGTTATAACCTCTAAATCCCTAGATCTGAATCTTCATCCATATGTTACTGGTGTAGAATTTAGAAAGAAGACCACACACTCAGATTAGGTTTAGATAATTGAGGACCAATTGTTGAGGTGGGTAAGAAATACTTCACTTCTAGTTTAGTTATGCCAAGGGGGATTCCCTAAGATGTTGCGATTGAGTAAAATCACATAATATGATCAATTTTCCTAACACAAACCATACCCACTCCATAGTGTACCCTATCTATATTTTCATAATGTACATGTATGTTGGTTTTATTATGCAAGGTAAACCACCATAATTTGAATAAATAAAGGCTTACTATGGGAGTGTTTGAGGATATAGATGAAACAACCCTTATTGCGGTTATGCACTCTAACACATGGAAAATAAAAATTACTATAAACAACATAGACTGAAAACAAATAAATGTTTTATTTGTTTTTATGTGTTGATGATGATAGAATATGGAGCAAACAATAGATCAATGATTGTATCTAGTTGGTCATAAAATTGAATTTATTTAAATGATGCAACCATAGAAACTAGAGATGAGATCTCAATGAAGGTCCCACAAAAGACTATATCAATAAGAATATGTGAGAAAACTAGGTCCTTCCCATATATTTAAATTTATATCTATAATTTCAAACTATTATATGAGAATACTTAGTTATCCATGAATAACATGAAAAATTCCTTTATTATTGCAAAAAGTTACTTCACAAAAATATTATGAAGATTTTACAATATTTTGGTTGATTAACTAGTCACACATACATCTAGAAAAGAACACATTATAGTTGGAAACACTAAAAAAAGGTTGAGTCTACACTTTATTATCATTACTTAGAGGTTATAAGTTATTTTCTACAAAATTAAAATAATCCCATATAAGTAATTATCAAAATATAATACCTAGAAATAGAACTTGAAACTCTAGGGCTTTGTATGGTAATTTTCTCTTCTTTTGGTTTTGGCATTGCTCTTTCTCTATTTCCCATTTTTTTAGTCCTCGAAAATGAGAACTTCCATGTCCTTAACACCCTTTGAGAAAGACACAAAATCTATAATAAATACAAATACCCACCATTGATATATTCTATAGAACATCCATACATATTAGGTATCATTTTCTATAATTTTTTCCTCAAATCATCCTACAAACATGCCTAAATATACCATTAAGGCATGGGAAAATTTTGATTTTAGATCCATAAACATTCTATACATTTATGGTATCACTTGATTTGATGTGTAGGCCAAGAAAGGGCCAACATGGTCCATTAGAATAGTAGCTAAACTTCAATCGCCTTATTGGTTACATTATGAATGCCTCTCTCTTTCTGTTGCTAGAAGTGTATGAGAATCCATGCCCCTTTTGATAAAATAGTTGTTTTTGGGCAAGACAATATAGTTGGATAGTCGTAGGGCATTATTGGGTCATTAATGGTTTGTTAGGATGCGTAGGGAGGTAGGTAGGAGAAAATAGTAAAAAATGTGAGATTTGTAGACCTTGGAGGTCAAAATACCTTATGAAAAATACCACCATTGGGATTTCAGAGGTTAGGTTTTATGGGTGACAAGGAACACATACCACTAAGGTATCCAAAATGAGGAAATTTTAAATGCACAACCTCAATGAGATAAAAAATATCTATAGTGTTGGGGATCGAGGGGTAGGTATCATCCATTGCTAGTTCTCAAGCATGAGGATGGCCAAAAGTCTAACACATGATGACTTAGTGTAAATGGTTATGGAGTTGGTGGTTTTGAAGAATCAAAGGTTTTGTGAAAAGGGTAAATGGGTAGGGAAAGTCTTGATATGCCAATAAGGGTAAGGGGAATATGCGTGGAATAGGTGATTAGGATGTCAGGAAGAGGAAGAATAGGGGCTAGGAGAAAAGAGTTGGAAATAGCATGCCATTTAATTGCAATCCTAAACATGATTTATTTCACCAAATATCCTAAGTCCTTAGAATATGTTCAACAACACTAGGATTAGGAAGATATTAATATTTGATAAAATAATCATGTTAATTGACATTTTTAATAAATTCTAAATGTTAAAAGCATGCGTGGACACCTTGGAATTAGCTCCTATAAAATAGGAGAACATGGGCTCACATATGGTAGGTGACAACTCACCTTGAGTTTAGTTAACTGGTTGGTAAATTGAGTACACTTCAGAAATGCATCCTAGGTTCCTACAAAATAGGGATTTTGATTTATGCATGTTGAGGTCCTATAAAATAGGGGGTGATGTGTACAAGGTTCAGTTCAGTGAATTTCAGTTGAAGTTTAGTTCAATTTAGTTCAATTCAGTTTAGTTTAGTTTAGTTTAGTTCAATTCAGTTTAGTTTAGTTTAGTTTAGTTTAGTTCAATTCAGTTCAATTCAGTTCAATTCAGTTATGGTTCAGTTAACTTCAGTTAGTTTTAGTTGAATGCTAGTTGAATTCAATTAACTTGGAATGCATGGCTAATAACTTGAGTTGCATGACATATAACAGGTACTACCTTCAGTTAACAAGGGATGATCATTCTTGCATGAATGGTGTTGAGAAATGTTTTAGTTAACAAGAAATATCTTGGACCCACTTTGGGCACCCAAGTTGGCTTCTTGGAATTAGCTCCTTTGCATGTTGAGATATTTCTAAAGGCTTAGTTAAGTGGGGCCCTCTTTTAGGCGCCAACTTTGAGGATGAAGCCTTAAGATATTTACAGAATAAAGGTTGACTTATGACTTCAGTTTGGGATGCCCAATGGATGAAGGAGATGATTTGACATTGTTCTTCATGACACAACTCTACTTGCATGAGATAGGCATACCTTTTAGGGTTAGGGCTTGAGCATTGTTAGTGTAACTCATTTGGAGTTTACAATGTTGATTAAATCCTATTTATCTCAAGCAAGTTGAAGAGAGTTATGATCAGTTGTTATTGCAGGTTGTGAAGAAGATTGGTGAAGGCAAGAAGAAGCATTCTCAAGAAAGAATTGGATCTATTGTATTTCAGAGTTTGAATAATAGAGAATAATTCTTGGTGGAGGTTTTTCCCGAAAGGGTTTCTCCACAGTACATCTTGTGTAATATTTCTATTATCCTGTCTAGTTCTTCTATCAACTTCTGTCTACATTCTACAACAGTAAAATGGATTAATCAAGATAATCACCCACAAAGAATTTTTAACAAAAGGAAAATCTTATTTAGATCAAAAATCTTAAAGTTTTACAGAGTATTAAGTTAAGAAAACACCTCATTTTTCAACATTTGGTATCAGAACTGAGGTTGGGTAGAGTATTGGGATGCCTTTCTCTTAAAATATTGGAGGTTTTTTGGCTTAGTGGGAGCTTTTATTATTTTAGTTATTTGCTGATTTTGGAATTAAGTTTTGTTACAATGAATTCTCTATTAGAAATTGAAAGGTTCAATGGTTCTACCTATGAAATGTGGAAATTAAAAATGGAAGATCTTCTTGAAGAAAGAGATCAGTGGTTAGTGGTTAATAATGAGACAAAGACACCTACAACTATTTTAGATGTGGATTGGGATAAGTTAGATAAGAAGGCAAGAGGAACAATTAGGTTATGTCTTGCTGATGCCGTTCTCTTGAATGTTTCAGATGAAAATACTGCATATAAATTGTGGAAGAGAATAAGAGATATTTATCAAACTAAGAGTCTCACCAATAAGTTGTATCTGAAAAGGAAGTTGTATTCATTAAAAATGAAAGATGGTGAATCTGTTGCACAAAATTTAAATTCTTTCAATTTAATTCTCATTCAGTTAGCATATGTAGATGTAAAGCTAGGAGATGAGGATAAGTGCATTTTGTTACTTTGTTCTTTACTAGATTCTCGAGAAAATCTAATTGTTGCAATTAGTGGTAATGGTGCAGATCCAAATATGGACAACATTATTCCTACTCTCTTATCAGAGGAGATGAGGAGGAAGTCTAAGGAGGAAATCCAAGATGCCTTGTTTGTAAAAGGTAGGCTTAAGAAAAATGAACCTAAAGGGAAACAAGGAAGGGAAGGGTAAGTCAGAAGGAAGACGTAAGGTAAAGTGTTGGAACTATGGGAAACTGGGAAATGTGAAGAAGGATTGTAAGAACAAGAAAGAAAGTTTTTGATTCTTCTACAAAGGAGTCCTCAGATGATAGTAATGATGCATTGGTTATTTCAGCTAATATTTTTTGTGATAACTCTTTGCTTCATGTTTCAGAGTAATCTTCATGGAGAGGATGGTAGTCACGATGCCATGTGTAACTCGGTACCACAGTTCAATGGGAGTTATTGGCAATGACTTGGATGCATCATTGGTAAGGTTATCTTCATGTGATTGGGGATATGGTTTGTTCTTGGTTTAGAGTGGTTTCTATTATGTCATGGTTTACTCTTGATTCTAGATTAGAGTTTTGGAATATTACATGTTCTCTTGAGACTAGAATGTATATATATATATATGTTATGGTGCATGTGACCTCCTAGGAGGATATGGTTAGATCATGGGTGTCATGTTTATGTTCAAGGTTGGAGCTTTGACATGGATCTTGTGTAGTTCTCTTAAGTATTGGGTACATTAATCATTTGTTTGATTAATTCATGAAAGTGTTGTGTTGCATTTGGAGTTTGGAATGCTTTGGTTGGTTACAGGTCCTCATGGATACTTGGAGAAATAGGTGAGGCTGGAATTCTTTTTTGGTAAAAGATATTTGTTGGAATGGTTACTTGTAAGAAAAAAAAATTCAACAGAAAAGACCGAGGAGCCTACACCTTGGTTGAACGTGATTTCAACACACTTAGTGGTTTATCATACCTCCATAGAGGTGGTTTGGATACAAAGACTTGGGAAAGGTTTTGGTTTGGTTGATAATGGGAAGGTATTAATTGAGAAAGTTAACACTTTAATTAATGTTACAGATTATCTTATGAAACCATACAAATAAGTTCTCTTGGTTTTAATCATTTGATTGGAAG
This sequence comes from Sequoiadendron giganteum, assembly GCA_007115665.2. Lineage (NCBI taxonomy): Eukaryota > Viridiplantae > Streptophyta > Pinopsida > Cupressales > Cupressaceae > Sequoiadendron > Sequoiadendron giganteum. The sequence continues at coordinate 90,612,386 of CM021105.1, forward strand.
CTTCATGATTATGCAGGTTGCATTTGAAGTTAGCATGGATTGATTAGTTGGTGCAAGAAAGTCATTGGCCTTGAGTCTTGTACTTGGTATATTATTCCTTGTTTAGAATAATTGCAATGTATAATGTCAAGTGGGAGAATGTTGGAAATAGGATGCCATTTAATTGCAATCCTAAACATTATTTATTTCACCATATATCCTAAGTCCTTAAAATGTGTTCAACAACACTAGGATTAGGAATAGATTAATATTTGATGAAATAATCATGTTAATTGACATTTGTAATTAATTCTAAATGTTAAAAGCATGTGTGGACACCTTGGAATTAGCTCTTATAAAATAGGAGCACATGGGCTCACATGTGGTAGGTGACAACTCACCTTGAGTTTAGTTAACTGGTTGGTAAATTGAGTACACTTCAAAAATGCATCCTAGGTTCCTACAAAATAGGGATTTTGATTTATGCATGTTGAGGTCCTATAAAATAGGGGGTGATGTGTACAAGGTTTAGTTTAGTGAAGTTTAGATGAAGTTCAATTCAGTTCAGTTTAGTTCAGTTCAATTCAGTTTAGTTGAAGTTCAATTCAGTTTAGTTTAGTTTAGTTTAGTTCAGTTATGGTTCCGTTATCTTTAGTTAGTTTTAGTTGAATGCTAGTTGAATTCAATTAACTTGGAATGCATGGCTAATAACTTGAGTTGCATGATAGATAATAGGTACTACCTTCAGTTAACAGGGGATGACCATTCTTGCATGAATGGTGTTGAGAAATGTTTCAATTAACAAGAAATATCTTGGACCCACTTTGGGCGCCCAAGTTGGATTCTTGGAATTAGCTCCTTTGCATGTTGAGATATTTTTGAAAGCTTCATTAAGTGGGGCCCTCTTTTAGGCACCAACTTTGAGGATGAAGCCTTAAGATATTTACAAAATAAAGGTTGAGTTATGACTTCAGTTTGGGACGCCCAAATGGATGAAGGAGATGATTTGACATTGTTCTTCATGACACAACTCTACTTGCATGAGATAGGTGTACCTTTTAGGGTTAGGGTTTAAGCATTGTTATTATAACTCATTTGGAGTTTACAATGTTGATTAGAGCCTATTTATCTCAAGCAAGTTGAAGAGAGTTATGATCAGTTGTTATTGCAGGTTGTGAAGAAGATTGGTGAAGGCAAGAAGAAGCATTCTCAAGCAAGAATTGGATCTATTATATTTCAGAGTTTGAATAATAGAGAATAATTCTTGGTGGAGGTTTTTTTCGAAACGGTTTCTCCACGGTACATCTTGTGTGATCTTTCTATTATCCTGTCTAGTTCTTCTATCAACTTTTGTCTACATTATACAACAGTAAAATGGATTAATCAAGATAATCACCCACAAATAATTTGTAACAAAAGGAAAAGCTTATTTAGATCAACAATCTTAAAGTTTTACAGAGTATTAAGCTAAGAAAACACCTCATTTTTCAACAAAAAGATGGATCAAGAATTGGATTTGAGGCATATCAAGTACCCACAAGAAGGGATGGCGAAAAGTTTTATGGTGAAGGGAAAGTGAAAGGAGGTGGGGTTAAGAGACTAGGAGGAACATGAAAGTTGTACTAGATGAAGGTGAACCCAAAAAAAATGATAAAAGAAGGAACTTAAAAGGAAAATTCTTATATCTCTTAGGGATCTAGAGGAAGGCATATCAGATATACAAGGAAAGATAAGGACAAAACAAGGGATTGGGGATTTTTTTTCTTGGATGCAATAAGTACCCTGTCATGTTTCTTCCACCTCATCTTATGGTTCAAACTGTACACTACTTCCTCATTCATCAAGGATAGTGTCTAGAATCTCTCCAATCAAAGTTGTAGCTTTGTGGATAACACTGTCTTCCTCTAGTTCGTGTATATTACAATTCATATTGATGGGGTTGAGAGTATATGGTTCATGTAAGGAAGCAAAAATAGAAAAAAACTTCCTACACTAATCTTTAGAGGAGGGTTATGCAAAAAATTTCTAATCTATAACAGATAAAAGTAAACATAGATAAAAAAAATATCATGCATGCCACAACATAGTGATTTACACGGGGAAAACCCTTTCGAGAGAAAAACACACTCCAAAATTCACCCAACATATTATTTATAAATCAACAAGATTACAATATACTTGAAGAGAAAGCTTAGCATAGGAGCATCACCCACTAGAGATCCAAAAGAAACTCAATAGCTATTAGACTCACACATAATACAATAGTGTAATCCCCAATTGTTATACAATGCCTTGATAAAATAGTACTACCTTCTAGGGCAAGAAAAGGAAATATAATCTCTACTATAATATCTATTACTTAATGATGAACGATCATATATAATGTGTCTTTCAAGGGTGCTACCCCCAAACCCTCGCTGAGGTGCATGGTCGTCAGACCCCCCATCGAGGGGATGATCCCCTTAGACCTCACAAGAGGGGTACCCCCCTTGCAATCCCTTGCACTCAAATATATTAACTGTTATAATTGCAAGGTTGAGAGATCATTTTTCCTAATAGTTCAATGTGATTTTTTTAAAATGGACTTAGAATTTATGATTACCTTTGTGCCATATGTAGTCCTAAATAACATGTGAGGCCAATCAATAGAAAAATATCCCCTTATTTTTGTTGTAAAATCTATAGAAAGAAATATAGAAAATTAGGGACAAAGGTAAATGACTAAAATGTCATGTGATATGGAGAGGCTTAGGCAGGCATGGAGAGTAAGGTTTAGGTCATTGATAACCCCTCCTACTTTAATAACAGTCTCGTCCAATTGGATAACTTTGTTTTCAACTAGGATATAGGTAGTCCTAAAGAATTATCAACCTCTTATGAATATGTAAAAGGATTACACTAGAAAACATGAGGTCAATAATTAATACAAATATCATGTCAACGTTTATGTAGAAATAAAGATAGATATATAAGAAAACCAAAAGTATTTGACCAAATCAATAATCAATAAATCAGAAATCCTCTCATGATTAGGCTAATGACAGAGATCTATTTGTTACTAACAAAATGCACAACTGTCTTTCAAAATTTAAAAAACTTGAAATAAACATTAGAAATGCATTATTATCTTCTAGTTGTCACTCAAAGAATTACCTGCTAGAATAAATTATTGTGTGCTAAAAACATCATTTTAAAGCAAATCTTCTATCCACGTACACAAAGACACAACCGACACCTTTTGAGAGGGTTTAAAGACTAGATTCCAAGGATCTTGGCAATATGCATTTAGTCAAAAATTCAATATTGTACATGCAATATGCCATTCTTCAAGTAGAATTCCAACTGTGATCAAGTTTATTTTTACTCTCCTTCAGCTGAAATACATGTGGATACCCTTAAGTCATACTTACATGTGGATACCCTTAAGTCATACTTACATTTTCCATGGACCAACCCAGAATTTTCTATTGTCCTTGACAGTTGCTTCTAAATATCACCCTTCTCATTTCACAAATGGACCAATTGGTAAGTTGCAAGAATCTATTTGATCACACATGATTTAAAACTCAAAAACATGCCCATGATCATCCCATTGGTTTTAGCATTTGATAATCAATCCAGATAAGGTCCCATGCAAACAACTATAAATGTCTTACCATGAAAGACAATGACAACATTAAATCAACATGGCATTCTTATATAGCCAGATGATTCATAAGAGAGACAGCACATTAAATTTGAATTGATAGTATAAAATCATTTGTTGCACCAATCATGATGCTTAATCAAAATAAGAACAACATATAGATTGGAGAGTTGATTTATAAAAGAGAAAACACATCAAATTTGACTCGATAACATGCCATCATTAACACCAAAATATCATTGGTACAAGAAAAATAATCAAACGTGCTAAACATCATTGTAGTACTAGAATTAATGACCCCCAGGAATATTCATGCCAGATAACAATTGACATCAATGCCCAAGTTAGAGTATGTCCTTTCAGTTGGCTTTAAGAGTGATCAATAAATAGCAGAAGATTGTGAAATGAAAAAACTCTCTACAAGAGCTTGGTACTTGGAACCTATTCTTCAATTGACTTGAAGCTTGTGGACGTGTCTATTCCAAGGGATGCAGATTATAAAATCCTATACAAAATCTACCAACAGAACATGGTACCAAATCAACAACCCACTTATAGGTATTGTACAAGAATATCTAGTATCTAAAGGTACTTTAAAAAGTTCAAAGTCCCACAACTGAACCCGCTTGCCCAGTAATTACTAAAATTGCTGATCTTCTAAGAAGTTGTGCATGTACCTAGAATGTAAGAAATGAATACATAGCTATAGATACTTGCTTCAGGAAATAGGCACATCTACACTCATTGAATCAGAGTGAATGGGACGAGGGTTTCCATCTTTGGGACCTAAACAAGACAAAAAAATTGACTTTTTCAATCAACTGTAATGTGTGCCATACTAGAAAGACTCAACACTGGCAGTAGTATCAATAACAATGTCAAAGATTGGTTTGTATGAGTCTCTGGTGGTCAAATGCTCAATCTTGTTAAATATAATAGCTGATGAACTCTCGTTGTAGGCAAAAACTTGCTAGTAAAGAGAATAAAAAGTATTGCATTTACCCAAATGACTTCTTTTTTTAAACATCAACTCAGATAATAGTAGCAGAACTCTTCCGATATTTGTAAAACTTTAAAACACACAAGTATGAGGTCCAAGTGGAATGTCCCTACTTGGGAAATTCTTAATTTTAGGCCTACAAAACAATATTCATCACTTAAAAACTGATATTAGTAGTAACAAGTATCAATTTCAAATTCATATATTAAACATTATAATATTGAAATCAATAAGTTATAGCTAAAACATCATAATATTTAGATCAAGAGTTCACAGTATCATTAATATTTAGTTCATAACATATTTTTCATAGGAAATCACAACATAAATTTATTGGAAATGCTTGCAAACAGTAATATCAAGTCTGGCCGTCCTTGTATTGTGAGAGTATGGAAGGTGGGCCACCCTTCCATCCCTCAGTCCACTTTGGAGGTTGGTCTTCCTTCTTGATCAAGCCCAAGAGCATGGAAGGCCAGTCTTACATTCCATTTGCTGGCCCATAAGCATGGAAGGTTGGCCGTCCATTCCATCTTGGGGTGGCATACTTGATTAGAGGATGAAGACTAGTCTTCCTTCATCTCTCATGTACTCAGAAGGTTGAATGACCTTCCTATTTGCAAGACACTTCACAAATTCAAGATATGATTCCTCAAGGAATTTGATAGAATATTTCTAAATAAATAGCTCTTTGAATAAATGATAAATTTTCTCTTAAATGACTGTCACCAATTATTTTCAGAATATTATCAATGGTTGTTCTTTTCCTTATATTTCTTATTCTCATCTTTCCTTTTTCCAATTTGATGATTTCTCCACAAGGAAATGATCTCCCTTTTATATCTTATTATTGAGGGATTCACAACCTTTCATATGTGAAGGAGTCACAAACTCACAACCTCTCATATTTGAAAGAGTCACAACCTTTCACATTAAGAGTCGCATCTTTCACATTAGGAGTCACGTCATATTTATTATTAATTGATTGATTAAATGATGTTATGGATGTCCTTCTCAAATAAAATGCTCCCCACCTTATATATTCAAGTTTGAGGGAGTCACACCTCTTCATTATTTTTGTGTTAAATTTGGAAGAGTCGCAACTATTCCTCTTAATTTTTGGCCTAAAATGCTCTTAATTTAATTTTAATTAAAAATATATTTAATTCAAAGAAATTGCTACCCTTGTTTATTCTTATAATCTTAATCGACCCCCTTATTAGAATCGTTGTCCATGTTTACTTTATTTTCCTAGACTTAAAGTGTTGCGATCTAACTAAATATTGTGATTTGTTTCTTTCTTTGATGGGGGCACGACAGTCCACCCTTCCCAAGATTTCTTGTCCTCAGTAAATTTTATATTGGGAATTTTATTTTATTTTATTTATTGAATAGTAAGCTTATAAAAAAATAATTTGAATTATGTAAGTTGAGAAATTTATAAAATTGATTAGCAACATAAACTATTTTTTTTTATCCTCAAGCTGACAGGATCAAAGCTTTGATACCAATTATAATGTCCCTACTTGGGAAATTCCTAATTTTAGGCTTGCAAAACAATATTAATCACTAAAAACTAATATTAGTAGTAAGAAGTATCAACTTAATGATAATATTCAAATCCATACATAAAACATTATAATATTGAGACCAATAAATTATAGCTGAAATATAATGATAGGCTGTCATTGGGTCCTATCTCTTTAGTTGAAAAATGCATCAAATGTATCAATCGTGTAGTGTTCAAAGGCTATATGCAATAAGAAACATCTTGACTACCTCTCTCAGATTTTCTAAATATTTGGAACAGATGAAACCAAACTTAAACTAAAGAGGCCACTAAACTAGAAAGCATAAAGTTGTCTAAACTAGAAAGCAATAAATTATTCATCTAGAAAGCATGAAATGACTAAACTAGAAAGCATGAAATGTTTTGACTAGAAAGCATAAATGATTAAACTAGAAAGCATGTAGATTACTTGAAAAGAAGTACCTGCAATAAAACTATAAAATGAAATGACAACAACCTTTAACTAACATCTAGTTGTTAATAGAAAATAAACTTAACAACCTACAACTAACAACCAAAGTGGGTCTCTGGAACTTCAGATAACAGAACGAAAGATTATAGGTCCTCAAACTACAACCTACATGAATAACTTAATAGAGCTCGACACATGCAAATAAAATTCATTCACATTTATCATTTACAAAATAAGAAAACCAACATAATTGAAAATAAAATACTTATCTATCTATTCTATAGTCCCTTGAGTGGCCAGCTCTCGGGTGCTACTACGCTTAACTCAGATCACATAAACTCTATATCTTCGAAATTAATCCATCCAAAGTAATTCCATCACACAACACTAATAACTCAGAATGATACGGGAAAAGCTTGTTTTATTTATATCAAAAGTATAACTCAGAAACATAGTTTAAGAACACATTATGACAACATAACGATATCCAGTATCATTGCTTCTAGCGATTACACATTTATACAAAAACTGCTAACAAAATCCTATAATTCAGATGGTGAAGATCACCACTAAAAAATTCTTCAACAAAATTCAACTAACTAATGGAATTAAGTCTATAACATAAAGCATTTAACAGGTTCAGAGTGAGCCATAAAGTCTTTGAACAGAAAATAACATAAAGCTTTAAAAACTTGATCCACCATGCACTTCCTAAAATTTTGGTGCCTATACTTCCAACACTTGTCTTCAACTGTATTGAAGTTTGCATTAAATCCACTTGGTTGAGCATAATGACCGACCATGCATAATAACTTGTACAATACTAAAAACTATACCATTAAGTTAGTGTTGGTTAGCTTATTTCAATCAATTTTAGGAAAATAAAGATTATACATTTTTTCACAAAAAGCAAGCAATTACTAATCCTATAGATAAATAATTGGTGGGGTAAAAGTGATTGGAAGAAATAAGGAAGGGTATTTGGTTTATTATATTTATGAGGTTATTTTTACCTCATCACTTCTCCCCTTCTTAAGCTTGAGCAGGTCCTCATGCTCTTTGCTATATCCATTGTCCTTAATTTCCCTAGTTCCTCCTTAATTCTTCATACTTAGCACTGAGGTCATAAAAATCATTTGCTTCTCTGTCCAAATCCTTAGGAAACCCTCATTGAGCCTAACCCTTGTTGTCCATTTCTTAGAATTTTTAGAGTTTTGATCTGTGGTAATATGCACTATAGGGGGTGGTGAAAGAAGTAATGGGGGTTTGTATCCCATTCCAATCCAGTCAGTTTTAAGTTTCTATAGAATATCATCCAAGGCTTCTGCTCTTGTATAGGACCACTTAATGTTATTAGGTGAGATCACCTCTCTTCTCTTAAGATGCATGGGAAGAGGAGTGTATCTCTCTTCACAAGCATGCCAAGCTCTTCCTATCAATTTTGGGCCTTGATCTTGGAAATTCTCAAAACATAGCCGAAGGTTATTATTATATTTATTTCTCACAGTTTCTTTAATATTAATGCTTCAAAAATGTGCTTTGAAAGCAGAAGGTTTCCTATGAAGATACCGCATTTGGAGTCCAACAGTTCTCTCTACCTATGCATATTCTCTTGTGTGCTCCTGCCATTGAATTTGGTTTCGCATGGTAGATAGAAATGCCCTTAATTGAACTTCACCAACAAAGAAATTAACATAGAAATCTGTATATCTCTTCAAAAATAAATTGTGAACAAAGAATTCACACAACAAATCTTGTTGATCAGGAGTTGATTCTGTAAATATTTTTACAAACTCTTTGTCATCAGGATCATGTGGTTGATTGTTGTAAATTCTCAAGATTTTTCATCCTAGGAGGTGCTCATTTAGAAACATGGAGTACAGTCTAGAGGGCCTTTTGCAGGCTAACAATAATTCACCAATTTGACAGGTATCTTGTTTAGCTCGATAAACCCTATCAAGTGACTCTTTTAACAAAACTAGCTCCTTTTTCAACCTAGAATTTTCTATACCTTCCCGCTTCAGAAAATAACATCTCTCCATCCATGTCATTAGCAGTGGAGGTATATGAACTTGGAACTATTCCATTATGGTTGGTTCAGTTTGTGTCTCTTTAGACTCCATTATGTGCTTGACATCATTCTCCTACAAATCCTGTTCCAATTCAACAATTCTACTTAATGAGGTATGAAGCTTAGTTTTTTGTTTGTCCCTTTCTTCTTCAAAAGCAGTAAATAATTGCATAAAATTATTTGTTAAACTTTTGATTTGTCTATCTTTTTTAGACAAATCAGTCACATACTTTTTGCTTTCATCATTCCACTGCTATATTTGAAATTGCAGTTACTCAATAATCTTATCTTTTTGTTCCATTTGCATTTTAAAATTCACAATTTCTTGATCTATCTTCTTTATAATTATAGTGTGTACTTCTATCTCCTCTCGTTGTTGGCTAATTTGTTCTTTATTTCCCTACAACTGACATCTCAACTCAACAATTTCTACTTTTAAATTTTCTAGCTCCATTTCCCTCTGATTAGATTCTTCAACCCCTATATTAGCTGAAAAAGACAAATTGGGGATTTCTATATCATCACTAACTACATTTTCCTCATTAGGCACCTCAAATGAGCTTTGCTCCGTGAAATTAGCAATCAGGGGAGATAACCGTCCTACAGATTCATCCTCAACATCCAAACAATGTGGTGATTGTTCCCTTTCTTCTTCTTGCCCTTATTGAGATGGCATATTCTCCTCTTCGGCCTCAAGGGATTAACTAGTCTGTTTTTCACCTTCTTTTGTTGCCTCCTAACAAGGTTGATTCTCAGTTCCTAGTGATTGTGCTTTAGTTCTAGGCCTTTTCTTTTTAGAGGCACTCAATGTATCATAAGCTACAGTATCACTAGTTTCAATAGATAACATTTTACTTCTCCTTAAAGGAGGAGATATTTGTACTATTACTCTAGATTTTTTTTTCCTCTTGTGAGGAGGTTCTTCCCCATCTCCTGAATTTATGATTTCCACATTCTCTGAATGGCCTGGTGTTTTTGACATATGAGGTAAAGTTTCTGATGCTTCACCACTAGGAGCTATTGTGGACCATTGAGGTTGAGGAGCATCTAAAGGCTCAGAGGAATGTTCTTCCAAAGGTTGAGTCATTTGCCTGGATGACTCACCTTCTTCAAGATGTCTTTTAGGCTTCGAATTTTCAAATTTTTGTAGAAATTTTTCCCATTTATTTTCTTGTTTATTATGTAAATGATATTTACATATTAATTGAATGAGGTCATGGTGTTTAAGTGGTCTTGTAATAATTTTGTATTTCTCTATCATGCTAGTAACAGAGTTGCAGAGGAATGCAAGCAAATTAACCCTAAGAACAGGGTCTTCAGTGCCATGGTGCAAATGAGTAAGTAGGAAAAAAGGGGAACCTACAATTACTGTTACTTGTCCTTCACAAGTAAAGTAGTTAATAATCCAAGCTATAGTGGTTCTCTAGGGTTCTAGGATAGACATTCTTTGGAAACCTTTATTTTGGTCACTAGTACTCACAATTATCAATGTCTGAGGCTCTCCTTGTCTATGAAATAGTTCTACCATTCTCTAATAAGTGATATTGGTAGTTTTTGTCAAATTAATACCTTTATTTTCAAGACCAGAAAGACGAGAAATGATTTTAGGACTTACCCAGAAGCACTTTCCATACACTATAGATTGTCCGTCTACAAAATTCTCCTCAAATTCCTTCACTAATTGCTCATTATGCCCCTCAAACTTCTTTATAAATTCTAACCACCCAACTTTCTAGAACAATCCTGCAATGCTACTCAATGCCAATAATTTTTCCATTGAAGCCAGTTCAAATTTATTTTTAGCTCCTCCCATTCCATACTTTCCTTATTGCTTTGCTCAACTTCATTAAAATGTTGTGGTGCTCAAAGAAACTTGTTTAAACAAACTGAATTGTGGGTGGAAGAAAATATAACTTTGATACAGCCAATGGGAGAGGAATGAAACCAGACTATAGGAATAAAATGAGGAATGACACCAATTAGATGTGCAAGTTCTAGAGCATCGCAGCTACCAAGCCAACAAGTTCTAGAGCATCGCAACAATCAAGCCAACAAGTTTTGGAGCATCGCAACAAGATGCGCCAAAATTTGTGTTTGACTAAAATGAAGTCCTGCAAAATGGAAATAAAATTTAGCCAAGTCCAAAAGATGAAGAAGAAATGCTTACAAATGCATACACATGCATCCATCATCATTTTTTCTTATATTAGACCTATGATAGCAAAAATAAAAAACTACATTGGCTCTGCCATAGCAAAGTCAATGCATTGAATTTCTCCTTGCATTTCTACCATTTTTGATAAATTATTCTTTATTAACAGATTTATGGTAGATGTGTAATCAATGACCATTGAATAGGAGAATTTAGGTGTCATCATCAATGGGCTTGAGCTATACTATGCCATTTGAAAACACCTCAGAAATTTCATATGGCTCGAGCCAATGAGTTATGAGTTTCCCTTGATGATCTTTATATCGGGAATTGAATAACAATGTCCAATCCCGATTATGGAACTCTCTTTCCTTTATATGCTTGTCATGCTAGACCTTGCATTATTGTTGCACCAACTCAGTTTGATGGAAAACATCCAGACATAATTCATCCAACTCACTAAGCTATAAGACTCTTTCAACCTGGGATCTTTTGAGATCTAAACCTAACTCCATGGTTGTTCTTAGAGTTTGGAGTTCAAATTCAATGGGTAAGAGAGGTTTCTTCCCAAAAACTAACTTGTATGGACTAAAATCGATGGTTGATTTCCATGTTGTGTTATAAGCCCAAACAACTTTAGGTAGTTTCCTAGTCCAGTCTTTCCTTCTCGATGAAACTATTTAAGTTAGAATGTTCTCTAGCTCCTTGTTAGTGACTTCCACTTGACCATTTTATTGAGGGTGATAGGATGATGACTTCTTATGGCTCACCTCAAAATGATCAATGAAGGATAACATAACCTTAGACATAAACTGGGGTCACTGATCTATGATAATTGTCCTAGGGGCTCCAAATCTGAGGAAAATTTTATTGTACGGGAAGTCAGCTACTTGTTCCTCCCTAGCAACTCGTAGAGCTTGAACTTCTGCCCACTTAGATAATCAATACAGACCAAAATGTACTCTTTTCCTTGTGAAGGAGGGTTTATAGGATTGATAAAATCCAATCCCTATTTTTCAAATGGTTTAAGGAATACCTGAGGTTGTACAGGCATTTCATTGGATGCAATAGGTCTCCCTACCCTTTGGCATTCATCACAATGGTGAACATATTTCTTGAAATCCCTATGCATAGAGGGCCAATAATATCTTGCACCTAAAATCTTATAAGATGTCCTTAGCAAAATAATGGCCTCCAAAAGGGTCATCGTGGCAATCTCTAAGGATACTATAGGTCTCATCTTCCCTAACACAATGTCATAGAACCATATCAGGACCACTTCAAAATAGAATTCCATAAAATCCATTGGAATGGAGCACTTTCTCGAACAAGATGTAAAATCAGTTGGTACTTTTGAGTTGGCCAAGTAGTTGGTGATATTAACAAACCAAGGAGTTTTAGTGGAGATGGAAAATAGTTTTTCATCTAGGAATTCATCCTGCATTAGAGCACAATCTCCATCATATTGTTTAATTTGAGATAAGAAATCCACAACTACATTGCACTTCCCTGGTTTGTCAATAATTGTCACATTGAATTCCTAGAGAAGCAATAACCATCTGATTATCCTTCCATTCACTACAAGTTTGTTCATGAGGTATTTAATGGATGAGTGATATGTATACACTGTTACTTTCTACCCTATAATGTAGTGTCAAAATTTCTTGATTGCATGTACTACAACTAAGAATTCTTTTTCTGTGGTGGTATAATTCCATTCCGTTGGAGTCAAATTCTTACTAATGAAATATACTATACTTTCCCCCATTCTCATCTTATTGTCCTAATACCGCTCCAATAACATCATCAGAAGCATCAACATAAATATGGAATGAAAGGTTCCAATTAGGTCCACGAAGGGCAGGAGCAAAGATGAGTTTCTCCTTAATGGTTTCAAACGATGATTGACACTCAAGTGTTCAGATAAAATCTACATTTTTTTGGAGAAGGGAAAACATAGGGGCTGCAATCTTTCTGAATTTTTCTATAAATCTATGATAGTATCCAACATGCCCTAAGAAACTTCTAACATCAGTTTGGTTTTTTGGGGTCACAAGTTGTTGTATCACTTCAATTTTCTTAGGATCGGCTTTTATTCCTTCAGTTGAGATGTGGTGTCCCTAAATGATCCATTATTTTATCAATATCAAACATTTTTAGTGGCTTAGGGATAGACTATGATCCTTACATCGCTTCAACACTTTGTCCAGACTTTGGAGGGCTTCATCAAAAGTTGACCCATACACAGTGAAGTTGTACATGTAAACTTCCACACAGTCATTCACCAACTCAACAAATATGTCCAAGATAGCTCTCTGAAATGTTGCATATCCCAAAAGGAAGAACCCAATAAGAAAATGTTCCCCGTGGGAAAATAAAGGTTGTTTTGTCCTAGTCTTCTGTTGCTACCTATATCTAGTTGTACCCACTGAATCTGTCTAAAAATGAGAAATACTTTCTCCCAGGCAGATTATCCAAGACCTGGTCTACAAATGGTAGGGGAAAGTAATATATATGGGTTGCTTTGTTAAGTTCCCTATAGTCAATGCACACTCTCCACTTCCCATTTTTCTTTGGGACCACCACCAAAGGCAAAACCCATTTGCTAGAAAAAATAAGATAGATAAATCCTACTTGCAAGAGTTTCTCAATTTTAGTTTTAATAGTGTCTTTCAAGGTAGGATTGAGTCTTCATTGTGGTTGACGAATGGGTCAAACATTCTTAGTATAGATGTGATGAGTACAAACACTTGGGTGTATTCCTCTCATATCTGTGTAGTCCCAAGCAAAAGCTTTAGATCTATTCACCAAGATATCAAACAATTTGTGCTCTTCTGGCTTGGTCAACTAGCTACTGATGTTCAAAGTTTTTCCTAGTAGTAGCATAATGGTTTGAACACCTGGATGGTTGGAGGGGATAGTATACACTATCCTTGTCAAAGTGTTAAGAGTACAACTATGTGGTATGGTTCTGTGGAGTTTGGAAATGTCTTCTAAGAAATGATCCATTTTTGGAATGATATTTTTCAGAGGACAAGGTAATCCCATGAAGTTGGTATCATCGAATTTAGTGTGGTCTACATTGATTGATTGTCCTAGAATCTCTTCTACATCAAACATCTCTTCATCACTTAAATCCATAGTAAGATTTTCCACATTGTTTACCAATTCATCCTCCAACTCTTCACCATGTTCTTTGATGACTACCATAGCAAGTGAAGCTAAATTTTCCCGTCCCTTGAGATCTTCTGGTTCATCAACCCATACTCTATTATATTCATTAGGCTTAGCTGGAGCATACAAGAATAAATGTTTGCTATTAGGACTATGTGAAATGGTCATTCCTACATCTCTTCAGTCAATCTTGGTTGCAACAGTGGCTAGCCATGGTCTTCCTAGAATTATCAGATAACTGTCTTTTGGTGTGAGGGACTGAATTATTTGAAAGTCCACTAGATAATCCCAACCGTCAATCTTAACAAGAACATATTCTTTGACACCCTTGGGAATAGCTATGGATTGGTTTTCCATTTGCAACACTATAGTTATGGGATGTAAATCAGTGAGTCTCAAATTTTCCATTACATTGATGATCATCACATTAATGGTTGCTCCTAGGTCCACAAGTATGTTAGGTATTGCTACCTCATTAATTGTTACTGCTATAAGTTGGCTACCTGGGTCACCATATTTTGGAGTTGTGGTCTTTCCAGCCAAAAAGTTAGCTAGATAACCATTTATGTGAACAATATTTATCTATTTTGGTTTCCTTCTTGGAGTTTTGATGCACAACGGTTTGATCAATTGGTTTGATTTCTTGTATTAACGCAGTTTCGGTGGACAAGGATACATCTAAAGGATTTTTCAAGGTGGTTGGTTTTAGACACTCTAGAAAAGGAGCTTGATTTTTCTCTTTAGGAGTGGAGTCTTTTAAAGGATCAGTTGGAGATTGACCACCCTCCTCCTGAGGTAAGTCGAAAGCTCTAGTTGGAGATGGCAAAAAGGTCTTGTCTTGGGTAATTTCTAGGTTTTGCTATAAAGATGTGGAAGTTTTATTAGTTGTCTCAGTAGATTCCTTAATAGGCTCATCTAGGATCTCAACAATAGTAGGTTGTTGAAGTGTTTTTCCTGACCTTAACTACAAATTTCCACAATGGATAGCATTAATTCTAGTAACATTCTCATGTTCCGTGGAGTACACTAGGCTATTTGGATGATTGTTCTTTGGATTAGGAATAGGTTGCACACTAGAAGTTGTGGCTAGTTAACCTGCTCATTTGTTGAGGATTCTGAGGAGTTGTAAAAGATTGTGTTGTTGATTAAGCATCCTTTTGGGACTAGTATAAAACTAATTTTGTGGTCGATTCCATTAAGGAATAGGATTTTGAGGATACCATTATTGTTGAGTCTAGTTTGGTCATTGAGGGTTTTCCCAGGACTGATTTTCCCATTCAGGTGGTCCCCAAGGGGAAGTTCCCCAATTAGGTGGTGCTTGAGGCCAGGGTGTTGCCCATTGGTTACTATTCCAGTTGTTTTGAGGCCTCCAAGAAGGGTTTGAGTTTTGGCCGTAAGAAAAATTCCCTCTAGTTCTTTGATTTGCAAAGTTGACCTCCTCTTCAACTAAAGATGCTCTTTTCTTGGAATTCTTGATTGCATTCAAGATCTCACATTGGCTAGTGGCATGACTCTTCTCACAATCTTGACAAATTCCAGTTTTGTCCAAAGGGCATTCTCTTAATAGATGTATGTTTCGACACTTAGGACAATAGATGGATAAGGTCCTAGGATTTCATGTTTTAGCTTGTATTCCATCCAACATGGTGTTTAATTGAACAAGAATGTCAGTTTTAAGATTGGATATCTCCTCGCGCATTTTTCCTATTTCATTGGAACCTTTAAAAAGAGTAGACTTGCAGATACGTCCTTGAGTAGGAGAGAAATTCTGACATAACTCATTGATATCATCAAGTCCCAATTGGGACACATCTCCTTTTCCCATGAAATCAAGGCTCCTTCTAGAATCTTCATCAAGACCTTTGAGAAATATGGTCTTCAGAATCTCTAAACTTATGGCTTCTCTGCCACATCATTTAGATAAGAGGATGAACCTATCTAGGTAATCTTCCAGGCTTTCATCTTCGTTTTTCCTTAGTTTGAACAATTTTTCTTTCCTATCGTTGAATCTACATAAACTCTGGTATTTATCCAGAAAGGCATACTCCATATCATACCAAGAGGTTATCAACCCTGAAGCTAATCCCATGAACCAACGCATTGCTGCGTCTTTCAGAGTGGAGGGAAACAGCTTCAATTTTTGGTTATCATTCTTGTAGTCATATGTCTGACACAAGACTTTAAAATCAAATAGAAACTGGCTAGGGTCTTTGGAAGAAAAACCTCAGAGGGTTGGAAAGAAGGTTGGTGAAATATTTTTCATAGGAATCTCATCATATGTATCAATAACAATAGGATAAGTGAATGTGTGCGCCCCCAATGCTAGGTTAGCAACATTTCTTCAGTCACCCATGGGATGATATTGAAAGGAATGTGTTCCTCTTCAAAAGTTTGTTTTGGGGTATATAAAGGAATATCCTCTACAAATGTTTTTTCTACTAGGTGATTTCTTGGGGTATATGGGGAGGTCTCAAGTTGTCCCTACTTGATCAATTATTTAGTGAGTTCTTGAGCTGAGACTTCTTCCTCCCTGCTTGTGGTTGGTACGCCATTTGGGGGGGTTTTGGTATGAATTTTTCGTGCGGGCCTCGTTTCCTGACCATGCAAAAAAAGAATCCTAGTGACTATTTTTGTTCCTAAAAGAGGTATTCAAGCAATCTCATACTAACAATAGAAAAGGAAGGCCCTTGGCAACAACGCAAAAAAGTGACAGGCTATTGTTAGGTCCTATCTCTTTAGTTGAAAAACGCATCATATGTATTGATTGGGTAGTGTTGAGAGGCTATATGCAATAGGAAACATCTTGACTATTTCTCTCAGATTTTCTAAATGTTTGGAATAGATGAAACCAAACTTAAACTAAAGAGGCCACTAAACTAGAAAGCAGGAAATTATTCATCTTGAAAGCATGAAATGACTAAACTAGAAAGCATGAAATGTTTTAACTAAAAAGCATAAATGATTAAGATAGAAAGCATGTCGATTACTTGAAAAGAAGTACTTTCAATAAAACTATAAAATGAAATGACAACAAACTTTAACTAACATCTAGCTGTTAACAAAAAACAAACTTAACAACCTGCAACTAACAACCAGAGTGGGTGCTCCAGAACTTCAGATAGTAGAACTAAATATTACAGACTCAAACTACAACCTATAGGAATAACTTAACAGAGCTCAACACATGCAAATAAAATGCATTCTCATTTATAATTTACAAAATAAGAAAACAAAATTTGAAAATGAAATACTTATCTATCTATTCTACAGTCCCTCGAGTGGCCAGCTCTCGAGTGCTACTACGCTTAACTCAGATCACATAAACTCTATATCTTTGAAATTAATCCATCCAAAGTAATTCCATCTCACAACACTAATAACTCAAAACGAGATGGGAAAAGTTTGTTTTATTCATATCAAAAGTATGACAACATAATGATATTCAACATCATTGCTTCTGGTGATTACATATTTATACAAAAATTGCTAACAAAATCCTATAATTCAGATGGTGAAGATCACCACTGAAAAAGTCTTCAACATAATTCAACTAACTAATGAACTTAAGTCCATAACATAAAGCATTTAAAAGGCTTGGAGTGATCCATAAACTCTTTGAACAGAAAATAATAGAATGCTTTAAAAATTCGATCCACCATGCACTTCCTAAAATTATGACGCCTATACTTCTAATGCTTGTCTTCAACTCTATTGAAGTCTTCTTTAAATCCACTTGGACGAGAATAATTACCGACCATGCACAATAACCTATACAATACTAAAAACTATACCATTATGTTAGCACTGGTCAACTTATTTCAATCAATTTTAGGAAATAAAGATTATACATTCTTTTCACAAAAAGCAAGCAATTACTAATACTAAAGATAAATAATTGGCAAGGTAAAAGTGACTGGAAGAAATAAGGAAGGGTATTTGGTTTATTATATTAATGAGGTTATTTTTACCTCATCACATCATAATATTTAGATCAATAGTTCATAGAATTATTAATATTTAGTTCATAGCATATTCCTCATATAAAATCACAACATGAATGTATTGGAAATTCTCACAAATGATAATATCAAGGTTGGTCATCCTTGTATTGTGAAAGCATGGAAGGTGGGTCATTATTTCATCCCTTAGTCCACCTTAGAGGCTAGCATTCCTTCTTGATCAAGCCCAAGAGCATGGAAGATTGGTCTTCCATTCCACCTCTTGGCCCATGAGCATGTAAGGTTGGTTGTCCATTCCATCGCGGGGTGGTGTACTTGATAAGAGAATGTAGGTTGGTCTTCCTTCACCTCTCGTGAAATCAAAAGGTTGAATGGCCTTCCTATTTCAAAGAAACTTCACAAATTCAAGATATGATTCCTCATGGATTTTTCTAGAATATTTCTAAATAAATACCTCTTTGAAGAAATGATAAATTTTCTCTTAAATGGTTGTCACCAATTATTTTTAGAATATTATCAATGGTTGTTCTCAACTCTTTTCCAAAGATATTTCCTTATATTTCTTATTCTTATCTTTCCTTTTCTCAACTTGTTGATTTCTCCACAAGGAAATGATCTCCCTTTTATATCTTATTATTGAGGGAGTTACAACCTTTCATTTGTGAAGGAGTAACAACCTTTCATATTTGAAAGAGTCACAAACTTTCACATTAAGAGTCATAATCTTTCATATCAGGAGTCACATTGAATATTTATTCTTAATTGATTGATTGAATGATGTTATGGATGTCCTTCTGAAATGAAATGATCTCCCTCTTATATCTTCAAGTTTGAGGGAGTCACAACTTTTCATTATTTTTGTCTTTTTGGAAAAGTCACAACTATTCCTCTTAATTGATGGCCTAAAACCCTCTTAATTTAATTTTAATTAAATATCTTTAATTCAAGGAAATCGTTTCCCTTGTTTATTCTTATAATGTTAAGCGATCCCCTTATTAGAATTACTGTCCATGTTTACTTTATTTTCCTAGACTTAAAGTGTTGCGATCCAACTAAATATTGTTATCTATTTCTTTCTTTGATGAGGGCATGACATCGAGTGACACCACAAGAACCAAGTCCAAGTCCAAGTAAAATGTTCAACTAATTTTAAAACATTAAAAAATTGTAGACATGATTTTCCACAGTCCATGAAGGATTATTTGAATGCTTTTGGATTCAACTATTTAGGTATTTTTGTATCAACATCTTAGATCACACATGAAGGCATATTTGATTGCTTTTGGATTCAACTGTTTAGGTTTTTATGCATCAACATGTCATAGCACACGTGAAGGTGTATTTGAGTGCTTTTAGATTCAACCATGTAGGATTTTTCATATCAACATCTTAGATCAATCTGAGATGTTGATACAAAAAATCCTATTCCGTTGAATCTAAAAGAACTCAAATGCACCTCCAAAATTCAATAGATTGTGTAAAAGGATTTTTAGTTCTAATTTTATCATAATGGGCTTGGAAAACTATCTTTGAGTGAAAAAATCAGATATATTAGAATTATTGATGAATTTGTGAATGAGCATGAGTTAGAATTGTTGGAAAATATTTGGCCATTTCTTCTCAAAAAATTAACCAATCTTAGGAAGAGATAGCTATGAACATAGAGAGGGAGAGGTGGGAGGGAGAGAAAAAAAAGTATAATGTATTAGTGGCCATTCTCAAGATGTGATACCACACATTGGGTTTAATGGCTCCTCTCTTACATGTCATTTTTCTTTCATTTATGTCTTCATGGTATTGATATATCATAATTTATGAATTTTGGACTGGTTACTCTGTTTTAAAATATTTGATACAAACCCAATGGAATATTCTTAGTATGAATTTGTTTTATTTAATTAAATTTTGATAGTTAGTATATGTACTAGAATAAAGGTGATTGTATTTGGACATATTGGAAGTTAAACTCTTGAAGAATGACCAAGAAAACATTTTTTGTAATATTTTCCTACATGTAATTTTTAATTTTTCTAAGTCTCTTACAAGTGCCATGCTTGGTCCAAGCCATAGTCAACCTATTGATTCATAGTGATGCTACTATGACTCCAATGCATTCTTAGGTCATTTACTTTAAAATATCAGCCATTAATCTTCATCGTTCACCAATCTTTTAGTTATTAAATTTTTTAAACTAAAGGTATCCAACTAAAAACTATCAGAATTTTTAATTTTTAATAGTGAAATGAGGTATGCTAAATAAGGTTTCTACTAAAATATCATCCCTTTGAGCTAAGACAAGAGGGATGCCTATTGAAGGGGACACAAACTTGATTTCTTGTAATGGCCATATGAAGAGTATGGAATATTGTTCAATGTTTCTAGGAGGAAGCATTGATAGCAAGGATCCTTGGTTGAGGAAACCTAGCAAAAGGAGGCGTAGATTGGGCTCTTGGAGAGGGTGATACATAGTTTCTAGTTCTTCTTACTATAGATGTAGATAACCTAGTTCTTATTCTTCTCAAAGTAAAAATTGTTAATTCAACAAATTAAAGAATTTTACCTCTTGAAGAAGCTCTTGTCTTCACTCTTGATATGGATTATATGGTACTAATCCGAAACCAGTTTTTTTAGATTTGACAAGTGCTTGTATGCTATATCCAATGCCTACAATATGTTGAGGACAACACCAAATATCTCAGCTGAATGATATTATGTGCAATGTTTTTAATCTAGTAGAATGCAAGAACTAAAACTATGCAAAGATTAAAAATAAGAACAACACTAAAGGTAGGGCGATGAGGAGTTCAAACGAGCGTATAAAGCCTCATGTTGGGTAGATGTGCTCGTGATGTGTGATGGGTTGTGTGCTCACTCAAAATTTCGGAAGCATAATGATGCTCCAATGAAAATGGGTGAGAGAGGTATGAAAATGACTAAGTTTTGGATAAATAGATTTGGAGGATAATGGATGAATGAATAGGATTAGATCTTGAGATCAAGGGTTGAGATTGGTTGAGATCTCTCAAGCCACCAGATTGTGCCAAGTGGCACAAGGAGAGGAATTGAGAGGGAGATTGTACCCTTGAGGGTACAATCCCATGTGATTGACATGATGGGGAGGGTTGACCCACTTAATCATGGATTAAGTGTGTGCATCTATTTAGTGGGTAGGTTATGTGAGGATTAGGAAAAAGTGATGGAGGATGTGATATTTGAGATAAATAAATAAATAAGATTTATTTGGGATAGAAGGGGTAAGGGAGATAAAGTATTTAATTGATTTTTTAAATACTTTAGGGATTTAGAGGAATTTAGGGATATTAATTAAATAATAGTAATATTATTTAATTAATGTGGATAAAAGGATATTTAGACGAAAAAGGATAAATTTGACCAAATGTAAGTGGCCAAATTTAGGTGTCTACATTTTTCCCCTCTTTGAGATGGTGTTACAAAGTAGCATCACTTCAAAGAAAATTAAAACATAGAACCTAAAAGAAGATGGTTATATTGTGAGAGATGCCCTAGTCATTCAAAGAAGTGGCTAGGAAGAAATATGATGGAGTGAAGATGAAGATTAGGGATTGAAGATGCCCCCTCAAGAGGACATGCGGGTTTAAGAGAACACGGGTGTGCTCTCAAAATAGATGAGATGATGAAAGGGGAGATGGGGAAGATGATGCAAAATGATGGATAAGAGAGGATGATAAGCGATAGGAGATTGGGAAGAGAAGATAAGGAGAAAGAAAGCACAAATGGATTCAAGGACAAATATGATGTTGCCTCAGTCAAGCTACAAGCAAGATTGACTAATGGTGGATGGAGTGTTGTTGATGAGGGAACGATATATCCTAGAACAACATAAGGATATAGAAAGATGCATCCCAGTGATGACGATGAGAGTGTTGTTGATGAGGGAAGGATACATCCCATAACAACACAAGGATAGGGAAGGATACATATTGATGTATGATGATGAGAGTGTTGTTGATGAGGGAACAATATATCCCGAAACAAAATGAGGATAGGGAAGGATACATCCTAATGATGACGATGATTGGATCAAGGCTAGGAACAAGACCAATGATGCAATTAGGTGCTTTATGCTAGATTAAATGGATTAGGATTGGATTGAGATGTGAGATGAATGAAGATGGTGAAGGGAAAGATGCTTAGAATAATAAATCTATATGATCCTAAGCAAATTGAAGAGATGAGGATATGATGAGGATGATGGATGAAAAGATTCTTAGAATAAAAAATCTATATTATCCTAAGAAGAATAAAGAGATGATGATATGATGAGGATGAAGATAGTGAAGTGATGAAAATAGATAGGATAGATAGATGAGGGAGAGTGATGAAGGATGAGGGTAAGTGCATGGATCTATGACACGATTTTGGCTCTTAAGATGCCACTTTTTTTTGAAATTAGCAAAATCTGATTTGGACGAGAAAATGAAGATAGTTACGCTCAAAATTTCAAGATGCAGCAAGAACAAAAGTTGAATTACTCTGAGTCTAGTTTCTAAGCTACTATTTCTTTTTTAAATTAATGAAGATTAAGGGTCTCAAAAAGGGGGGGAAAAATAGGTGTCATTTTTATAAAAAAAAGTAGCATAATGCCTAAGGGCTCCCCCCTTTTTGATTAACTTTTTTTTCGAATTTCAAAAATCCCAACAATGAGAAATTAGCTAACACCATGTAGTTTATCCTCGTTCTTTCAGATAATTTTTTTAATTAATATATAATATTTTATGAATTTTCAAAGTGGGCACATCCTGAAAAGTTAAAATTTGAGCGTGCTCCCCCCTAATTTTTTTGAAAACTAATCGAAAATTGATTTTTTTCATCAGGTGTAGAATGGAGTCTAGTTTCAAAAAATGTAATTTGTTTCACATTTCGATGAACGAGTAAAAATCTATCCTAAAACTAGCACATGTTGGTTTTTGACCAAAAACGAAGGCATTTACAATAAGAGCCATGGATGAAAATGTTAACTAAATCAAAATAAAAAAAGAATTATATATTTAGATAGCTAAGAGAGAGGTTAATGCTATCATAGTTTTTTATATATACTTGCACTGAAAGACGTGCAAATGAGATGAGGAGCACAGATGAAAATATGAGGAAATTTGAAAAATACTACCAACTAACAAGTCCAAAGCAAGCCAATTGGTGAGTGCCAAATTTGGCACTCGTCAAATTACCTGCTTTGAACAAAATCTAAATTTCCCCTCTCTGTGGTCGACAACTTTGATAATGCTTAGAGTGCATAGTTTGTGATCGTAGATGGATAGTTGAGGTTTTACCTTTCATATGCTCTCAAACCCGTTACCCTAATTAGATAACTCTTTGTCCCTCTGAAGTATCTCTCTCTTAGGTCTCACTCCTGCCCACATGACCTAGGATACTCTCAGTCCAATCCCATCTCTAAAGTATCTATCCCTCCCACATAGGTACCTAAATAAATCTATCACACTCCAACCCCCTTTCTCACTCTCCCTCTCTCTCCCCCTTTGGTATTTTTGTCTCTCTCACTCCATCTCCCTCTCTTAGGTCGTTATCTTTCTCTCTATATCTCTCTCTCAAGTCTCTCCCTCCTACCCCCTCTCCTCTCTTAGGTATCTCACTCACTCCCTCTATCTCTCTCCCATTCCCTCTCTCCCACTCACTCTATCTCTCTCCATATCTCTCTCTCTCTCAGGTATCTCCATCCACCCATCTCTCTCTCTCTCACACACACACTCCCTCTCTCTATCCCACTCCCTCTCTTTCACTCCCTCTACCTCTCTCCCACTCTCTCCCACTCTCTCCCACTCCATCACTCTCCCTCTCTCTCGAGAATCTCCCTCCCACTCCCTCTCCCTCTCCCTCTCTCTCTCTCTTCTCTCTCTCTTTGTCAAGTCTACCCCCTCTCCCTCTCACAGTCACTCCCTCTATCTCTCTTCCACTCCCTCCCTCTCTGACTCTCTCTATCTCTCTCCCTTTACTTCTCCATCTCTCTCAAGTATCTCCCTCCCACCACCTCTCCCTCTTTCTCTCACACCCTCTCTATCTCTCCCACTCTCTCTCCCTCTCCCTCTCTCTCAAGTCTCTCCATCCCTCCCACCCCCTCTCCCTCCATATCTCTCTCAAGTCTCTCCCTCCTACCCCCTCTCCCTCTGTCAGGTCTCTCTTTGTCTCTCTTAATCACTCCCTCTATATCTCTCCAACATCCTCTCTTTCTATCACTCTCTCTACCTCTCTCCCTCTCGGGTATCTCCTCCACCCTCCCTCTCTCTCTCCTCTCCTCTCCTTCCTCCATCTCCTCTCCAATCCATCTATCCAGAGTGCTCCCTCTCCTCCCCATCTCTCTCTCTCTCTCTCTCTCTCTCTCTCTCTCCTCTCTCTCACTCTCTCCCTCTCCTAAATGCCAAACCCTCTCTCTCTCTCTCTCTCTCTCTCTCTCTCTCTCTCTCTCTCTCTCTCTCTCTCTCTCTCTCTCTCTCTCTCTCTCTCTCTCTCTCTCTCTCTCTCTCTCTCTCTCTCTCTCTCTCTCTCACGTATCGGTGAGACAAAGTCCATGAATCACTGATGCCAAAAGATAATTCAACAAACCCACAGTTCTCCTAGCATCGCCAAGAGTCCAAAATGTTCCATCGAGCCCTGAGGTCATATTGATGTTCTTCAGCTTAGAACCTCTGTCGGTGAGAGTCACACTAATGAAGACCATCAGGCTAAGATTCAACCTCAAAGGAAGTTCTTCGAAGCTCCTCTGACCATTTGTGTTCCATCAACAAAGTTTCCTGCATGTGATCTCATCAAGGAGACTCACTCTGATCACAGACCATCGGGTTGACCAACACACTTAGAACGAACATCCAAAGCTAGGTCGATGACCCAAGTTCCACTGATGTCGTCCATCGATAGGACTTACGCCAATCCAAACCCATCCGTCTAACTTCCACCATCAGTCTAATCTTTCCAGGCCTCACCGAGAACCAAGGTTAGCCCGACATAGAACTATTGGCTAGACTGTTGCCGATCATCACCCGTCAGTCTAACTTCATCCATCGAACAAGAGCTGGAGAAATTCTGACGATCATTTAGGTCAAGCTGATCATTGCCATCACCAAGACAGGTCCTAATTCACACCGATCTGATCCCTTCAAGAGTTTAGAACACAACTTCTTATCGACAAGACATTCCAAGAGTCTCACCGATTCTGCTCTTTCAGAAGATTTAAGTCAACAAGATTGAGGCACACATTTCCAACAAGGGAGAGGGGGGAGGGGGTTGGGGAGAGAGGGGTTTGGGGAGGGAGGGAGAGAGGAGAGGGAGGGAGGGAGGAGGGAGAGGAGAGGAGGAGGGAGGGAGGAAGGAGGCAGGAGGTTTGGGAGAGAGAGGGAGAGGGAGGAGAGAGGGTTTAAAGGGAGAGAGAGAGGGTTTGGGGTTTAGGGAGAGAGAGGGAGGGGGAGAGAGGGGTTTGGAGAGGGAGGGGAGAGGGAGGAGAGAGAGAGGGGAGAGAGAGAGAGAGAGAGAGAGAGGGGTTTGGGAGAGAGGAGAGAATGGGAGGAGGGTTTAGGGTTGAGGGTAGATGGTGAGGAGGTTGGGGTTTAAGGGTTGATGTTGATTAAGGTTGAGGTTGAGGTAGAATGTTGTTGAGGGTTGAGGGTTGAGGGTTTATGGTTTAAGGGTAGAGGTTAGAGGGTTAAGGGTATAGGGTAGAGGGTAGAGGGTTTAGGGGTTAGGGTTTAAGGGTTTAGGGTTCAAGGGTTTAAGGGTTTAGGGTTCAGGGTTTACGGTTTAAGGGTAGAGGGTAGAGGGTTTAGGGGTTTAGGGTTTAAGGGTTGAGGGATTTCTCTCTCTCTCTCTCTCTATTTCTCTCTCTCTGTCTTTATGTTTCTCCCTCTCTCTCTCTCCCACTCCCTCTCTCCCTCTCTCACTCCCTCTATATCTCTCCCACTTTGCCTCTCTCTCTGGTCTCTCCCTCCCTGCCCCTCTACTTGTCTCACTCTCTCAAGTATCTTTCTCCTACCCCCTCTCCCTCTCATAGTCACTTCCTCTATCTCTCTTCCACTCCCTCCCTCTCACTCCCTATATCTCTCTCCCTCTCCCTCTTCCTCTCTCTCAAGTAGATCTCCCTCCCACCACCTCTCCCTCTCTCTCTCTCTCAAGTCCCTCTCTCTCTCTCTCACACACCCTCTCTCTCTCTCCCACTCTCTCTCCCTCTCTCTCTTTCTCATCCCTTTATCTCCCACTCCCTCTCTCTCTCCCCTCTCTCAGGTAGGAGGGAGAAAATTGAGAGAGAGTGAGAGGGAGTGAGAGAGAGAAAGAGGGTGAGGTCTTCGGGTTGAAGTGTTCAGTGTTCAGTGTTTAAGGGTT
Organism: Sequoiadendron giganteum; assembly: GCA_007115665.2. NCBI lineage: Eukaryota > Viridiplantae > Streptophyta > Pinopsida > Cupressales > Cupressaceae > Sequoiadendron > Sequoiadendron giganteum. The sequence continues at coordinate 90,638,713 of CM021105.1, forward strand.
GAGGGATTAGGTTTGAGGGTAGAGGGTATTGGGTTGAGGGTAGAGGGTAGAGGGTTCAAGGGTTTAGGGTTGAGGGTATAGGGTTGAGTGATTATGATAGATAGGGAGGAATGGATGGAGGGAGAGATGGAGGGAGAAGTGGGATAGAGAGAAGGAGATAAGAGGAGGGAGGGACAAAGATAGATGAGGGTTGAGGATCCAATGTTTAGGTCAGAGGATTGATAATTGAGGGCATAGGGTTGAGGGTAGACAATTTAATGGGTTAGGATTTAGCTCGTGTAGGATTTACAGTTTAAAGGTAGAGGGTTTAAGGGTTTAGGGTTTAACTTGGTTAAGGGTAGAGGGTTGAGGGTTGAGGTTTTAAGGTTTAATCCATGAGCCACATCCAATGCATTATTTGGATACCACTCAAACCCAATTTTTTGCTGATTTTGTACAAAATTTTCCTAAAATTAAAATATGTCAAAGGTATTTTGAAATGCTAAAGCCTTTTTATGTAGAAATAATTCACACACGCACTACTTGTTGTTGTAGGTTTCATATTGAGTTTTCTAACCATTATGATTTTTATCGACGTATATGTGTAGATATGCATACTGACAATGTTTTGCGGGAATGTAACATAATGCCTCCACCTAAATCGTCAAGGAAATGTTTATCTTCCATTTTATGTGAAAAAGAGGATGGTCAAATGTTTTACAAGAAGTCATGTTTGGATGGCACATGTGATCATTGTGGTGGCATGCAACATTTACCAATTTTCCAACACATGGCTAGTTCACACACAATTGGAGACAAAATTGTGGAATTTGGAAAATATAACACAGTGGTATACAGTCTAAAAGATGGGAAAGAAGTAAAGAAGTGTGAATTGGTTAGTGATAAGATTCTAGTGTTTCAGTTTATGGTCATTTTTCGTGATCAGGTGGTCTATGAGTATGCAAGGCATACATAAAGAGCACAATGGTTGGATTCATAGTTCAAGTTATGCAAGGACACATTTCCACTTCGTCATATCATTTCAATTGTTGACTTCACTGATAACTACACACTACTGCCACAAAATGAGGTGCAATCACAATACTACAACTCCACGCATGTTGCTATATTTGTGCATATAACATTCATTCATGCTAATGATAGTACGGAGGAAAATAGGAAATTATTGAGGGAGTATCACTTTTACATCAGTGATGATCACACACATTCTATAGAGTTTGTGCAAGGTTGCTTTCAAATATTCTATGTTTATCTAGCTAGCAGGGGAATATCATTTAGTCAGCATATCATATGGTCAAATAGTTGTACATCACAATTCAAGAATGCCAAAATGTTTTACTAGTTGAGTAGGATGCATAGTGTCAGTGGTGTTTAACATATGTGGAAATTCTCAGATTCCATGCATGGAAATGGGGAGCATAATGGAGCAATTGCATGTATCAAGAGAGTTGTAGCATGAGAAGAATTAAAGTACATAGATAGTGTAAATTTGATAGATGCAAGGTAAATTGTCCAGTGGTGCAATGGGTCCAGGTAGTGAAGGTAATTATTTAGTTTGTATATTTTTTCATTTAGTAGATGATACTAACATTGCAAAATATGAGGATTGTTGTACACTAATAGGATCGAGTGAGCTACACTCTTTTAGAAGCTCCAATGCAGGTACATGGACTATCCATACATGGAAGATGGCATGATTTTGTTCTGCATGTACACTTCAAGCATGGAATGATTGTGAGTCAACAAAGAGGGTTGACGAATGGTCTGTACAATGTCTAACCCCACTTGACACTCATCAGCTCTCGACGGCTCTACAAATCATGGAGATGCAATCATCCATTGACTTTGATCATGTATCAAACCTACTAGAACTAGGTAATATATCTTACTTATAGGTTTTATTATGATGCTCAGTAAATACATCTAACAAGATGAACATATCAATGTAGTGAATGCTTATGCGGAAATTGCAGATGAAGACAATGAAGAGGGTATAGATTATTACCTGTACCGTTGTATTGAGGGCAAAAAGAAATTGGAGGCCCTAGTTATAGATGGAGAAAACATAGACTATCCTACAGGTTCGGTGGTTGTTACTAGAACATGGCTTCGAAGGTACCCAGTTAAGAATGTTGCAGTTTGGTTGTTTGAGGACTTCGACACGCATTAGAAGATTCTTCACTACTCAAACCTTGTCATCGCCACCAACGTTCATTTGATCAAATATAGGGGCAGACCTACAAAAAAGAACTTGTGGAAAGTGCGTGAGTTTGACCACGAGGCAATACTTGAAACAATAAAGAGTAGAGAAGATCCAGATGGTTCCTTGGATTGATTTTTAGGTATGCACATTGAATTTGTAAAGTCATGTTATTGATAATTGCTTTCTTTCAAGCGTTTAAGTTTGATTGTATAAGGATTTGCAAAATTGCATCAATGTAGATATGCAAAATGATGGTTATATGTTGCTCTTTATTGACCACTTTTAAGTTGGTATTCTAATCAATAACAGGGAGGTTAACCAATTACAAACACCTAATCCATAACTTTTAGCGCAAGATGGGCCCTACAACACCCCAAACACTAAAGCCCTCACTTTTCACAATATACCCTAGGGCTTATTGAAAAAATATGCTCCACGCCTTCTTAGACCTCAAAAATAATTCAAAAACTTTGGAATAACCCTGCACATGCTTAAAAGAACAAGAAAAGTGACTGCCCTCAAACATTTCCCACTTTTACCCTCTCTAACCTCACTTTTTCATGTAAAAACACCCCAAATGCCACCTAGGGCATCACCAAAAATTAGAATGCGGACCTCCCCTACTCAAGAAACAAAGCAAACATGTTTATCTATCTCAACTTAGCCTATCCACCAAGTTACAACATCAGATAGTGGGTGGAAGGCTTAAAACACCATTTTAAAGGCACTCAAACCCTTGAAACAAGGCTCACAGACTGACCTCCAGTAAAATGCCTATTAAATGCACAAAATTGAATGAAATTTCTTCAAACCAAGTTTGTGAAATAGTTAACTCTACTGCCCACTAGTTTACATTAAGAAGTAAGCACAACCACCCTGTACGGAACCGTACAGTACCAATGAACTTCAAAAATTCTGGAAAAACTCAAAAAATGGCACGGGAATAACAAGATTTTGTTGTTTTCCTTTCTAGCTTGGTTTCTCCAACCTCAAACTCAAACATAAGAAGCCTTTTAAAATATGAAAAACACCAAATACCATCCTACAACTAACTCCAACCAATTTTCAAACTCGTTATGGATATTGGAGTACAAAATTGCACTTTTTTACATATTCTTGTTAACAACATTTTTGCTGATTTTGCATTATTTTTCAATTTGACCCTCCTAGACTCCTAAAACATTAGAGATGGTCTATCTAGACCTTATTGAATCCAAAAAACATGGCCTCACATTGGAAAAAATGACATTCAACCTATCTTGACAACTTTGATCAAACTTGACAACATTTTCACTATGATTTGCAATTTCCACAAAATGGAAACATAAGACCTTAAAACTTCACCAATTACATTTGAATGCTCATAATGTACCTTATTGGACTCAAAACACCCAAAAAAACTTGACTCATTTCGAGCATGTTTGATGCTTTGGCAAGCCGAGATAGGTGTGGGAATAAGACTTTCAATAAACCCTCCCTAAATTTGCTAAATATGAAGGTTTTGTGAAAAGTGCACTCCACGAGCGGTTCCTTGGCTAAAGGTTGTAGATTTGGTGGTTTTAGAGGGTGGTTAATGAATTTCCACAATAAAATCTCTTGGTTTTTGCTATCTCAGAGGCGTTTTCCTGTGGTGGTGAATTCTCGCTTTGGGAAAAAGTTGTCAAATGCAAGTAGTTGAAAGTTGCAAAGTGGTGCAACTTTCATTATACAACTTGTGTGACTAAACAGACCATCCCAATGCATATGGATGGGTACATTTACGCTAGGCATGGTCCTTTTTGTCACTGAAACACATGGAATCATTCTGAGCTACGCTCAACCGGTAGAACCCCTTAAGAGTCCAAAGTGCAAAATGGCTGCGAACTTCAACATGCTCGTATTCGGACACTGTGATGCTTAGAAAATTTTTGTATGATATTATGGGATCATTTTGGGCCCCTCTATAATAACCTCTACCAGTTTTTGCTATCTCAGAGGTGTTTTCCCGTGGTGGCGAATTCTCGCTTGGAGAAAAAGTTGTCAAATGCTAGTTGAAAGTTGCAAAGTGGTGCAACTTTCATTTCGCAACACGTGTGACCAAAAAGACTGTCCTGATGTGAATGAGTAGGTACATTTATACTAGGTATGGTCCTCTTTAGCACTAAAATAGGCAGAATCGCTCCAAGCTATGTTCAATCGACAAAATCCCTTAAGAGTCTAAAGTGGAAAATGGTTGTGAACTTCAGCATGCTCGTATTCGGATACCATGACGCCTAGAAAATTATCATCTACATATGGGATCATGTTTGGCCCCTATACAATAACCTCTCTCTGTTTTCGCTATCTCGGAGGTGTTTTCCCGTGGTGAAAAATTCTCGTTTGGGGAAAAAGTTGTCAAATGCTAGTTAAAAGTTGCAAAGTGGTGCAACTTTCGTTTTGCAACTCATGTGACCAAACAAAATATCCCAATGCATCTGGGTGGGTACATTTACACTAGGAATGGTCCTCTTTGGCACTAAAACACACATAATTTCTCCGAGCTACGCTCAACCGACATAATCCCTTAAGAGTCCAAAGTGCAAAATGGTTGCGAACTTCAGCATGCTTGTATCCAAACACCGTGATTCTTAGAAACTTCTTTTCTGAGCCTATGGGATCATGTTGGGCACATCTACAATAAACTCTCTCAGTTTTCACTATCTCGGAGGTGTTTTCCCATGGTGGTGAATTCTCGCTTGGGGAAAAAGTTATCAAATCCAAGTAGTTGAAAGTTGCAAAGTGGTGCAACTTTTGTTTTGCAACTCATGTGACCAAAAAAATTGTCCTGACACATCTAGGTGGGTATGTTTACACTAGGAATGGTCCTCTTTGGCACTGAAACACACGAAATCGCTCTGAGCTATGTTCAACTGAAAAAATTCCTTAAGAGTCCAAAGTGCAAAATGGCTACGAACTTTAGCATGCTTGTACTCAAACATCGTGATGCTTAGAAATTTTTTGTCTAAGCCTATGGGATCACATTGGGCCCCTCTACAATAATCTCTCTCAGTTTTCGCTATCTCGGAGGCATTTTCTTGTGGTGGCGAATTCTCGCTTGGGGAAAAAGTTATCAAATGCAAGTAGTTGAAAGTTGCAAAGTGGTGCAACTTTCATTCTGCAACTCGTGTGACCAAACGAACTATCCCGATGCATCTGGGTGGGTATTTTTACACTAGAAATTGTACTCTTTTGCACTAAAACACATGGAATTTCTCCGAGCTACGTTCAACTGGTAGAATCCGTTAAGAGTCCAAAGTGCAAAATGGCTGTGAACTTCAACATGCTCGTATTCAGACACCATGATGCTTAGAAAATTCTCGTATGAGCCTATGAGATCATGTTGGGACTCTCTACAATAAAATCTCTCATTTTTTGCTATCTCAGAGGCATTTTCCTGTGGTGTCGAATTCTTGCTTGGGGAAAAAGTTGTCAAATGCAAGTAGTTGAGTGTGTAAATATAACTTTTTAGCCATTCCATGCATTGTATCCTACTGTAACTCAAGGAAATGGCATAATTAGGGGTAGGGAACATATGTGTATGGTTTTTGAAGGAGGGGAGGCGAGTTGAGTGGTTTGGTGTTGTTGGAACTGTAGAAATTTTAAATTTTACAGCCTATCGCATTTGTGAGGTTCCATCATTAAAGCCCTTACATTAAGCATAAAGTCTCCTCATGTCATTAATTGGCCTATTCTATGTTGTTTGACCCTTCTTGAATTCACTTGCTCCCTTTTGTTTCATTAAAAGATCCCTATCGGCAAGACATGGTAGAAGTCTTCCCGAGATGTATTATCATTAACATGTATTGGTTGCAGATAGTCGGCGAGACTTTGCAGAATGTTTCGGCAACTAAAAGACTCATACCGGCATATGTTGGAGCATCATCATAACATCACAGCGAACTTAGTAAGTCTTGCCGACTGGAATATGGAGGGGTCATTTCGGCCTAACTAATAAGTATCGGCATGAAGTCATAGTGACATCCTTATGTCTTGCCGATTGACTTATATGCAAAATATTTCGATGTGACTTAAAATCTTCGGGGAGAGTCTTGGCGAGGTCACATTTGTTTTGCCGAACTTGATGTAAGGAAATCTTGGGACTGCTGGAAAAGGTATTGGTGTCTTGCTGACTCAAAATATATACCGATGGAGATATGTATCGCTAAGAAAAGGATCCTTCGGCATAAGCTTCATCGAGGTTCAAATGTTACATCGACAAAGTGGTTCGAGGTAAGTCTCACCGAATGAAAGAAGTCTATGGAGATGTTTTTGGTAAGACATTTGATATCGGTATGAGTCTTCTCGAAGCTTTATTGTCTTGCCGAAAATATAATTTCAGTTATAGTTTTTTGGTGAGACAGTTCAGAGGATATGCCGAAGTGTTAAGTTTTCGGCTAGAACGGTAAAGTTTCTTGGTAACCACAGTGTGAAGGGGATGTATATCGGTGTGAGATGGTGGAATCTATGTGATGTCTCCCTGACTCAGAATGTTATGACGACATGTAAAATGGAGTAGCAGTTGTCATATTTGGAGTCTGAATTTCGATAAGACTATACTTTTGTCTTGACGAAAGGATGTGATAGACGTTGAATATGATTTTGCCCCAAATTTGAAAATCTCTTACCGAAGGGAGATCTGATGCGACAGTGCCAGTTTCAAATTGATGTTCGTTCATTTTTTCATTAATGGCGCGACGAAATAATACAGTAGGAATTGAATCATTTCTTTTATCCGAAATAATTGCAGAAGAGTTGGTGTGAGAAGCAGAGAACCAGGGCTATTCTCAATTTGAAAAGCTCAAAGTATAAGACTGAACGGGTAATGGATAAATTTCAAGAATTGACCATGCGTAACGAGGTTGGTAGCGCTACAACTGAAGGAGCAAATAATATTATCAGTCGTCATCAGAAGTTTTATGATGAGTTGCTCGGGGACAAAAATGGATTGACTGAAGCTGCTAATACAGTTATGGTTACACTTTTTGATGCTAAAGGAGAAGTCAAGGATGTTGCTAGGTGGAGGAACAAGTGTGGTGCGATGCTGAAAGAGGTCATGAAGACATCCTCTGCGGAAGATACATCTCTAGAAGACGTGAGTGAGCGGGTGGAAGATATGATTAGAATGGAAACCACAATTCGGAATGTCGTTGAAGATGCAGATACTTTTAATTGTCAAGATTACTTGGATTACCTTGCTACAACTCACTTATGGTTAACAAGGGCTTAATTGTCTTCAAGGCTTTTCGTATTTTGTTTAATCTTATTTCTGAAGGGACGCGTCCTTTCATATTCTGCATGTATAAAAGCCGCTTTCAAGAGACAAAAGAGTCGGGGCTTTTTGTAAAAAAAGGGGGATAAGACTGGTAGCATATGTAAATGATGGAGATATCAAAAGAACAAAATTTTAATATAATGGCGTAACATTTTCTGGCATCAGTTGTTTATGGTAATTATTAATTAGTATTATTGAGGTTGTCTCCTTATTTTGTGTTTCCTGGTTGTTTGGATTTATGTAAACAAGTTTTTACATCATTCATCAATGCACATTTGCTGTATTTGTATGATCAATTCATTGTTTCTTTCCAGCAAAGATTAAAATTCTTTGCGTTGATCATAATAAACAGGGAATATAAATTGGGATTATTAAGAAGAAACTCAGTGATCATAAATGGCATGTTTATACAAGTTATAAACCAAATAAAATACTAAACAGCTTGAATGTTTGCCAGTAAAATAAACCCGTCCGTAAATCCCATAAGGCACTGGTCTTACTTCTCAGTTTAAGTTTCATTCACATTCTCCATGCTTGTTAAGTTTTTAGTCTATCCTTTTCAAATATTGGTATGTACTAATCATTAAATCCAGTGTTAATTCATTTCAGAATTGCCATTGTAGATTAATTGAATAAGATTGAGCTTTCCTGAGTCAATTAGGTATACCCACCTAGGTTCAGCATTACCTAAAGAGTAGAAGGTTGAGTTTTCTTAACCTTGTCTATTACCCTAAAGCGTATCAAGAAGTTGGCATCTTCTTGAGGCATCTAGCCTACGTTTTTGAGAGATAACAGGTGTGATGCCCTAGTTGGCAATTTGACGAGTTTTGGTGAAATTCAGTGGTTTAAGAGTGGAAATGGTTGAAATCCTTTGGGGAAGCAATTTTTGAGGGACTTTTAAGAATGTGCAAGTTCTTTTAAGCATGTTTGATGCATTGGAAAGGTATTATGAGAAGTGGGAATAGGATTTTCAAAAAACCCACCCTAAACTTGCTAAAAATGAGGGTTTTGTAAAAGTGGGCTTAAAGGAGCGGTTCTCAGGTTAAAATTTGTGGATTTGGAGGTTTTATGGTTTAGTAAATGACTATCTATAGTTATTTAGGATGGGTAAATAGTTTGGAGTATAGTTGCTTTGAAATTTTGGCCTAATTGGCCAATTAGGACAGCTTAGTAGCCTTGTTTTGTTGGTGTTGGTTGAAAGTGACCTGGTGTGTTTTTGTGATACATTTTTGAAGGCTTAAAAGGGAGTCTGAAAAGATGAGTGGCTTATTTATTTGTAGTAAGCTTTGTCAGAAAAGGTGAAGAAGTTGGGTCTGGAAACCTACAAGACAAATAGTGAAGTTTAAGGAGAATCACCCTTGATAGGGGTTGGAGGAACAAAGGCTTGGTGTATCAGTTGGATTTCTATTTAGTTGATTGAAGGCATCCTTTCTCCACATCATGCTATTGCTTACTATTACGCTTTGATAGATTTTTTCCAATCATCCATAGCTTGTTTGAAAGCACTTGTTTTATAATTTTAGCCTTAGTGGCAAGACAATGAATTGATTGATAAAATGATTTGGTAGACATGTATGAAAAATGTCGTAGCATAGACAAGGCAGTGAACTATTGGAAATAAATGCCTCAAAGAAATGTGGTCCCATGGTGATGGAATGCCATGACAAGCACATTGAGACCACATTTCTTTGAGGCATTTTTTTGAACAGTTCAATGCCTTGTCTATTCTATTGCTTATTATTATGCTTTGATAGATTTTTTCCAAGCATCCATCTAGTTTGTTTGGAAGCACCCGTTTTAGGCTTTTAGCCATAGAAGCAAGGCAATGAACTGTTTGATAAAATGCTTTGGTAAACATGTACGAAAAATGTGGTAGCATAGACAAGGTAGTGAATTGTCTGAAAAAATGCCTCAAAGAAACGTGGTCTCATAGTGATGGAATGTCATAACAATCCATAACAATTTTCTTGTCATGGCATTCCATCACCATGAGACCACATTTCTTTGAAGCATTTTTTCAAGCAGTTCATTGCCTTGTCTATGCTATTGCTTGCTATTATGCTTTGCTAGATTTCTTCCAAACATCCATAGCTTGTTCAAAAGCACATGTTTTAGGGTTTTATCCATAGCAGCAAGACAATTAACTATTTGATATAATGCTTTGATAGACATGTATGAAAAATGTGGTAGCATAGAAAAGGCAATGAACTCTTTGAAAAAATGCCTCAAAAAAATGAGGTCTCTTGGTGATGGAATGCCATGACAATCAAAAGGAATTCATCACCATGAGACCACATTTATTTGAGGCATCTTTTCAACTAGTTCACTACCTTGTCTATAGTTTGTCATGGTATTCCATCACCACATTTATTTGATGCATTTTTTCAAACAATTCACTACCTTGTTAATGCTATTTCTTACTATTATTCTTTTGATATATTTTTTTGAAGCATCCATAGCTTGTTCAAAATCACTTGTTTTAGGATTTTAGCCATAGCAACAAGACAATGAACTATTTTACAATATGCTTTGGTAGACATGTATGAAAAATATGGTAACATAGACAAGGCAGTGAACTATTTGAAAAAATACCTCAAAGAAATTTGGTCTCATAGAATGCCATGGTAAGAAAATGCAATTGGTAGCTGCTCCTAGTTATTAGTTATGCAATGTGAAGAAATTGCATAACTACTTAGGTTGACTTTGTACAAACTATATTGTAATTGAAATTTTGTCATCGATTAGCATCTAGTTATTAGTTATGCAAAGTGAAGTAATGCTTTGACTTTGAAAGATGTGCAATGCAATGTAATCAATGATATGAATATAAACTACAAAAATCCATTTTTTACAATTCATTAGTTAAAATATTTATTTTATTTTCTCTCTATATCTCTATATGCTATGGAAATACCTTTCAAATTTTTTTAAAAAGTTTTTATCTTTTGTTCTACAATTTTTCCCGATTTTTTCAAAAAATCTTATACTTTTGGGTTGTCAGAATTTTCCCCAAAATATTTTTGCTGCTATGCATTGGAAGCATGAAGCATACACGTGAATACACACAATATAGGTGAAGTATACATGTGAATAAGTGAAGCATACATGTGAATAAGTGAGGCACAAGTAATTGAAGCATTCCAAAGGATACAAACCACTAGGAATGGAGCTTATTTACACAATACGCTTTAGATGGGGCTTATTGAGCAATCGAAATTAATTAATTAGGCATTAGATGTAAAAAATCCATGCCTAAAAAATTCAAGCATACAATTTACATGATACACATGATAACATCATTCAAGAATGGCAGTAGCAAAATAAGATTTTCCTTAATCAAAAAGCTGAAAGGCTATACAATGATATATATTGATAAAAGTATATACAATATATCCAAAAAAACCATACAGGCTTAGTACAAAAGAGCCACATGGACATAAAATGTCACATATATATATATCAATAGTACAAATCATATGTTCCAAAATGCCACATAGGCATACAACAAACAACCCTAATACATTATCATTTCCCTCTAGAGGAAGGAAATAGATCTCGTGCTTCCTTCAAAATTTGGCTGGATGGAGTGGCTGTTGCTTCTCTTGTCTTTCGAACACGCTTGCTAGTCCTCCTCTCTTCACTCTGGACCTTCAATTGATACAATAAAAATTAACGATGTTAATACATAGAAATTGAATTATGGAATGAAATATAACAAAATATATAATCATTTACCGCATACATATAGTCATCATGCACATTTACAACATCACCATGTCCACGATCTGGAGTGACAACCACCTGTAGCAACCATCAAGATAGAAATTAAACTATATAAAAGTATCATGAAAATTTTCTATAATAGACCATAAAAGAGCAAATATAATGTCAAATTGACTAATCTATTGCATACCTCTATTAGTGAATCAAAACTGGCTATTGCTGCAACAACTCCATGGTCCATCATGCCACCAACATCACTAGGGTTATCCGATGTCAACAACTACAAATGAATCAATATCTCAGGTATCAATATAAAGACCAAGAGGGGATAATGGAACATAAGGTGAAATAATGGAGTGTAATGGGATGGGAACAAAAGGGATTAATGGAACATAGGATGGACTAGTATAGATTGGTGGGATGGGCTAGGATGGGATAAAAAAATATAGGGTGGACAATTAGAGGTTAATGGGATGCGATTACTAGGGAATAATGCAACATAGGGTGAATTAGGAGGTGTCTAGGGTTTGACTATAGTACACAAAGTGCGAAATTGACCTGTGTGTAGCAATAATAGAGAAGAGTTATCTAGGATGAAATGTGGATAAAGATGGTATAACATAAGATGATATACAGGAACATAGGGTGGAACATAGGGGATCATGGAAAATCTAGGGTGGAATAATAATGGGTACAATAAGATGGGAGTAGAAGGACATAATGACACATAGCATGGACTAGAAGATATTAGTGAGATGGGCTAGGAGGGGATCATGGAAAATAGGGTGAACTATTAAATGTTAATGGTATGGGATTAGGAAGGAATAAAGGAACAAAAATTGAATTAGGAGAAGATAATGTGACACGATCAAGGAATACAAATGCAATGTTTGTGTTTCTCATCAATTTTTTAGATTTGTATATACGCTAAATTACAAAACTAGCTAACATAGTTTTACAACACCATTAATGAATAAAGGCTACCTAAGTGTAAGTTGTTTGAGGATATGAATTGCGAGGTGTGGAGGAAGAAGGTGCATCAGGAAATTGTTTGAAATCCAAAGCATGTTATGAGACAAACATTCAAATATAACATTCAACTGTTCAAATTCAATAATAATATCTTTAATACTAGTTGCATACCTATGGACTCATCATCGAGAATGTATAAGGGTATGTAGGAATAGAGAATGCCTCATTAATAGTCCAACCCTGAAATCTCATCATATCAAAATTATACTAATTTAGTTATTCTTAGTTTCAACATATGATTTAATAAAAAACATTAAAATAACTTGCTAAATTTTACCTGAGTGTCAATGCTGAATGTATCATTTAGAATATCATATGTGAAAGCTATCGCCTCTGCAACTGATGTAGGTTGTGTAGCTACATCACAAGCACTCTGATAATCGTACATGCAAACAAAACCACAAGTGCCACAATGGTGGGGTGGAGCTCAGGGCCTACATGTCTCCTCCACACCAGGCTCTACTAGAGGACTCACACACTGTAAAATGGTTTGGGTGAGTGAGTCAATCGACTTCAGCGTGTCCACCTCTACACTGTCCTTAATAATGGAAGGAATAGTAACATGCTCCACCATGGGTCTGGCCAAGGGTCTTGGTGCCAACTATGGATTACGTCGTGCAACAGGTCTATCATGTGTGGAGCCCCCACCTCTACCCTGAAAGTCTAAGATGTCAAAATAGTTTGGCATTTTATTGAAAAAAAACTTGCAATAGAGTTTCCTTAAAAAGTATTATAGCACCTCATGGTTATTGCATGGAGGTTGGTCAAATACCATCCACCATCGCTCCCAAAATTTATTTTTAATTAACTCATTGTGGCACCAATGGATGGGGAACCTCCTGCATGCATGAGACAAAGGTTCATTGGTTCTTAGGTCTATAAATAAGACACACAAGTCGACTTTGCTAATTTTTTGTTTTTTGACATATGCATATGACAAACCACTAGCATAAAATTGTCTCATCTCATGCCTCTTATTTGACCAAAAATTTATTTGCTCACTCATTTATCCTACATGAGTTACAATTTAATTGAATGATTCAACAATCCTTCTCTTATAAGGGTGGGTTTTGGCATGCTCAATTAATCTTCCAATTAATTATTGAATGTCTCTTTTTATTGTTTTCAATTTGATTTTGAATATTTTCTTGTGTTCGTTGAGGATTCCTATGAATTGATGAAGGGGTTTCAGGTTGTTCTTGTATAGGAGGCTCTTTATGAGGGGTCGATTGTGAATTCTCAATGTTTCGAGGTGGAGATTCATTCCCTAAGAATTAGAACAGAGTTTTATTGCAAAAACCTATTTAAATTTACATTCTAAATCAAATTCAAAATAAATAGAATAAAAATACGTACCTCTTTGCAATCTTCCACCTCTCCGATGTGTTGGTGACATCCTCATGGAAAATCACAAGCTAAGGATGCAAACAATGGATGAGATTTCATGAGCACAAGTTGTAGACCTCAAATCCTCCAAGTCAAGCCGCAGGCTGAAGAGAAATGAGGGTTTGAAAGCTGTTTGTGGTTTTTTATTTAAGTTTTCCATTTGGCCAACGCCAAATGACTTTTGTGCACCAAATTTGGCGTGCTCCATATTTGGCATGTGCCAAATGGCTTATTTCTCCCTTTTTTTGTGCGTTTTTTCATTTTGGCACCAAAATTGTGTCACAAATTGGTGCATTTACCAATGAATGGATTAGAAAGATTGAGAGTGAGTAGATGGGAAGATGGATTAGGAGTGCCATATAAAAATTTCCGTGTACCAAGAACTTAATTTGATATAGCACGGGATAATATTCACCAGGGTATGAGGAACCAAGGTGACTTCATATCACATGCATGGGACTGATGCAACAAACAAAATGTTAGTCCAACATCCCAAAGTCGCATGGGCTTTGGTAAGGCTAATGTTGGAAAACCACAAACACAAAGGATTCCCCAGCATAACACAAGACCACAAGGATCTTGGTTGGTATTATGCAGGACAACTAGGAAGACAAGATCACACCAAAAATCAAGATATGCCCCTATGCTTACATGTCAAAGCACACCATGATATGATGGATTGTGGTGACCTTGAAGAGGTATAATAGGAAGCTCAAATGATAAAAAAAATGCAAGAGCAGCAAAAGATCACAACAAATTTCAAATGTCCTTTTCCATAGGATCAAAAGGTGGATGGGATTGATGCAGTCTAATTTAGGAAGGATACATCTTGTTAAGACCAAAAGATGGAGGATAGATTGGATGATCAAAATGACTAGGGATACTCAAAACTGATTGAACCCCATGATACTGGTGACCTTTGTTGTTAGGCCCCAGTTGAATAGGGACATACTTGATGACACAACACAACACTAAAACACACCCTAAACACCTAGGGGCTCGAGGGTTGATCAAAGATTAGCCTTGCCTACGTGAAAGCGCAAAGCCCTTGTAGTTTGATAAAAGACCGATGACTGACTATGGATAAAAGCAAAAAGAAGACAATGGGGACCTCGATGGGTGATGAAGACTAGATAGACAAATTCCTTGGGGGCCGATGAAATGATTAGCCTTGCCTACGTGAAGGCGCAAAGACCTCATAGTTTGATAAAAGACTGATGACCGACCATGGATAAAGGAAAAAAGTGGATGATGGAGACTCAGATGAATGATGGATACTGACATAGGTGGATGGAAAAAACCCTTGGGGGATCATCAGAGATGACCTTACCTACATGAAAGTGTAGAGGCAACGTAGTTCGATAAAAATACCAACAACAAATGATGGATAAGGGATGATGAGATAACCTTGATGTGATAAGGACATACAATGATGGAGTCGATATGATGAAACAAGAAAAAACTTGTGGATAGGATGGTGGTGATATGAAGATGGGGATTAGGTGAAGCTTAGGGATGGGAGATTTATCCAAGTCATCGAAAGATGAATCAGGAGGATGATATGATGGATAAATGAGTGATGAAAAGTGATAGGAGATTGGAAAGATGTGTAAAAGAGGTGGGAGTGAGGATAGTGAGATAGATGACATTGGGTTGCATGGGGTTAGCCTATAGCTAGATACCAATGACAAGGGATTATGGGATGGGGGAAGGATATGGATGAATGGATAGAGAGATAATTATGGGAGATGGAAGGATGATATGATGGATAGATGGGAAGATAAGGATTTGGAAGATGGAAGGGATTGTTGGATGGATGGATTGGAAGATAAAGATTTGGAATATGGAAGGGATTGTTTGGATGAATGGATGGGAAGATAAGGATTGGGAAGATGGAGGGTATGATAGGATGGATGGACATGAAGATAAGGATGCAGAAATGGAAGGGATTATGTGGATGGATGAATGGGAATACAAGGATTTTGGAAAGATGGAAGGGATTTTTTGGATGGATGGACGATGTCTCCAAGGACTATGTTACAAAGCAACAATATGCCCCACTCTAGATATGTCATGTGTGATGAGGTAAGAGGGATGGCAGATAGGAGGATAGGTGAATAAGGGAGTGAGATGGAAATGGATAGGATGTAGGGATAAGGAAGGGAGATGGATGTGGATAGGATGCATGGATAAGGAAGGCATATGGGTGGTAGTGTGATGGGTGGGAAAGGAATATGATAGTGTATGGATGAAGGGAATGTATGCCAATAGGTTTCCAAAGCATGTATTATATAGGTGCCCCTAGATTTATCAAGATCACAAGAAAGATGGATGGATTGAGGTAAAGGGAATATAATGGGTAGGATGGGTGCAACAGGTTGGATGGAGGGGATAAATAAAAGGGATGCATAGAATGGAGTTGCCCCCAAGTGTGGAAAGCCAATGGATGAGGGATTTACACATGATGCTTGTTTACTAGGTTTTCATCATGGTACTTTCCCAAAGTGCTTGTTTGCCAAGTTTTCACCATTGGACGAATTATTTTTCTTTACTATTGTTTTTGGTTTTTTTTTTACTTTTTTGGATTTTTTGGATATTTTGATTTCATGGATTTTTTGGAATTTTTGAAAGTGGATATATGGAGATGGATGATAATAGGGATATGGATAAATGGATTCGGAAGACGTGTGATAAAGGGGTGGATGAAGGACTCAAGCATCAAGTTCCATACGAGGTAATAAGAGCCCATGTTATAAATGACTATCGGACATGTTGGTACAACCTTATTAGGATGGATGTATTATGCAAGGGAATGGATTAAAGGGATTTGATGGGGGAGATATGTGGGATAATGGATGGGAAGTTGGACAATGTATGGATGGAATTATGGGGTGGGTGTGTGATGGGGGTGTGTTCAGGACCAACATTGGCACATATGGTGGTGGATATGAAATGATAGGAGAATTATTGGATGGAGAATGTTGGGATGGTGGAGGAGTTGGTATAGTGAATTTAGAGACATAGGGACCCAAAATAGATTTAGGAAATGGAGGATGTGTATTATTAGCTTTTGGATTATAAACTTTGGATGTTGTTATGGATGTTTCATTTGACGGCATTGCATCTCTTTTCTTTGGGATCCACATGGTTTTGATTTTTGATTTAATAGGCTTGTGTAGTCTTTGTGGTTGAGTACAATTTTGGATGGGATTTTTATTTTCTTTATCATGTCCTTTAGAGGGGACATGGGGATCTTTAGATTCATGTGGATGTTTGGATTTATGCATTTTTACTTTGGCATCCAAAGTTCTTTTAATAGCAAAGGGATGGGTGTGAGGAAATGGATGATGTGGAGGAAACATGAATGGAGTGATAAAGGTAGGATTTTGGAGATGGTGTGTGGATGGGGGAGGTATAGTTATGTGCTTTTGTTGATCCTACTTAGGGATTATGAGGTTAGGATTTTTATGATGTGTGTTAGGGATAGGTGGTGGATGGATGAGAGGATGAGATGGAGGAAGTGATTTTGGGATATAAGGGCCCAAAATGGACTTACTATATGGAGGATGGGTGATGGTGGATGGAGGGACCTAGGGACCCAAAATGGATTTGGAGGATGAAGGAGGAAAATGGATGGTTATTTTGAAGTGATATGATGAAGGAGAGGGATGGCGACAAATGGTTTGGTGGAGTGATGGGAAGAGCCTATTGTTCTATTGGAAGAGGCTCAA
The DNA here is from genome assembly GCA_007115665.2 of Sequoiadendron giganteum. Lineage (NCBI taxonomy): Eukaryota > Viridiplantae > Streptophyta > Pinopsida > Cupressales > Cupressaceae > Sequoiadendron > Sequoiadendron giganteum. Next base: position 90,656,078 of record CM021105.1, read on the forward strand.
TTTGGATGTACAAAGGATGTACTGACATTTTTGGATGGTGAGTCTTGAGATATGTACCAAGACCTCGTGCACATGGATTTTATTTGACATGGATGGGCTCTAAAATGCCTTGCTCATGAAGGCCTAAACCTTTTCCTTGATAGTTCATGGTCTTGAGTATTTAATTTATGGTAGAATGCTTTCTATCCTAGAAACATGATGTGAGTCCATTATTAGGTGGAGGATGGGTGGTGTATATGCATTGTTCTTCTTCTACAAGAAAACCACCATGGATGAATGTAAGAGTACCAAGGGGATATAAAAGTGGTGTTGGTATGGCTTCGATGGGTGATGATAAAGGATCATGAGATGGAGTAGATGGGATGGCGGGATCTTCATTAGGAGTGAGTGGTAGGGGATCAAGAGAGGGATTAGGTGGTATGATAAGATCTTTATTTGTGGTAGTGGGTGGTAAGGGATCGTGAGATGGAGGTGATAAGGAATCATGAGTGACAAGGGGATCAGGGGATGAAGTAGATAAGGGACTATGATCTTCCTTTGGATAAGAGGATGCATTAGTATGCTTTAGAACAAGCTCTTGGAAAGTTGCAATGGGTGTAGATGGTGTGGTGGAAGAGGAATGTTGGATGGACTCCTTGAATGGGGTGGATGGAAGGATGGAGGATTCATGAAGTTCATGGTAGTGGATTTTGGTAATACTAGGAGTAGGAGAAGGGGGTTGGATTTGGGTGTCTTTGATGGATTCGGGGGTTGTAGGAGTAGAAGATGGGAAGCTAATGGATTCAGTGGGTTTGGTGGTTTCAGTAGTTTGGACGGTGTCAAGAGTGAGAATAGTAATGACAGGTGTGGGATGGAGAAGGGCCTCATCAGTAGTGACCATACATGGTGGAGTGGGGAAGCATGGCTCTACAGCTTCCAATTGTGGAGTTGGGGATGTCTTCTTTGTCATGAGTCCTTGGATGACATCTTGAGTGAGATACTTGCATATTGTAGGCTTAGATGAAAGGCTGGGACTAGATGGAGGATTGTGAATGGGTGGAGGACTAGGATTAGGGATTGATGGATTAGGATTAAATGAGTGGGCAAGATTGGATGCATGACTAAGAATAGGTGGAGGATTAGGATTGGTGAGGGTATCAAGATTAGATGGAGGATTAAGGTATAATGGATTGGAGGAAGGATTAAGATATGATGGAGTGGAAGATGGAGTGATACAAGAGGATGTGGATGGTGAATTAAGATAGGAATATGTGGATAGAGGATTGACGTTGGAGGAAGTGGACATGGAATTAAGGTAGAAATATTGGGATGGTAGATTAGGATAGGAGGATGCATATGTTGGATAAGAGAGAGATATAGATGAAGGATATGATGAATATGTGGAAGGGGAAGATACTGGATATCCGTTGTAAAAGGTAACATAAGGATTGCTAGTAGATGTGATGAAGGGGTGATGGGATAGCTTGGATGACTGATTGGATTTTGGATGATGTTTGGGGAAAGCTTACTAGAAATGATAGCATCAAAGGGATCTATATCATACTCATCTTGATCAACAAGACTTTCATTGTCATCATCAACATAGTCGAGATTTCCCTTGACTACTATTTTAGGTTGCATTGATGAAGGATAAGGATTCATGATGTTGGATTAGATGGATGTGGATTGAAAAGATGGAAACAGATGATTAGAAGAAAAGGAGAGATGATGAAAAGATAAATCAAATGGATTAGAAGAACATGGAAAAAGAGATCTTAAGATTTGTTTTGATATCAAAATATCTTGGATGTAGATGGACTAAAGCTCAAATTGGGATGTATATTAAGCTCAGATTATGATTTGATTTAAGCTTAGATTAGGATTGGATTAAAGCTCAGATTAGGATGGGATTCTATTGGAAAAATATGCCTCAATTTACTGGCTTGAACCTCTATTAAAGACTTGTCGAACTTACCTTTCTGTTCATGCCTTTACCGCTATACCGTTGGGAGCTTTTGGAGGTGGCACGGTTGTGTGGTTTATCGCCTTACCGCAAGGCTCTTTGTTTAGTCTGACGATTGGGCGGTGTTACTGCATTACCGCAAAGGACTTCTCTCTATTTGGTGGTTGGGCAGTGTTACCGCCATACCGCAAAAGCCTTCACACAGTCTGGTGGTTGGTGGTGTTTATTGCCATACCGCGAGAGGCTTCACATTTATCCAGTGGTAGTGCGGTGAACTTGACGGTTTGGCGTGGACGTTTACCTCCTTACCACAGAGGCCTTTCGATTAAGCCGAAGTAGCATGGTGAATAGTGGTAGTTTGGTGAATGAGCATTTAATGCCATATCACGGAGCTCTGCCAGCCTTGGAGTGACACCGCGGTGGCACCGCCATACTGCGTAGGTCTATCGGCTAAGGCGTGGTAGCATGGTGAACTGTGGCGGTCTGATGAATAGGTGTTCACTGCCATGCCTTAGGCACTTGCAAACCATGGAGTGGTAGCACAGTGACACCACCATACCGCGAGTACCTGTAAAGCCTTGGCGTGGTAGCATAGTGTCACTGCCATACCACGGGGGTCTTCTGGATCCGACGCGATAGTGCGGTGTGAGTACCGCCATACCGTAAAGGCTTTGCCTATGATGGGCGGTAGTGCAGTATACCACATTACCTCAAGGGTTGAATGAACGATGAGCAAAAGTGCAGTAGAAGGAGCTCGAGGCATAGTTGACTGGTTTGATTCGACAGTCAAAGTGTTGGACGAATGGCGTGACGACACGTGATGTGATTTCATTCATTGATTTTACATTGTTGTTGTAAATCAACAATTATTGGCCGAAAGTTATAATCTTTGAAAGTGATACATTTGCATTAATTGTAAGATACGATTCGGGGGTTGACAGAGTCCAAATTTAGGTAATTCTTTGTAACATAATTTAATGCTAGGGCGGCCCGATTTGTGTTTACAGGGTGGTTTGCTCAGAGATCAAGATAGCTTGTCAGTGAAGTATGAAATTAAATATAACCCATTGGTTGTTGATTGTAATGGACAATAGACAAAATAGAAGGCATAGAGACAAAGGTGACGGTGCAAGTGTAAATTCATCGTATGTTGTAGAAGCATTGTAACAGTGAATGTATGTCTATGAGGAGGTCGGTTAAAGAATGCTGCTGTGAGCTAACATCTGAGAGTGAAGTCTGTAACTCTATATGTAATTGTTTATTGTAATACAAAGTGACTTTACTTGGTGTGGTGGGTTTTTCTCCCGTAAGGGTTTTCCCACGAATATCTGGTATTATCTCTGTGTGTTTGTTATTTTTGTCTTTCCTGTTATATTGTGATTGTGCATCTCATACGCAAGAATTTTTTTCCAATAATGTTTTTTTGTGCTTCTCTTCTGAGGTTTTAGCGTTAGGAAAGCGTATTCCACAACTTTAATTTTCCTTTCAAGTGGTATCAGAGCCTGGCTAGTTGTGTTATCCTTGTGAGAAGGGTTGGTTTTTTGTGCTAATCTTGTTTTAGTGGGAGTCTTGCAAAGGGAGAACCAATTACTGAGTCTACTATTTGAGATGTCTAGTACATCAGGTAGAGTAGAAATTTAAAAATTCAATGGTAGAAATTTTGAGTTGTGGAAACTCAAAATGGAAGACTTGTTGGTAGATAGAGACCTTTGGGTTTCTATGTCTGGAACTATGCCACAAAGTATGAAACAAGAAGATTGGGACCTTGTAGATAGAAAATCTAGAGGTTTTATAAGACTTTGTCTGGTCGATTTTGTACTCTTGAATGTTCATGAGAAGAAGACTGCAACTTCATTATGGAAGAAACTTGGTGACATTTATCAGGGAAAGTCTCTAGTGAATAAGTTATTCCTGAGGAAGAAGTTGTACTCCTAAAAGATGGAAGAAGGAGCATCTATAGCAGACCATCTGAATTCATTTAATATGATTGTTGCTTAGTTGGCCTCTGTCGGTGTGAAGATAGAGGAGGAGGATCGTTGTATGCTTATGTTATGCTCCTTACCTGACACTTGGGACCATTTGGTAATGGCTATTGGAAGTACAACAACTACTTTCAAGATGGAAGACATGGTTGCTTCGCTGTTGTTAGAAGAAATGCGGAGGAAGTCTTCAGAGATGACCAAAGAGGCTCTTGCTATTTGGGGTAAATCGAAGGAGAGAGGCAAGAAGAAGGACAAGAAGTCTAAATCCAAATCCGAAGGGAGATCAAAGTCTCCTGGTAAAAATTCCAAGGTGAAATGTCAAAACTGTGGGTAGCCTGGTCATATCCGAAAGGATTGTAAGGAGAAGAAGAAGAAGAAGAATAACTCTTCAGACAATGATTCTTCTCAAAGTGATGTAGATGCCTTTATTGCAGCCTTGGTGACTCATGCATCAGATGATGTCTGGTTGATTGAGTCAGGTGCATCTTTCCACATGACATCTCACAAAGAGTGGTTCACTAAGTACAAAAAGTATGAAGGTGGAAAGGTGTACCTAGTGAGTGACTCAACTTTGGAGATTGTTGGTTGTGGAAGAGTCAAAATAAAATTCCCTGATAGAAGAATGAAAGGGATTGGTGATGTAATACACATTCCGGGTTTGGCTCATAACTTACTTTCTATCAGTAAGCTAAATGATGCTGGTGTGGAAGTTTCTTTCTTGAGTAAAGGATGTAAGATGACTAGAGGCGCAATGGTGCTAGCTAAGGGTGTACGCACTGACACTCTGTATAAGCTAGATGCACGTCCTGTTCAATGTAACAACATCTCTATAAAGTCAAGCAAAGCTACTCATGCAGAGAAGAAGAATGACGCTCCTTTGGGTACAAATTCCTTAGAGGTGAAACTTCCAACGAAGAAGACCATGCTGTGGCATCATAGACTCGGTCACATAGGTGAGAAAGGTTTAAAAACCTTAAAAAATAAAAATCTTGTTGAAGGGCTTGTTGATTGCAATCTTGAGTTCGATTTCTGTGAAAATTGCATTTATGGAAAGCAACATCGTGTTTCAGTTTATTCGAGTCCTCATATATCTTCTGGTGTACTGGATTATGTTCATTCTGATGTATTTGGTCCAGTGAATGTTCCTTTGTTATTGAAGTCTAGATATTACGTTTCTTTTATTAATGATTATTCGAGAAGGGCATTTGTATACTTTCTTAAAAGTAAATCAGAAGTGTTCAGTCATTTTAAAGAATTTAAAAACTTGGTAGAGAATCAAACTGGAAGGAAAATTAAATGCTTGAGGATAGATAATGGCGGTGAGTTTTGCTCTGCAGATTTCAAAAGGTACTACAAAGACCATGGGATTAAAAGGCATAAAACTACACCTTATACTCCACAACAAAATGGATTTGTTGAAAGGTTGAATAGGACACTAATGGAAAGAGCGAGGAGTATGTTGAGCAGTGTTGGTCTAGAGCAGAAGTTTTGGGCTGAGGCTATGGCTACAACATGCTACCTAGTAAATCGCACACCTCGATCTTCTCTTGTTGATAAAATACCTTCGGAAGCGTGTTCTGGTAAGAAGCCCTCTCTAAGACATATTCATGTCTTTGGTTGTGAGGCATATGCATATGTGCCGAATGAGAAAAGATCTAAGTTGAAGAACAAGGCTGTTAAATGTATCTTCATCGGCTATGGTATTGGTGTGAAAGGATACAAGCTTTGGAATCTTGACATTGAGAAGGTTTTGTATAGCAGAAGCGTAATATTTCATGAGCTGAAGCCTTCAACAACTGATCCATAGTTAGAGATAGATCAAAGGGAAAAGAAGAATGATGTAGTTGAGATTCCTCAAACTCTAGAAAAAGAGGAACTACATGGTGTACCTGAAACTGACAAGAGCTCTAGCAACTTTGAGAGCTCTAAAGAAGAAAAACCACAACCTTAGCCAGTGAGAAGATCTACATGTGAAAGACATCAACCTGATAGGTATGGTTTCTCTATGTTGGATTCGAACTGTGCTTATGCTTTGACTACTAGCACTAATGAGCCCAGGACTATGAAAGAGGCGATTAATATGTCTGATTCAAATTCCTGGTTGGAAGTTATGAATGAAGAAATGGAATCACTGAAGAAAAATGAAACTTGGGATTTGGTACCTTTGCCTAAAGGGAGAAAGCCTTTTGGTTGTAAATGGGTATTTAAAAAGAAGACTGATCTAGATGGCAGTGCTGAAAAGTATAAATATATTTAAGAAGAAGATTGGTCTAGATGGTAGTGCTGAAAGGTATAAAGTGAGGTTGGTTGCAAAGGGATATTCCCAGGTAGAGGGAATTGATTATGGAGAAATATTTTCCCCTATAGCTAAGTTGACATCTATCAGATTTCTTTTGTCACTTACAGCCGTGTATGACTTAGAGATCGAGCAGATGGATGTAAAAAGAATGTTTCTCCATGGAGAGATGGAAGAAGAAATTTATATGTCCCAGCCTGAGCACTTCGTTGAAAAAGGTAAAGAAAGCCTGGTCTGCAAGTTAAAGAAATCTCTATATGGTTTGAAACAATCGCCTAGAATGTGGTACCAAAATTTTGACACCTTTGCATTGTCAATGGGATTTGTGAGATCAAAATTTGATCATTGTGTGTATTACAAATCTGAAAATGATCGTGTGCTTATTATTACCCTGTACGTGGATGATATGTTGTTCATAGGAAATAGTAAGACTATGATTTCTGATCTTAAGTCTTAGTTGTCTGCAAAGTTTGAAATGAAAGATTTGGGTGCACAAAGGTATATTTTGGGGATGGAAATAATGAGGGATAGAAAGAACTAAAAGCTTTGGGTTGGCCAGAGTAAGTATATTAACACTGTTTTGGAGAGATTCGGTATGAATGATTGGAAGCAGCTAGTTGTTCTAGTTTTGCAGGGAACAAAGCTATCTGTTGAAGATTGTCCAAAATCTTCCACTGAGATGGAGGACATGACTAGGGTGCCTTATGCAAGTGTTTTTGGCAGTTTAATGTATGCAATGGTTTATACAAGGCCAGACATTGCCCAACAGTGAGAGTACTTAGCCGATTTATGGAAAATCCAGGAAGGACACATTGGGATGCTGTGAAAAGAGTGTTTAGATATCTAAGGGGTACCTCAGAATGTGCTTTGTGTTACCATGGCAATTTGGTTGGATCACAAAGGACTCTCAACATTCATGGATATGTGGATTCTGATTGGGCAGGGGACATTGACAACAAAAGGTCCACCAGTGGATATAATTTCAGGTTAAATGGTGGTGCAATTAGTTGGATGAGCAAGCGATAGGCTGTAGTCGCTTTGTCCACTACATAGGTAGAATACATGGCAGCAACACACACCTACAAAGAAGCTATTTGGCTTATTCATTTGTGTTTTGATATTGGTTTTGATGCAGGGTAGATTACTATTTGCTGTGACAGTCAGAGTGGCATTTGTCTAGCAAAAAATCCAACTTTTCATGCAAGGACGAAACTTATTGATGTGCAGTATCACATTGCTAGAGATATGGTGGAGGATGGAAAGGTCTATTTAGAAAAGGTGGATACTTTGAAGAATGTTGTTGATGCATTAACAAAGCTAGTGAGCATGAACAAGTTCAGGTGGTGTGCAAGTTCAATGAGCCTTGGGGCCTATGATCGTTAGTAAGTTTGAAGTCTAGAGGAAGGCAATAAGTCTTCATCAAGTGGGAGCTTGTTGGAAAAATATACCTCAATTTATTGGCTTGAACCTCTGTTAAAGACTTGATGAACTTACCTTTCTATTCATTCCTTTACCACTATACTGTTGGGAGCTTTTGGAGGTAGCACAGTGGCGCGGTTTACTGCCTTACCGTGAGGCTCTTTGTTCAATCTGACGGTTGGGAGATGTTACCACATTATCACATAGGAATTCTCTTTGTCTGGCGGTTGGATGGTGTTACCACCACCATACCGTGAAAGCCTTCACATAGTTTGGTGGTGTTTACCACCATATTGTGGGAGGCTTCACACTTATCTAGCGATAGTGCGGTGAAATTGATGGTCTGGTGTGGACGTTTACCTCCTTACCACGAAGGCCTTTCGATTAAGCCATGGTAGCACGGTGAACAGTGGTGGTTTGGTGAATGAACATTTATTGCCATACCACGGAGGTTTGCTAGCCTTGGAGCGGCACCATGGTGGCACCGCCATACTGCAAAGGCCTATCGGCTAAGGTGCAGTAGCGCGGTGAATCGTGGCGGTCTGACGAATAGGTGTTCACCGCCATACCGCGGGCGCTTGCAAACTGTGGAGCGGTAGCGCGGTGAGACCGCCATACCGCGGGCGCTTGCAAACTGTGGAGCGGTAGCGCGGTGAGACCGCCATACCACAAGTACCTACAAAGCCTTGGTGTGGTAGCATGGTGTCACCACCATACTGCAAGGGTCTTTCAGCTCCGACGCTGTAGTGTGGTGTGAGTACCACCATACTGTAAAGGCTTTGCCTACGATGGGCGGTAGCGTGGTAGACCACATTACCTCAAGGGTTGAATGAATGGTGAGTGGTAGTGTGGTAGAAGGAGCTCGGGCATAATTGGATGGTTTGATTCGATAGTCAAAGTGGTGGATGAATGGCGTGATGACACGTGACAAGATTTCATTCGTTGATTTTACATCGCTGTTGTAAATCAACAATTATTGGCTGAAAGTTATAATCTTTGAAAGTGATACATATGCATTAATTGTAAGATCTGATTCGGGGGTTGATAAAGTCCAAATTTAGGTAATTCTCTGTAATAGAATTTAATGCTGGGGTGGTGGCCCGATGTGTGTTTACAGGGCGGTTTGATAAGAGATCGAGATAGCTTGTCGGTGAAGTATGAAATTAAATACAACCTATTGGTTGTTGATTGTAACGGACAATAGACGAAATAGAAGGCATAGAGACAAAGGTGACAGTGTAAGTGTGAATTCATTGTATGCTATAGAAGCATTGTAACAGTGAATGTATGTCTTTGAGGAGGTCGATTAAAGGATGTTGTTGTTAGCTAACATTTGAGAGTGAAGTCCTTAACTCTGTATGTAATTGTTTACTATAATACAAAGTGACTTTACTTGGTGTGGTGGGTTTTTCTCCCGTAAGGGTTTTCCCACGTATATCTGGTGTTATCTCTGTGTGTTTGTTATTTCTATCTTTCCTGTTATACTGTGATTGTGCATCTCAAATGCAAGAAATTTTTTTAAATAATGGTTTTTTGCACTTCTCTTCTGAGGTTTTAGCGTTAGGAAAGCGTATTCCACAACTTTGCTTTTCCTTTTAGATTCAAGCTCAGATTGGATCAAATGATAAGGATGATGATTACAATGCTGAATCTACCTCGAGATGGAAATAGATTGATTGGGCCACAAAGGATTACTGACTTAGGACATATGATGATCCTAAGTAAGCATGGATGATAATGATAAGGGTTAGTTTCCTAATCTAATTGGATAAAAGAGTCCTAAAATGATGTTTGAAGGACTCATATCGATTAATAGATGATGGATATGCAGTCTAGAGATGTCCTAGGATGCACCTATGTGATTTGATTAAGGATTTGATGACTTTTGAGAAATGAAAATGAACTAAAATGATGATTACGAGTAGATGGATGGTGATAAATTTTTTTTGATCACATGAATGGACTAAAAAAACAACAGGTTTTTTATGGTCCAAAGGATTAACTCTCAGGAATTTTGTATGAGAAGCGGATATGCCTTTGTGTCTATCAATATTTCCCCCCAGTGGACGGGTTCGCCTCTCTAAAGGTCAACAAAATCATCTTTATGTTTGACAAGATTGCCTCTATCTAGGACTCAGGCTCACTTATATCTTGAGATGTCAAAAGGAACAAGTGGGCACAAGACACAAATTTGCCTATCTGAGGATTAGGATTGCCTATATCTTGAGATGTCAAATGGAACAGGCAGACACGATACACAAATTTGCCTATCTAAGGATCAAGATTGCCTATATCTTGAGATGTACAGACTCTCACATAAACTCCTATTATGAGATCACCTATCAGACAAGTAGGACTGCCTATATCTTGGACAGTACGAATAGGGATGGTATGGATGAACATGGGATTTCCCCTACAGACAACAGGATTGCCTATTCTAAGGGATGTATGGATGGAAGACTGGAGGACTTGGACACATAATCACCTATTCAAGGAATAGGCAGACACAAATGGTATGGACAAGACATAGGATCACCCCTATGGACAGTAGGATTTCCTATTCAGGGAACATATGGGCGGGGATGACATGGAATTGCCTATGAGGGAAGTAGGTTCACCTATTCTAAGGGATGTTTAGGTGGACGCGGGGTCACCTAATAGAGGGACCCACAATTTTTTTTTCCCTTGATGAGGACAAGTTTGCCTAAAGGATGACCTAGACCGAACTCGAGACACAAAATCGACCCTGTTCAAGGTAGGATCACCTATCCACAATGCAAGTTTTCCCCATATGAGAAGAAAAATCACCACTAAGGATAGGAATAGACTACGACAAAGGACAAAAAAACAACAAATAATAATCAGAAGGTTGGACTGATTTAGACTAATGAAAATCACTGGTATCGCACAAGAAGACACACCAGACACCACAAATCCTAAAATTAGTGATAAAGGGTTTACAAACTTGATGTAGGTCCACCACCTTGAGGGGATACCCCAAGGTTAATACTCCATGATACTAGGGTGGTTCTCTTGATCACCCTTTCTCGCGAAGGTGAATAGCTAGAGATCTAGTGGCATAGGGTCATCAACATACACCATGGGCTCACCTTCCCTCTCTCACTCAAGGACTATCGTAGTCCACCAAAATTATTTCTATCTCAACCCAAGGGAGTACATGGTGAGTAACTTTGGGTTATGATGCACATCCCCTACACTACACCAAGCCACGGCTAACACACAGGTCTCTATCTAGGATAAACAAGCTATCTCGTGCATCCTTGAAACACTAGGAGGGTGCATGAGGCACAACCGTGAACACCATCCCGTCACAATCGGGGATTGGGAGCCCCAACATGGTACTGGAAACTCAGACCAATCCTGCACATCTTATCTAGGTATCACCCTAGTTTGACGCCTCGCTAGACACGACGTAACTAGATTGGGGTAAAAATTTAGCTCTCCCACCTTTATATACCCCGCCGGTAACACGTGGTTGGAATCGTCCCACTGAGCGTGCGAGAAATGTGTGTACTATTTTTAATCTAGTAGAATGCAAGAACTAAAACTATGCAAAGATTAAAAACAAGAATAAAACTCAAGATAGGGTGATGAGGAGTTTAAACCAGCGTACAAACCCTCCTATTGTGTAGATGTGCCCATGATGCATGATGGGTTGTGTTCTCACTCAAAATTTTAGCAACATAATGGCGCTCCAATGAAAATTGGTGAGAGAGGGATGAAAATGGCTAAGTTTTGGATAAATAGATTTGGAGGATAACAAATGAATGACCGAGATTAGATATTGAGATCAAGGGTTTAGATTGGTTGAGATCTCTCAAGACACCAAATTGTGCCAAGTGGCGCAAGGAGAGGGCTTGAGAGGGAGATTGTACCCTTGAGGGTACAATCCCATGTGACTAATGTGATGGGGAGCGTTGACCCACTTAATCATGGATTGAGTGTGTGCATCTACTTAGTGGGTAGGTTAGGTGAGGATTAGGATTGGGATTAGGATTAGGAAATAGTGATGGAGGATGTGAAATTTGAGATATTAAATAAATAAATAAGATTAATTTATTTAATTTATGGGATAGAAGGTGTAAGGGAGATAAAGTATTTAATTGATTTTTAAAATACTTTAGGGATTTAGAGGAATTTAGGGATATTAATTAAATAATAGCAATATTATTTAATTAATGTGGATAAGAGGATATTTAGACGAAAAAGGATAAACTTGACCAAACGTAAGTGGCCAAATTTAGGTGTCTACAAATATAAAACTCATAAAAATGTTCCCACCGAGTATGCCAAAAATTGCTCACTTGAAATTGTACCCTTGCTAAATAAAGTTTAACATCTTAAAATAATAATGGGAATGATCTCAAGGTGTGTGAGCTTGCTATTGAAATTAGACCTCCAGATATGGTTGGTTCCATTTTAAACCTAAATGCATTTTGTTAGTCCAACCCAACAAATTAAACTAAAATTTAACCATACTCTAATGATTTACAAGGGAAAAGAGAAAAGGAAATGAAAGAAGAAAAGGGTGGTGATATACCAATATTTAGTTGATTCTTCCCCTTGTCTTAACAAAACAAAAAAATCCTCTAAAGATGACAATAGATTGCATAGCTTCTATTAAACATTGCTAAAAGGTAAGATGTAAAGAGAATACAAATACAAGATGGATAAAGTGTCTATAATTAACCTAAAATAAACTAATAGAGACTAAAATTGCAATATGCAACTTACAATCAAAGAATACACAATACACTAGTCATAAAAAAGGCAAAATAATAGTCTTTATTGATTGCATGACTTATACATTATACACTTTACACTTATGAGAATATTAATTTTATAAATAGATAAGTGTTTTTTATTTTGTATCTTTTCAGAAAAAACTTAAAGAACTAAGATAACTATTTTTCCTTAATACCCATGAAGGAGAATACCTAGGTAGTAATGAATTCATAATGATTTTTGTGGTACCATGTAAAGAGTGTGCCCATGCCCTAGCTGTCACCTTAGCAAATGCTTTGTAGATATGTGTCCTTTTAAAATTTGATTTGGATTATTGGGAGTCATGAAAGAACATTCCTTTGCACCCTCTTCCATACTTGAGTGTTAATGATTTGTGAGGATGAGTGTAGAGGTCAAAAAGGTCACTCAATAAATCTACTATATTAACTACACGGGGAATGAAATTTCAAAGAAAGGGCCTACATATAATAATTGAGGTAGTTGAGTGCCACCTTGTCCCTTTGAATCCATGTCAATTTGTATTTAAAATTACTTTCTAGGCACCACCTATATTTGGTGCTAGGTGAGCATTGTAGGTTAATTAATGGTGGGTGGTAGCTGGGAGAAAGTAATGCCTAACATGAAAATCACATGTTTTATTTAAGCATTGAAATCCCTATCAGTGATTTTTTGGGTTCTCAAAACCTTATCGAAGGTTGACAAGTGTTTCAAAACTTGCACAAACCTTCAACACACATAACACTTATTTTTTTCTTGCTTGAAATGAGGAGGTTTGAAAATCATTGTTAGGTCCTGACATAGTTATGAAAAACTTATCAAGATCTAGGGAAAGTTATATAACCTCTTCAACTCCCAAAAAATTAATACTTAACACATTTGAATTTCCCTTCCTTTCAAACTTATCTCAAGAGCCTTTTTAGGATTTGAAAAGGTTGTAATAACCTCATTGGGAGCTAATAGAGGGTTTTAAACCTTTGATGACTTTTAACAACTCAAAAATTATCATATATTTATCTAATTTTTGGCACTTTGAGTGGTTATGGAACTGTTAGAACAGGGATTTGCACCCGCATACAAGGTTTTAAAGCTTTGCAATTGATACTCTAAGATAACCTGTAAAACCTACTAAATATCATAAACTGTGAAAATTGAGTTACATGAAGTCTCTTAGCTAAAGGAAAAGGCAGAAAACAAAAACTAAAGGAAAAAGAATAACTGTTTCCAAGATATACAATAAGGCATGCGTAAAGCAGCCAAAAGATGGAACTGAAAGCTAACTCCAAGTAAAAATATCTGCATCTCCAATGTGAAATCCGAGCAAAAGCAAAAACCCTAAAAAGAAAAGCTCAAACTCATGTGAAAATGAGTGAACTCAGGCACAAAGTCGAGGTCAACTCATAGTTGACTCATGGGGCACTCGAATTGAACTGAAAACTCTAAAAAATTGGATTGGAACTCATGCAAACTCCATAATAACGCATAATTCGCCTATGCATGATTGAGGGTTAACTTCATGTTTTTATGTTTACATTTGAAATAGTCTAATTAATTAAATGATTTATAGATTATCATTTAATTAATTGACTTTAATACAAAAAATATCATGCAATACATATTATTAAAATTAATAAAAAATTAACCCTCAATCCTATACTCCGCTTAACTTGTGTCACTTTGCATGATTTCGGGGATGAGAGTAACTATTTAATTAAATATTAAAAAATAATCGAAGTGATTACTTCAATATTTAATGTGTGCTAGTCCTGATGTATATGTTGCATGTTAAATATTAAAGTAATAATACTTTCAATATTTAAATACATTGCTACTCTTTGTTTAAAATCATGCCCTTATGACTCCTCAAAATAAACCTCCAAATTCAACTCCACTTATCTTTGATGGGTTCCTCCATATGCTTAGGTCGATTGACTTAAGAAATTCAAGACCACGACACATCATTTATATGAAATGATTTTTCATTAAAAATAATAAAAAAATGCCTCATCAATGAATTAGGGCAAGTGGTCAAAATACTTGAACCCTAATGATTTTGCCTCATTCATGAATTTTGTAACTTTGGATAAACCATGTTGCCATGTCGCCATGGGTAGGGTTTCTAGACTTCTCAGCCTTCACAGAGTTTTGAGACTATGACTGGAAGAAAGCACCATTTGGAGGTCAAAAATGAAGTGCTTGCTGGAGATGGCAAGCTTTTTTGTTACGAATCTGATCATTGAACTTCATTTTAAAGTATTATTTGACCTTCTTAGTCACGGCTACCTCTATCTTTCTGATGCATTTTTATGATTTTACTCTGTTGATGCCTTTCTCTGCCCCGAGTCCACCATTAGAAGATCTACAAAGCATTTCTGAAAGAATTAGAACACACTTTTCGTATAACAAGAAGAGGTAAATTATTTTTCCATTCGAGCTCAATATTGTCTCCTTATTTTTCTGAAAGCTAGCTCAACTTGAGCTTATCAGTTAGAATATATGATGCTTTTTTACGATTTTGTTTCCCCCTAGGCATTTACTTCTAAAAACCCTCTTTGCATTCCATGGTTGCAGTCTTCTTGATATTCTAGTTGGTGACTTAAGACTTGGAATAAGTCTGAGGGTTCCATTATTCTAGGTATTTCTTTTCCTGAACAATCTTTTGGGATTCCGTTATTTTTGAATGTGGCCATGGGTGTGATAGACCTCTATGGTTCTTGTCTTCAAGGGTTTTAGAAACCCTAGGTAATGATTTGTATTTGTTTCAACATTCTTTTATGTGTAATGACTTGATTCTGCTATCCATGGCTCGGTTCACTGTCCACATTTAATACACTCATTCAGGCATAAAATAGTCGCTTTGTCTTGTGAGAAAAAGATGATATCAATGATTCTGTAGTATTCATTTGGAATGAATGGAAAACTTTTAATTTATTTGTTCATTGTTGTGAGAATATATCCTGGCCATTGGTTTGCCTTGAGGATTTTGTTGTGATTATCCTTGCATGATTGACAATACTTAACTCTAAGCATTGGGTCATTCTTCTTAATATTTCCTTCTATCTGCATAAGAATAAAACCATGTTCTCTGTTATGCTATCACTTAAAATTACTGTATCATGAATGAAGTTTGTCCTTCATATCCTTTGCACATAAGACTGATATATCCTTGTCTGTCATATGATTGTAAATGCATCACACTCTTGACTACTTTTTTTTTATGACACTATCATCACTGTTGTCTTGAACACCTATGCTGTAATCACTTTTCCATTGCAAAGTAATTCAAATGTGTATCTCAATAGCCTATCCTTTCACTGTATAACTGTGAATTATCATTCTTGCTCTTTGGATGTTAGCAGTTCATAGGTATGCCTCAAACACTACCATCTAGACCTTGTTGTCCCCAATGACAGTCCTCTTCATTGCCAAGGACTGTGTTTATTCTGAATGCTCATGAACTATGCATTTGTTCTTTGAATCCTTGAGGTTTCACTTTATTTACATAGTCGTTCACTATTCTATTTCACTATCAATGCTAATGGGACTGCCATTCATTAGCAAAGAGATATTTCAAAGCTTTACTTATAAGGACTATCCTATCTTCATTTATGGGCACTGTCTTCATGTATTAGGTTTTCCCCTCTTTATCTTTAAGACCAATCCTGAATTCTTGATCATCAAACTTGTTCTATCATTTGGTTGTGCCCTCTATTCAGATAGTACACTTAAGGCAGTCTTATAACTTCATAGGATTGTCGTGCACTTTTATTGTAGTTCCTCCTTATTGTCAACATTTCTCCCTCTGTTGTCTTAATGCCATTGACCTTTTGAATCTGAGGACTACCTTCTCACATAGTTTTACAAATCTACATCCTGATTGAGCTCTTTGCATTGACCTCGTGTGTTATTTTAATTGTGCACCTGAAATATGCATGTGTGTTCACTATCACTCAAACGATAATATACCTTTTTCATTTTAAACATGTTGTATGAGAGCAAACAACATGTATCATAGTTCCTTATCACATTCATGATAATGTACTCCTTGCTGCTCCATCTGTCAAAATGGCTGTGACTGGCTACATTCTTTTAATAAGTGCGTTAAACATGATGAAAACAACAAGGATGATGTTGTGATAGCAGTGCATAATATGAAGGAATGATGTAAATGATACAGTTTCATTCAACTTTTACTACATTATATTTAGACATTTTGGATCAATCCATTATTCATTTATATCTTTCAATTTGAAGAACTGCTTCATGCATCTTTGACTTGATTGCTAAGAATGATCAATGTTTGAAACTCCCGTCGACTCTTTGTGAGTTGCTCCTTCAGCTGAAATGTTTCTTTATAGCATGCTGGGCTCAACCCTTCTGGGAGCCACATTTTACACCACATGCAAAAATGATGATCCAATAATGAAAATGTACCTGTACCCGCACAATGAACAAACAAGTTAGCAGAATAATTGAAGCTGGATGCTTCCATTGGATTTTGTGTCTTCTGATCATGCCTCTCACTTGATTTAGACTTTTTATGAAGGCCTAATTGAATGTGTATTACATCTCTATTAGTAATGTAGGCATGAGGTAGGATGTGATTCATCATTGCTCTAACACCACCTTTCTCAAAACTTCCAGATGCATTTGGAGCTCGGAGCTGCTGCAACTTGGAGACACAACAATTGAAGGCTTCAAATGTGATAATGATTCATCATTCCAGACAATGATGAATCACCTTCTCTCTTATATCTATATTATCCTTAGTTGTGTTGTGCATATTTCTTTTTTGTATTCATTATTTGATCATTAAAATCAAATTAAGCTACTCCCACAGCTTGTGTGGGACTTTGATTTGTACAATATGAATAAAACAACAAACATTATGCAATTCCATGATTTTTTTGTTACAATTAGTTGCATAATAATATTGAAAATTCAAGAGTAATCAGATTTGTTTCAGGAATGAATACTTAGTAGAAATATTTGTAACCACTTGTGTACCTTTAATGATGAATGCAATTCAACTCTAAATGTTTTCAGCTGTAGCTAAAAATAGGTAACAATTTGGTGACCTCTGCGGAGTGTTTGCTTGCTAAACACCATAAACCAGTTGCCTTGTATATACGTTGGGCATGGAGTCCGTTTTTGCTCTATTTTGACTTAGAAAATATTTTAACTCAGTTGCAAACCACAAAAACTAAAAGAACTACTGAAACTCTATTTAAGACAGAGTTAGGAAAACCCATGTAGCAACTGCATTTTATTGAAAGAAAAAAATTACTGAAATGAAACGTGCCATGGGACACTTATTGAAAGCATAACTGAAACTGAAAACTACACTATTATGTACAATTGCAAACTTTGATGCTTAATAGCACTGTTTGAGATGAATCCTGTTGACGGGGATTGGCAACACCTCTCCATCTAGCCTTGAGAGTTGGAAAGCATTATGTTCTTTCTTTTCATTGATAATGGAGGGGCCATCCCACATGGCATCAAACTTGGTATGTTTGTCGGGTTTTCTCTTTAACTCATCCCATTTGAAGACTAAGTCACCCTCATTGAAGACTCTTGCTATTGCTTTCCTGTCAAACGTTTTCTTCATCTGAGAATGATGGATTTGGAGTTTCCTAAAAGATTCCTTTCTAGTTTCTTCCAACTCTGCCAATTGAGCAAGCCCGACTTGCATTGGTTGCTCCTCAAGTAACTCCAGTTCTTTTATCTAGCTCAAAGTTGGTAACTCTATTGAAATAGGCAACTTGGCCTCTTTGTCGTAAACCAAAACATATGGTGAAAATCCTGTTGATTGTTTTGGTGTAACTCTATTAGCCTAAAGGGCTAACTTAAGTTTGTCATGCCATGATATCTGATGATCCTTAATAGTCTTTTTAATGATCTTAATCAGATTCTTATTTGTTGATTCAACTCGTCCATTACCCTGGGGGTAATAATTGGATGAAGTATTTAGATAGATTTTATTCTTTACTGACCAATCTAAAATTCTCAAACCAATAAAGGCTAATACATTATTAGAAATAATTGATTACGGTGTACCAAACCTAGAAACTAAGTCCTGATAAAAGTTCAAGACTGATGTCTCATTTGCCTCCTTTAGTGCAACCGCTTCAGTCCACTTTGTAAAGTAATCTGTTGCTATAAGAATCCATTTGTGACCTGCATTTGATGGTGGGTTAATTGGACTGATGAAGTTGAGTCCCCACTTCCCAAATGGCTATTCAACTTGAATTGGATTCGGGGACAGGGCTACAAGCTTTTGTTTTCTTGTAAACAATGAACATTTATTGCACTTTCTCACATAGTGATGATCATCCTTTAAAAGATTTGGCCAATAATATCCGGCTCTCATTATTTTCAGAGCTGTAGTACGTGGTGAAAAGTGACCTCTAGCAGGTCCATCATGGAATTCCTCGAGAATTATTTCAATCTGATTTGGGTAAACACATATGAGGAATACTCCATTGAAGTCCTTTCTATAAAGAACACCATCTATTTTTGCATATGGAATTTCTTGTAATATGTAATATATTCATTTTGATTTGTCCATACCTTCTAGACAATCTCCAGTATGCAAGTAATGAATCATTTGATGGATCCAATCAGCTGAAGTAGCTATAAGAACAGGTTTTTCTTCAAAATTCAGAACTGTAGTGACTTCTTGACTGTTTTTTTCTTTATTTTCTACAAGCTGCTCGCATATACCCCTACCTCTAACAAGCTTGGTAACCTTTATGTTGATGTCATATTCCATGACTTTGGTTATCCATCCCGCTCTCTTGTCGTTAATATCCTTACATAGCAAAAATTCTTTGACTGTTGGGTGAGTTACCAGTAGAGTTATTTTATTATTAGACAACATATGCCTAAATTTCTTGAGACTCCTAACTACAACGAGCATATGTTTCTCAAAAAATGAATACCTAGTTTCATAATAATGTAAGATTTGACTATAAAACACAATTGTCTATTCAATTCCTTGATCATTCTGCTGACATAAAATGGTAGAAATTGTATCAACACTACCAAACACATACAATATAAAATCTTTATCAAAGTTTGGATTAATGAGTGTTGGGGCTGCTGCAAGTGCCTCCTTGATTTTCTCAAAGCTATTCTTACCTTCCTTTTTCTAGCTAAATTGCATGTTCTTCTTTAGCATGGATGTTAGAGGTTGCATCAACGCTGCAATGTTAGGAATAAATCTCCTAACGAAGTTTATTCTGCCTAAAAAACTTTGTAAACCTTTTTTGTGAGCAAGAAGTGGCAATGCTAGAATGGTTGCAATACGTTCTGGGTCAATATAAATACCATCTTTAGAAACAATGTAACCCAGAATTTTACCTTCGTGAACAAAAAAAGTGCTTTTCTTTGGATTCAAAGAAACTTCATACTTTCTGCATCTTTCAAAAATCTGTCTAAGATGACCAAAATGTTCATTAGCATTTCATGAGAAAACGGTGATATCATCTAAGTAAACAAGAACAAACTTGTTTATCAAACCTTGGAGATCCATATCCATTGCTCTTTGAAAGGTTGCTCCCGCGTTTGACAATCCAAATGGAATATTTTTGTAAGCCATAGTAACCCACTTGGTGGTAAAGGCTATCTTATATTGGTCTTCCTCTTTAACCAAGATCTAATTATAACTTGAATATCCATCCAACAATGAGAACCTCTGTGATTCTGAAACAACCTGCAATATTTGCTCCATTGAAGGTAGTAGATAGTGATCTTTGAGTGAAGCTCTGTTTAGATCACAAAAATCAACGCACAACCTTATCTCTCCATTCTTCTTTCCGACGGGCACCAAGTTTGAAACCCAAGAAGTGTGCTTGATTGTAAAAATGATACTACCTTCAATCAACTTGTTCAATTTTGTCTTCATCAGATGTTCTAACTTTGGATTTAGGGGCCTCTGCTTTTGTCTTACTAGTTTTGCATTGGGTTCCAGCTCAATGGTATGTTCAGCTAACTTAGGGTTAAAACCCTTTAGATCTCCATATTCCCAAGTGAAGATGTCACTGAATTCTTGGCAAAGAAAGACAAAGGCTTGTTGTTCCTCCTTTGTACAGATTTTTCCAAGCTTGAGGAGCTTGTCCTTGAATATCTCAATTGGTTCTTAGTGCTCCTACTTCATTGTGATACTGGATTTATCTCTTCTAACTTGATCATCAGTGTTAAAGATAGATTCAAGGGTAACTAGCCCCTTAGGTAGTTTATTAGACTTCAACTGGAGAATCTAGTCACCATATTGTTGTTCAAGTTTTTGCTAATTATTAGTAGAGAACTCTGCTTCTTCGATCATAAAGCTGATGATTTTTTGACCGCTATCAAAAATTTTCCAACTGATAGTATTATCAGGTATGGAAGGCCTCACTACTACCTTGACATATTGTTGTACCTCAATGTTATGTATATCAGTAGGAATGTCATACTGTGAACCTATGGTAGCTAATCTATCTACTTCCTTATTCTGATTTCTGAGAATTGATAGTAGATTAAAAGCACTAAAATCTTCAATTAAGTCTCAGGTTCTATGTTTCTACAGCTTAAGCAAGTCATTTTTAGTTGTATTCACATTTCTTACTTGATTTGTGACCAATTCTGAGTCACCAAATACTTACAAACAACTAATACCTCTTTTCCTGGCCCATTCTAAACCATGAATTAACACTTCATACTCTACTACATTGTTTGAACAACTAAAACCAAACAAAAAAGCTGAATAATACCTTTCTCCATCCGGTGAAATTAACATAGCTCCTCCACCAGCACCTATTTTACTTCTTGAACCATCAAAATAAAGCTCCCAAAGTTGATTATTCTGCTCTTTAGGTTATTTATCATCCTTAATCAAATCTGGAATAACTATGTTAGGTTCTTGAATCATATAGATCCCTAAACCTACCTCATCCATGTGACAAACGGGGTCGGTTTCGTGATCCTTGACTGCCCACTCATCAAGATTTATGACAAGTATTCATCCAATGGGTGTATCGGAGTCTAGGGCATGGACTGATAATTTTGTTCATGAATGGATAGGTTTGCATTTATAGCACTAGGCACATATGATTCAATATGATTCTTAGCTTGTGGTTCTGATTTGATAGTGACTCTAGTACCATATCTAGTTCTAAAAAACATGTGTGACCAATCGGATGACAGGTACCCACCCAACTTTGAAATAAAGTCTCTAGAAAGGAAAATGGCAAAGAGAGGTGGAAGATCTATTATGAATCTATCTTGTGAAATTGAGAAATTTGGGCAAGCATGCAAGGTAAGGGACATATTTCTAATAACACCGACAAATTTAATAGTTGTACCGTCCAATTGGACAACTCCTTTTAACAACGGTTCATATGTTAGTCCCAACCTATCCACTAATTACTTTGGCATAATGGAACTACCAGTTCCTGAATCAATCATACAATTATGTACTAAATTACCACCAATAATTAGACTTGCATAGAATGGAGGTGGCTTTACCTCTCAGGCTGATTTCTCTTTTTTAGTTTCAACACTATTTGCAAGAACTACCCTTGACTGATCCATGTTATTCTCATCTAAAATTGAAATTTTAGCCAAGGCTTCTTGCAACAAGTCTTTTTTCCCAAGAATGTGTAAGGTATCCAACATTGACATGTTAACAATAGCCTTTTTCATATGATCTACAATATTGAAAGAAGTACTACTTACTTTTTGCTGAACTTTTGGACAAAATAATTTTTTTTGGTACTTGAGTTGGATGTAATTGAGCTTCTAGCTATTCCTTAGCAGCTGCAGCTGGTTGTCTTCGTAAAAACTGTACATTCTTGTTGTCGGTCTTTTTTAGCTTGCTGTTCATTGGAAACAACTTGCTGTCTCAAATCAACTGCCCCTTTTTTGACCTTGTATTAGTTGCAATTGAATCCTGAGGCTGATTAACCCCACAAAAGTCACTTCCTTGCCAATTTGGTAGGGCAACATCAATATCTCCTTGATCATTCTAAGAATTCTGCTGGTTGTTGGTATCTTTTACCACATTCTCTGAAGCAAAATAGTTGTTCTGAACCATAAGAGCCTGGTTAATCACTCCATTTACACACGTGGCCTGATCGTGAGGTTGATTACATGAATAACACCATACATAATCTTGTACCAAATTTTTTTGAATAGGTACAAGCTCTTTCAAAGAGTTGGCAACATTTTGGTTGTATGGTGGGCTAGGAATAAAATTCCTTTGATGTCCCTGGTTATTTTCCTGGTAAGGTGGTCTATTAGGTTGGAATGGTGCTTGATAAGGTCTGAAATTCTGACCTTGTTGCCTCTTCAGAGTTACTAAGTCATTATTGACTATCTGCAATAGATTCGCCATCTCCTGTTGAGTACCCCTAAGCTCTTGAAAATTTGATTATGCTGGAAAAACATTATTCTGAGAAACTAGTTGATAGCCTAAGGCTGGTTCAACTGGAAGTGGGGCAATAGGAGGTATATTAATGGGCATCAAGGGATGAATATCTGGAAAAATTGGCATAGGAGGCCTTGGTGCAATTTTACCAGTATGTATGGGGCTATTTTCTACTCTAATAGCAATGTCATATGTTGCTGCTAATGTTAATCCACCCATTGATTGTATTATTAAAAAAATGTCACTATTTAAGGCTCTGAGATAATAAAGAAAATCATGATTAGGTGTCGGCCTTACCGTTGCTGGAATTCTATTCCAGGTCTTTTGAAACTTGAAATTAAAGTCAGACATCTGCTCTTGCAGGGCTCTTTTGATAGTCATCATTTGCTCCACCAAAGAGACATTATCTGATTTGTTTGAAAACTACTTACTTAACTTATCTCCCATATCATCCCATGTTGCAACAAAATTCACTGGTAAGCCTCATAACCACTGAAGCACTTTTCCTTTGAATGAGGCCACTAATAGCCTCAACGTCACATTCTCTTGAGTCACATGATGAACTCCACATAGTGAAGCTACGTCTCTGATATGTTCGATTGGTGTAGTCTTCTCTTCACCAATAAAAATAGATAGAATTTTAAGTGGAGCAACTGGTATATCATCATGTTGAGACAAATTCAATGGGTTGCCCCCATTAAATGGTACAAATGCATGCGCTCTGGCCATTGGAGTTGCTGGTATTCTGATATTCACGACTTGCATAATTGGTACAAGAGATACCAGAAACACTGGAGCTGAAAGTGTAGAAAAACTCAGTGAATCTCTTGAAGGTGAAACCGATATTCTGAAACTTGGTGAAGCTGAATGTGAACTTGGCTTGCTTGTTGATGGTCTGCCTCTCCTTCTTGGTGAAAATACTAATGATTCTATTCTAAAAATAGGAGAAACTGATTTGTTTCTCAAAGGCCTACTAGGTGTTCTCTTCGTTGTCCTTCCTCTTCTCTTTGGTGAAGATAGATGTAAGTATTCAAACAAAGAACTTCTTTTCGTTTGAATGTTTCTCATAAGCTACTCGTACTTGATCTGCTCAAAATTGAGAATGGAGTCGCTAGGTATATGAAAATTTAACCTCTGAAAGGTTGAAGTACTGTTGTATATACCAGAACAACAACTTGAAACTGTTGAATTCTTACTTTGAACTGTGGTTCAGAGTCTCCTGGGCGTGCCAAAAACTGTTGTCATAGGGATTTGCACCCGCATGCAAGGCTATAAAGCTCTGCAATCCTGTGTAACATTGGAATACTTTTAGGTTGTGGGTACCCTATATGAAAGTAAACCTCTAGATTATAGGCCGAATTCCTTTTTGATATTCTGATTAATGGTTGCAATTAGATGGAAAAGGGACAAAAGGATAAAAGTGCGTAAACTAAAACTAAATCTGGGTGATGCACCTAATTAATACTTTATGAGCACAGATCGATCGATAACTGATTCTTTATGAAGTTTATTTTCACAACTTAGATTGAGAAATTTAATTGCATTAGTGATTCACAAGAAGGCCTAGTAATTTATTCTTTATGAAGGAAAATGGCATTTTCGCAACTTAAAGATGAGGATAAACTAAAAGCACAACTTATGACCTGCAACTAAGATTGCTTTTTCTGTGTACATGCATTCATGAATGTGACAAAAACTTAAAGGCTTTGACATAAAACACATTAAATTTGTATCCAAAACATTCATAAAAGCAAAACACCTGAATCTGAGAAGGCTAATATCTAACTTGCAATGATAAAATAAGGAAACACTTTGCAATTGATACTCTAAGATAACTTGTAAAATCTGCTAAATATCATAAACTATGAAAACTAAGTTACATGAAGTCTCTTTGCTAAAGGAAAAGGCAGAAAACAAGAACTAAAGGAAAAAGATTAGATTTTTCCACTATATACAATAAGACATGCGTAAAGTAGCCAAGAGATGGAACTGAAAGCTAAATCCAAGTGAAAATATCTGCATCTCCAATGTGAAATTCGAGCATAAGCAAAAACCCTAAAAAGAAAAGCTCAAACTCAAGTGAAAATGAGTGAACTCAGGCTCAAAGTCGAGGTCAACTCATAGTTGACTCATGGGGCACTCGAATTGAACTAAAAACTCTCAAAAACAGGATTGGAACTCATGCAAACTCTATCACAATGCATAATTCACCCATGCATGATTGAGGGTTAACTTCATGTTTTTATGTTTGCATTTGAAATAGTCTAATTAATTAAATGATTTATAGATTATCATTTTATTAATTGACTTTACAAAAAATATCATGCAATACATATTATTGGAGATTAATAAAAAATTAACCCTCAATCCTATACTCCACTTTACTTGTGTCACTTTACATGATTTTGGGGATGAGAGTAACTGTTAGGGTTAGAAGGCAGATATCTAACAAGTTAAATGTAGATTTGAACAATAAAATAGAGTAATAAAACACACAGAGAATTTAACGTGGTTCACCCAATCTGGGCTACATCCACAAAACCCCAGCCATCCAATGATTTTATTATCCAGTGCAAAACATATTACAATATTACGAATAATGCCATGCTACAACTCTTCATCCCAGTTACTTGTAACAAGCTTTTAGAAGCTTCTAGAAAATTAGGGTTTACAAAGTCGGCTTTTCTTTTTCGGTGATAAAACGAAAAACGGTGATTTTTTTTTCTCGAGGGCTACCGCCCCCGAACCCCCGCCCGGCCTTGGACCCCAATAAGGATACATAAAGAGTGTAGATAACTAAAAGTGTATAGTATAGCATGATCAATTGCCACATACCAACAGTAACTATTTAATTAAATATTAAAAATAATTGAAGTGATTACTTCAATATTTAATGTGTGCTAGTCCTAATTTATACGTTGCATGTAAATATTAAAGTAATAGTACTTTTAATATTTAAATACATTGTTACACTTTGTTTAAAATCATGCCCTTATGACTCCTCAAAATAAACCTCCAAACTCAACTCCACTTATCTTCGATGGGTTCCTCCATATGATTAGGTTGATTAACTTAAGAAAGTCAAGACCACGACACATCATTTATATGAAATGATTTTTCATTAAAAACAATAAAAAAATGCCTCATCAATGAATTAGAGTAAGTAGTCAAAATACTTGAACCCTAATGATTTTGCCTCATTCATGAATTTCGTAACTTTGGAGAAACCCTGCTACCATGTCGCCACTAGTAGGGTTTCTAGACTTCCCAGCCTTCACAGAGTTTTGAGACTTTGACTGCAAGAAAGTACCATTTGGAGGTCAAAAATGAAGTGCTTTCTAGAGATGGCAAGCTTTTCTGTTACGAATCTGATCATTGAACTTCATTTTAAAGTATTATTTGACCTTCTTAGTCACGACTACCTCTATCTTTCTGATGCATTTTTATGATTTTACTCTGGTGACGCCTTTCTCTGCCCTGAGACCGCCATTGGAAGATCTATAAAGCCTTTCTGAAAGAATTAGAACACACTTTTCGTACAACAAGAAGAGGTAAATTCTTTTTCCATTCAAGCTCAATATTGTCTCCTTATTTTTCTGAAAGCTAGCTCAACTTGAGCTTATCAGTTAGAATATATGATGCTTTTTTACGATTTTGTTTCCCCCCAGGCATTTGCTTCTGAAAACCCTCTTTGCATTCCATGGTTGCGACCTTCTTGATATTCTAGTTGGCGAATTAAGACTTGGAATAAGTCTGAGGGTTCCATTATTCTGGGTATTTCTTTTCTTGAACAATCTTTTGGGATTCCTTTATTTCTGAATGTGGTCGCGGGTCAGATAGACCTCTATGATTCTTGTCTTCAAGGGTTTTAGAAACCCTAGGTCGTGATTTGTATTTTTTTCAACATTCTTTTATGTGCAATGACTTGATTCTGTTGTCCATGGCTTGGTTCACTGTCCACATTTAATACTCATTCAGGCATAAAATAGGCACTCTGTCTTGTGAGAAAAAGATGATATCAATGCTTCTGTAGTATTCATCTAGAATGAATGACATGCTTTTACTTTATTCATTCATTGTTGTGACCATATATCTTGGCCATTGGTTTGCCTTGAGGCTTTTGTCGTGATTATCCTAGCATGATTGACAATACTTAACTCTAAGCATTGGGTCATTCTTCTTAATATTTCCTTCTATTTGCATAAGAATAAAACCCTGTTCTCTGTTATGCTATCACGTAAAATTACTATAGCATGAGTGAAGTTTTCCCTTCATATCCTTTGCACATAAGACTGCTATATACTTGTCTGTCATACGATTGTAAATGCACCGCACTCTTGACTGATTTCATTTTTATGACACTGATATCACTGTTATCTTGAAAACCTGTGTTATAATCACTTTTCCATTGCGAATTAATTCAAATGTGTATCTCAATAGCCTATCCATTCACTATATAACTGTGGATTATCATGCTTTCTCTTTGGATGTTAGCAATTCATAGGTATACCTCAAACACTGCCATCTAGACCTTGTTGTCCCCAATGACAATCCTCTTCATTGCCAAGGACTGTGTTTATTCTGAATGCCCATGAACTATGCATTTGTTCTTTGACTCCTTCATGTTTCACTTTATTTACATAGTCGTTCATTACTATGCTACTTCACTATCAATGCTAATGGGACTGCCATTCATAAGCAAAGAGACATTTCAAAGCTTTACTTATAAGGACCGTCCTCTCTTCATTTATGGGCATTGTCTTCATCTATTAGGTCTACCCCTCTTTATCTTTAAGATTGCTCTTGAATTCTTGATCATCAAATTTGTTCTATCATTTGGTTGTGCCCTCTATTCACATAGTACACTTAAGGCAGTCTTATAACTTCATAGGACTGTCATGCACTTTTATTGTAGATCCTCCTTATTGTCAACATTTCTCCCTCTGTTGCCTTAATGCCATTGACCTTTTGACTCTGAGGACTGCCTTCTTACATAGTTTTACAAATCTCCATCTTGATTGAGCTCCTTGCATTGACCTCATGTGTTGTTCTAACTGTGAACCTAAAATATGCATGTCTGTTCAAAATCACTCAAATGATAATACACCTTTTCCATTTTAAACATGTTGTATGATAGAAAACAACATGTATCATAGTTCCTTATCACATTCATGATAATGTACTCCTTGCTACTCCATCAGTCAAAATGGCTTTGACTGCCTAGATTCTTTTAATAAATGCATTAAACATGTTGAAAACAACAGGGATGATGTTATGACAGTAATGTATAATATGAAACCATGATGTAAATGATACAATTTCATTCAACTTTTACTGCATTATATTTAAACATTCTGAATCAACCCATTGTTCATTTGTATCTTTCAATTTGAAGAACTACTTCATGCATCTTTGACTTGATTGCTATGAATGATCAATGTTTGAAACTCCTGTAGACTCTTTGTGAGTTGCTCCTTCGGCTGAAATGTTTCTTTATAGCATGTTGGGCTCAACCCTTCTTGGAGCCACATTTTACACCACATGCAAAAATGATGATCCAGTAGTGAAAATGTACTTGTACCTGCACAATGAACAAACAAGTTAGCAGAATAATTGAAGTTGGATGCTTCCATTGGATTTTGTGTCTTATGATCATATGCCTCTCGCTTGATTTAGTCTTTTGATGAATGCCTAATTAAATGTGTATTACATCTATATTGGTAATGTAGGCATGAGGTAGGATGTGATTCATCATTGCTCTAACAACACCTTTCTCAAAACTTGTAGATGCATTTAGAGCTCGAAGCTGCCACAACTTGGAGACACGACAACCAAAGGCTTCAAATGCGATAACGATTCATCATTCCATCAATGACGAATCACCTTCTCTCTTATATCTATATTATCTTCAGTTGTGTTGTGCATATTTATTTTTTGTATTCATTATTTGATTATGAAAATCAAATTAAGCTACTCCCACGACTTGTGTGGGACTTTGGTTTGTACAATATGAATAAAACAACAAACATTATGCAATTCCATGATTTTTCGATTACAATTAGTTGCATAATAATATTGAAAATTCAAGAGTGATCAGATTTGTTTCAGTAATGAATACTTAGTAGAAAATTTTGTAACCACTTGTGTACCTTTAATGATGAATGCAATTCAACTCTACCTGTTTTGAGCTGTAGCTAAAAATAGGTAACAAGAACCACTCCAAAACTTTTTTTGGTTTGAAAGGGGTGTTTTATCTAGCTAGTTCATCACCGAGGTCCTATTTGCGCTTGTTACTTAAGTTTACATAGGATTCACATAGGATAGTTATCACTTTATGTTTCAAGTAATAAGATTAAGATACATGTCATAATATTATGAAATCATATGTCTCATCTTAGTCTGTATAACCAAACGGTTCCCTTTTTAGTCTCAAACCATTCTCATTATATATTTGCATCCTATGATAGAATATAATTATTCACTCATATCTGATCTCTCATGTGCTTTATAGATGTTCCTAGATCTTAGGTGGCTATAATATATTCAACCAAATATTGCACGGTATAGAGAATTCTATACCAAATCTTACATGGTATTAGAGTTTGTGGGATTGCTTCTTGTTAGTCTTTATTAAGAGATCTAGGTTTCAAATCTTAGTAGATCTTGAAAATTTTAGTATGCTTTTCTCTTACATTAAATGATGATCTAGATAATAAAAAATGATATTAATACTTTAGGGGCCTCCTCTTTGTATATTTATATTGTAGTTTCATTTTAGAGCTTGTTAGATTAAATCTAAGCTCATCATTGAGTTCAAGGTGTCCAAGAAAGTCAGTTTTGCCTTTTGTTTTGTCCAAATTGGGCATGTGAATCCATATTTGCAAGGGTTTGAAGTGAAGTTGGGAGGTGGTTTCCAAATCTAGAAGGTAGCTACAATTTTGGAGCATTTTGAGTCAAATCTAACCCCACCATTGTGTCCAAGAGGCCCAAGAACCTAAAGATCAACTGTTAATTTTTCAAAATTGGACACATTTGCTTAGGGTCACCAAAGAAATTTCCCCTCCCCACCAATAAAAAAAATCTTCCATGTGCTCATGTCATCTTATGCAATCATTGTGAAGGTTGTATAGTCATTTAAATTTTAAAATATATATTTTTAATATTATTTTTCATACTTTCCACAAAAAAATCAAAATCAAAATAATACATAGATTTGCATGATTTCCAGGTACCATGTAGGCTGTAGTGTACTAGGGTCTACGAGGATGCCATTGCCTTATCCATAAGTTGTCACATAACTCGATGGTCCCACCTACCTCAAATTGGTATTCCCTAATGACTAATGGAAAACTAGTAAAAGAACATACAAACATATAAAACCAACACTTGCACCTAAAGGAGGTTCAAGTATTACATTGATAGAAGACTATGTGTATGTTAATATGTTAAAGAGAGTACGTGTTTGTGCAAGGGTGTGTATGGATGCCATGTGCTACAAATTCTAATTTTATGTGGCTTGATTAAACAATTAATAATAAGTGCTAAATAATGGAATGAAATAAAATTAGACAAATTTAGACTTTTTCCTTAAAGAAATTAAGTATTATCTGATTTTGAAATACTTTCCGTCAATTTAAAACATAAAGCAATGCAAATGAAAAAATAAAGTTGTCATCAAATTGATAAAAAGGCATTGCAAATGGAAATAGAATGTTCCCATCTAGTTAAAAAATCAAAATTTATCTAGCTTTTATGTGATAAGTGAGATTTTGGAGGCTAGTACCATTAAATGACATCTTGTTTATCGTTAAACGGTAGCTAAAACTTGTTTTTGCATGACTCAATAGTGGTTTGTACCCGCGTGAGACTTGTTTCAGGTTCAAATCTCACACTATATGTAGCCTATCGGCTAAAAATTGCCCCTTGAAACTTTGAACCAATGTCGAAAGTATATTCAAGCAAGACGATCAAATATACCAATTCATTTCCCATTGTTAAAAGCTTTTGACACCCAATTTTTAGGCCCGAATAGATGATTTTTTTTAGGAAGGGTAGATTTTGTCAGCTATGGCTTCTAGAGTCAATATTGCATAAGTTGTGACATCAATAAACCTTACCAACCAAGCCCCCCCTCTCCATCAATAATACTTTTTTAGGTCCAACTTCAAACAACCATAACTTGGGTTGAGGACCTCCATTTTTTAAGTAATTTTTTCTTATCTGGGAAAAAAATTGTGCTCTTTATTGTGGTGCAATATATATATATATATTTATCAAGGTTCTTGTTTTTTCTAAAAATTGTAGATTATCACAAGTGTTGTTGAGTAGTTCTCATTTTGGGAACCTCATGGATCCATTCTTTCTCCTATGATAACATTTTTTGGTGTAGATTTTTTAAAAGTGCATAATTTTCACTGTACTTTGTAGTGGTGTGATTAGATTGATCGCGTTATATGTAAAAAATATACTTTCATTTTATGGCCAAATTTGGCATTTGCATGCACTAAGATCAAGTCCACTTCACTATTTTTGGAAAGTGGCACCTATAATCACACTAAGA
Source organism: Sequoiadendron giganteum (assembly GCA_007115665.2). Classification (NCBI taxonomy): domain Eukaryota; kingdom Viridiplantae; phylum Streptophyta; class Pinopsida; order Cupressales; family Cupressaceae; genus Sequoiadendron; species Sequoiadendron giganteum. The sequence goes on from CM021105.1 coordinate 90,687,452, forward strand.
ATAAAGTGCCAAGGCCATGTATTGCTAGGGAGATCCTTGATTGAGTAATTCGTAGGGGGGTAATATTATGATTTTGCTGGATTAAGTCTCTTGTTTGGTCTATTGTGTGACTAAAGTTGAGGAGTATATCATGGTTATTAAAAGACACCATATTGTAATCATATTGGATAGATGAAACTATAAGCCTTGGTGAGATAAAATACAAACATATTGTAGGTGGCTTAGTATTTTCCCCTATCTCTATGGACTAGTTACTAAACTATCATCACCTTGGAAGAGAGTTGTGTGGGACTTAATGAATAAACATATCCTAGGAGTAATTGGTTGTAGTTGTGATATTGACTCACAAATGGTCATTGATGGTATTGAGTTCCCTCATGGCCTTTGGACCAAAATTTTGGAGATGTATGGAGAGTCGAATGAAACTCCATTCCCAGAGGATCTTGTTACAATTGTCTTGTTCCAATTGATGAGTTTTGACCATAAGATCATAAAATAGTTGTAGTAATCTTTGAATGTGAAGTATTTGGTTGTCTTGATGACAAAGAGACTTCTACAAATGATATTTCTCCTCCTACAAAGACTGCCATTCCACATCCTTTCTTCACATGAATTCCTTGTCAAGGTTCTCCTTTTAGAATTACTCCATTCCACATCCTTTCTTCACATGACTTCTTTGTCAATTATAAAGTTTTATTCCCCAACCAAAGGCATGTAGTATGGATTACCCCTGACCATCGATAATTTTATGCTCTTTCTATTTTGGAATAAACCCTACCTACCATGCTTGAACACCTCAAATGCCATAATTAATTGTAAAGGGCTTGCAATTGTCAAATAAGTTATTTTCAAACCTATAATGAATATTCATCATGAGGGCATATGTTTATATTCATTTAAGGATGTGGAGAGGATGACCATGTAATTTTTAATGTGATGGTTGGTTTTGACATGTTTTTTATTTTCAAGGTTTCTCCAAGATGTTTCTTTTTATAGATTTTGTGGATCTTGAATCGAGGAAAACACAACATTGATTAAACCTATTCATAAGTTAATTACTCATGTGGTTTTAGTTGCCTAAAATTTGGTATAAAGAGATATTCATTTTACATACAAAGGGGGTTTGTCATTGAACCAATTTTGTGGGTGGGAATAGTCTGCAGGTTATTCTAGGGCATTAAAATTTAAATATTTGAACTGTAAATGAATGTCCATGTATCTTTTAAAGAGTGGGAAAGTTATGTAACTACACATATTCATGTTCTAGTATGTCTCCATGGTAGTTTGTAACAATTTATGGAAATGTATGGTGATTGTTGTATATTTTCTCTCACTATATTTTTTGGTTTGCTTTTAATAAAGGTTAAATTATTTGTAATGGTTTTCCATTTTTTGCATATGGGGTTTTGTAGTTTTATGATGGTTTATTATGTATGTCTAGATCTCATTAAACACAATATTTGATTATGATGTTTATGAAAACCTAGTTTTTTCTAATCCTATACTTGATAACATCTCTTTCTTCTTTACTATTTATGACTCTGTTGCCCAATGGACTAGGAACCAATCCAAATTGGTGAAGGATTCATCAATTCATCATTAAATAACCATCCATCCTTTTTAGAGTAGTAGTATAGGATATGTATTTTTTTCATTGATCTAGTTATACAAAATAGGGAATAGTCTTAAGAAATCTCAAATGTATAGATCTTTAGAGGATCATGTCTAGTATGCTTGCACCTTTTTATTATGTATGTAATAGAATTTGAAAACACCAAGGTATTGTAATGAATCTAATATCTATTGGTGCATGCGCAAGGTGTTATCAGCTATATAGAATTCGTATTGTAGCTATTTATGCTTAATTTAGTGATAAAAATTGGGTTCAAGTGTATAGTTGGGTATAGCTAATGTTTATTGGAGTAGTTTCATATGTTATTTGATTTAAAAACTTATTTAGGAGACATCTAGGAATATAATATTGTGTTTAGGATGAGCCCAAAGTGTATAGAGAATATCCACTCTCATAGTTGGCCTTTAACCATCCACATACCCCTAGCCCTAAAGACCTAAGAAATATTCTAGGATTATGGAGGAGCAATTTTGGGACCTAACAATATCACTGTGACTATTTGGAGAGAATTTTTTAAAGATGATTGGAGTATGGTATATCTTTAAACTCTATGAAATATATTTTTTGGGTTATAGAAGCAAATTTCTTAGGCATATTGTTTCTAACGATGGGATCAATATTGATCGTAAGAGAGTAATTGTTATTGAGAAGATCCCTCAAGCCAAAAATATTTTTGTAGGAGTTTTGTCCCCAATTTTTTTTAAAATAAAGGCTACATCAAAAATGTTGAACAAAGGATAAAATATTGCATGGGAAGGTGAACCCATCGAAGCATTCCAAAGTGTTGAGGAAGTAATCAAGCAAGCTCTAGTGTTGGCCTCATCCAACTTTTCTAAACCATTTCAACTATTTTATTTTGCTTCCTTTCACACAATTGTAGTTGTGTTCTTATATAAAATTAGGATGGGTTTGAATATCTTATCTCTTTCTTTAGAAAATATCCCCAAAGTGCAAAGCTAAAATATGATGCAATGGACAAGCAAGCTTGTGCCTTGGTAAAGGTTGTTAAGAATTTTAGACCATATTTAGTAGCTGAATCGATTATGGCTTATGTATAACATGCAATAGTAAAGTACATATTTAATTAGTAGCCGAGGTAACTAAAAGAAAGTGTATTGGATCAATAAAATCCAAAAGTTCAATATCAGGATCTAGATAACTAAATTAGTCTGAGGACAGGCTTACCCAAGCTAATGGAAAAGTCTAATATACAAGTAGCTAAAGTGAATCACGTGGAAGAAGAGTTTGAGAAGAAGAAATGCAAGTTGTAAAATTATCTTTGATATAAGGGAATAATCTAGTAATTATACCACATGACTTTCCTAAGTAAAATAACTAAAAATTAGAATAGGACACTGAAATTGCATGCACTGAAATATGCCCTAGTAAATAGAGACCTAATGTTAAATTTTTTAAATAATGTTATTTTGAGCTTGGATGAAAAATAAGTGACTAAGATATCAAATGAATTGTATTGTGGTGCATGTGGTGGAAACTACATGGCTAAACATATAGTCGACTAGATCCTTAGAGTTGGCTATTGGTGGCCATCCTTGTTTATAGATGTTCATAAATTGGTAAATTAATGTGATGTTTACCAAGATTCTTAGGGGTACTTAAGGGATTTGAGGTTTTACCTTTAAGGCGCATGACAATAGAGGCCCTTTTTCAATAATAGTATATTGATTTCATTGGAGAGATTGTTGAGAAGTCTAGTTGGGGTTTCAAATAGATTCCTGTAGCAACAAACTATTTTATAAAATGGGTAAAATAAATTCCTACTAAGAGGGATACAATCAAGGTAGTAATTGAGTTCTTTATTGATCATATTATAACAATGTTTGTTGTCCCAAATGAAATTATAGCAAATAATATGGTGTGTTTTAGATTTGTGGAATTTATCCTCTAAGAATGGAATTATTGTCTCTCATTCATCCCCATATCAACCATAGGTGAATGCACAAGGTTAGTCAAGTAATAAAAACTTGATGAAGGTAATCAAAAGATTACTTGGACAGAATAAGAAAGCATGGGACTCTAAGTTGATGTTACCTAGAGTGACACCAAAGAAATCTACTGGGAAATCACATTTTGAGTTGTTGTATAGAGCTAATGTAGTATTGATTGCCAACAATCTACTACTTTTCTATAATTTGGTGCAAAAGTCTAAAAAAGAGTTTGATGATGTTACAAAATACACAATTAAACAACTTATTGAGCTCAATGAAAGTAGAATAAATGCTCAAGTGATTAACTTAAAAGGAGAACAAGAATAAAAATACTTGTTTCATAAGAGGGAAAGCATGAGAAAATTTGAGATCAACGATATGTATTAATATAGAATTCTATAGCACGAGATAAAGGAAAGAATTGAAAGTTTGATTCCATGTGGCTAGGTTCATATATTATAAACAATATTATGGTGAAGGCTCATACTTCATAAAAGGGTTTGATTGGAGAATTTTGTGAAATTTTGTTGTATGTATAATTCCTAAAACATTATTTCTCTTAGGTTTTAGTCTACCCTTTTATATGTGGCTTTCTCACCCTTGTATTTGTCTCATGAAACCATGACTATCTTTAACCCATGGTGAATTTTGTATGTTTGTGTGGGTTTTGCATCCTCAAAGTATTTTTAGATCTTGATATGTCCTACTAGAACATACATCCTTGAATGAGAGCCACTATTGAAATGTTTCAATTTTTTGCTATGGAGATCCTTATGATTTTAGTTGATTTAACTTATAAAAGTTTTATGCTTTTAATCCTTTTTTTTTCTTTCTAAAATTCTAACCTTATTGATTTGGTCTTCTATTTTAATGGTGATCTCTTGTTTGGGTTGTTTCACTTTAATTTAAGACCTCCTCTCCATGCATACTATTATTTTGTTATCTCCTTGTTATTCACATAACTTCTTTATTCCTTGAGGTTTTCTCCTTATGATAACTCTTTGAATTCACATCCCATTGCATGGCTAGGATCCTTCACATCACACTTTTTCATCTTTTCTTTTTTAGCAAGACTATGAGCTAGCAATATAATGCCACATGTCTTTGAGTTGAGAGTCATACTTTCCAAACTTTTGTGACATGATGCAGGTTTATTAATACTTGTGTGTACGTGTTAGGATGCATGCCCAAAGTTTTCTTTTTATTTGTGGCAAGTGGTGATATTTAATCGCATGATACACAGTTCTCTGCATCATACTTTTAGGTATGGGTCTCATTTCCATTTATTTATGATGGCCTTCCTGCATGGATTTCTATTTTGATATTATTATGTGCAATGTGACAAGTTTCTATTTGAAGTATTTTATTAAAATGATGAGCTAACATTATCAATTTCATATTGCATGGTTTAGTTCTTTTACATCGTGATTTTTGATACGGGTCCCACTTTCATACGTTAATATTTGAATATTTCTATTCAATATAAATAAATATATAACCTTTATACGCAATTCCTACAAATTAAAACACCCTTTCTTCCCATTCTATTTTCTAAATTAACATTAAACTAGCAATTGCACCTTGGTGTGCAATGGGTTCGCTGAAGAGGTGTTGAAGGTCTATTAGGAAAAAAATTGGTCTATTTTTTGTATACATTTTGTAGTACATGAGGTCAATTGGCTGGTGATTTAGTAAATGATGTTGTTTGTACAACAAAGGTCTCAATGGAGAAATGACAACTTCAAATCAACTATGCACCCTATTGTAGACATCCAAACACGATTGAAACAAAATCATTGAATGAGGAAGATAATCATGTAGTCATATATTGTTATCTAAAGAAATATTTTCGAGCAAGTATTTGGAACTCTAGGAGACAAATTAGTAAATACATAGGTGTACATCTGAGTTTTAATTCAATAGGGAGATGGCTGAGAGAATGAGAGAGTTCATTATTAAATCGAATGATAGACAATCAACACTTCACAAAGAAAAAATAGCAAGTATGTTGTCTAATAGGCTATCTGTGACCTTGTGGACATTAAAAATATTCTATTCTATTCAACCAACAAAATACTGAAAAACAAGAGTTTGTATAGAATAACATTTTATCATATTTATGTTCATATATCAACAGGTTTAGATTAATAAGACTCAAAAAGTACATTAAGCTATAATACAAAAGACTAGAGTTAAAAGATCTTAGGTTGTGACAAGATCAAACAACTATGAAATAAAGAAATGCTAACATAACATGATAATAAACCCAAAGAGGTGAATTTCAAACCATAAAAAACGAAGTAAAAAGTCTTATATGGAAAAGATCTCCCAAGGAAGCATTGAGATGACAAAGATCTCCATTAGAATTTGAAGTATACTAAGATTTTCAGCTTGTATAGCTGTTCATTGCCTCCTCATAATGTTTTTAAAATTTTTCAATATCCATTTCATTCATGTTTTTTAAAGGTGAACAATCGACTTACTAAATAATATATTTATGTTAGTTTTGGATAATCCTCACATCCACCGTATTAGTTGGATAGGATTCTTAACCAGAAGCTCCCAAACCGTGAAGGAAAAAGTGGATGATGTATATGATCCCATGAAAAACAAGAGATGGAGATGGAGAAGGAGAAGGGATATGGAAAGGAGGAGGGGGAGAGATAAGATCTTTATGCTTTGATGGATGTCCATACCTTGTTCCAATGCTCCTATTTGACACACAAAAGCTGTGGAGTTTGGCTATACACCTACCAATTGCATTTGTTTGAAAGCTTCTAAAACTTTTTTAAAAATTCCATTTTGTGCATATCTTGGAATCATTTCCATTGAGATAACCTCTATTTGAGGTATTCTGTCAAACGGTTCACGTGCCTTTTCTATGCTTCCACATTTTGCATGCATGTTTATCAGAGCTTTTCCAACTATAATATCTCAAAAAAATCCTCCTTGCATGATGCTTTGATGGATGTCCATACACCCTGTTCCAAAGCTCTCATTTTGGCACACGCAGGGAACATACTGGCGAAAGCTGTGGAATTTGGCTTTACACCAGCCAATTGTATTTGCTTGAAAGTTTCTAAAGCCTTTTCAACAAATCCATTTTGTGCATATCCTGCAATCGTTACAGTCCATGAGATGAGATTTTTTTTCAGGCATTCTGTCAAATAGTTCACGTGCCTTGTTAATACTTCCACTGTTTGCATGCATGTCTACTAGGGCAGTTGCGACCATGATATTTGACAAAGTTCCTCTATTCTTTATTGTTCGATGGATGTACATGCTGTTCCAAAGCTCCCATTTTGGCATGGGCAGGGAGGATGCTAGCAAAGGTTGCGAAATTTGGCTTTAAACCTAACAATTGCTTTTGCTTGGAAATTTCTAAAGTCTTTTCAACAAATCCATTTCGTGCATATCCTACAATCATTGCAGTCCACGAGACCACATCTGTTTGAGGCATCTTGTCAAACACTTCACTGCCTTGTCTATGCTTCCACATTTTGCATACATGTCTATCAGGGCAATTGCAACTACAGAATTTGGCGGGTTCCTGCAATGCCGTCTGTAAAAACAGTGGGTTATTGGAACAGAATTATCATAGCGGGCAAGTAGGGCACATTGTCATTGTTGTTCTATTCTTTGTTCATATCCTTCTCAGTAGGGCACACCAAATATTGAGCGTGATATCAATATTAGAAGTGATTTTGTGCTGTAATATCTCACGGGCTGAAAAAATAATCGATGGAAGTCATTCAATGGTGAAAGGGGGGAAAAACCGACATACGGTGAACAAGGGAAAAACCGCTGACTGAAAACTACGAAAGTCGAACAGCTGAAATCGAACGACTGAGATTATTTGAATCGTCTCCCGTCTTCTTTTGAGCAATTTGAGCCATCGATCGACAAAGTTAGATTGCACTACTTCAAATATTGAAAATGAGATTCGCTTTATCGTTTTGCATTGATAAGGACGGCGTGCCAGATGATAAAGGCACATTAAGACAGAAAAAGCTACCCAGCATACAATTTGGTTATTTAACCAGATTTATTAATTAATTAAAAATAAAGATATGTCAAATAGTCAGATTGCATAGCCTTTTCTCATTAAGACCGGCGAGAAAGTAAAGTGGACGGCGTGAAAAGTGAACGATGTGAGAAGTGGTGTTGGTGTGAAAAGGTGGACAAAATATCAAACGATGGACAAACATTCATTCGTCACCAACCTTCTCCTCACTGTGGATTTTGAGAATTAGCTTGTTCTACTTCAAATTGGATATGCCTTCGGCATAAATAATTAGACGACTCAACTATTTAAATTAATTGGTAGCATTAATTCATTAACGTAGATATAAAGTCTCAAAGAAGGAAATTGTATCTTTCCTCAAAATAAGATGATGATGCTAGGTATATTTGTGAGCTTAAATGGTGTTTAGATTTTAACACCAGACATAACGGCAGGCAAAAGGAATACGGAGCAAGAATGGTGTCGATTCTTTCCAAGTCGATCGAAACAAATCTGAATCGTTTCGTTGATTATCTGGAAAGTAAAATGTCTGCCTTTTTGAAGTAGTGGATGTTTATATTGGAAAGATAAGAACAATACACGATTGTTAATTATAAATCACGTTTTATAGTACAACATGGCATCATAATTATTTTGTTAGGTAAAAGTTGATGGAACATCACATGCGAATTTTTCATTATGAGAGGCTTGAATGAATGAATGAAGACTTTTAATCATGTCCACGAGGCCAAGCAGCCTATGGGACCCACGAAACAACACCAGAAAGAAAATTACACAACAACAACTCGAAAAAAAGCCACCGCCCAACAATTATTTGGTCTCTCTTTCCTTCTGGATCTTGGATCTTCTGCTATGTATTTTTATCAAGTAGTCAACACTTTTTGTTATTTTCTCCGCCTCAAATAGGGTTGAGTTTTCAAAAGTTGTTCACACATCATGAGCTAGCAATATAATGCCACATGTCTTTGAGTTAAGAGTCATACTTTCCAAACTTTTGTGACATGATGCAACAAAAGTTGTTCACACATCATGACCTAGCAATACAATGCCACGCGTCTTTAAATTAAGAGTCATACTTTCCAAACTTTTGTGACATGATGCAGGTTTATTAATACTTGTGTGTACGTTAGGATGCAGGTCCAAAATGTTCTTTTCATTTGTGGCAAGTGGCGATATTTAATCACATGATACGTAGTTCTCTGCATCTTACTTTTAGGTATGGGTCTCATTTCCATTTATTTATGATGGCCTTCCTGCATGGATTTCTATTTTGATATTATTATGCGCAATGTGACAAATTTCTATTTGAAGTGTTTTATTAAAATGATGAGCTAACACTATCAATTTCATATTGCATGGTTTAGTTCTTTTACATTGTGATTTTTGATATGGTCACACTTTCATATGTGGGGTTCATGATGGATTTATATAGATTTAAATGAATATGTTGATTGCTAGCTTGGAGGTACTTTTTGAGGTGGTCCTCCACAAATGACAAGTTCTTATTGCATCGTGGAGGATCTTCACATCACAATTTTAAATGCGGGTCCTACACTTTCATTTAAGCGCATAAAATCACTTAGGTAGTTGTCCATATCTCTGAGAAATTATGGTGATCCTATTGGGCCATATATTAGCTACCCTAACAAATGGAATTCTCGTGTTACCCTTCTCAAGGGTATAATGTCTATAGCCAAAATAAGGAGTTAACAACTACATCATTAATTTTTCAAACTTTGTGTAAGCATGTAATGTAAAAGGTGGTCAAGGAAAAAAATGGTCCATTCACATTTTTTAGGGTTATTTAGAGTCATTTCTATACAATGAAAGGGAGATTCAAAGTTATAGTGAAGGAGAGTTTGACGATTTATTTGACACACATTTTAGCTTTGTGATTTTTTAGGCCCTCGAAAACAACTAGTAATGGGCAAGTCGCCTCAAATTTAAAATTATATGCAATTCAAAAAGCCTATGCTTTGTCTAGTCATGCTTGTGGCGAACTATTAGTGTTGTCGTCATGTAAAGTTTTTAAATTCATTAATCACCATTGTTATCCTATTTACATCTCACTATAAAATCCTATATCACTTAGAAGTTCCAAAATGAGTTGTATTTCTACTTAGTCAAGTAGGTTTAAGAGAGGTCTAGGCCAAGACTTATTAAACTAGTTCCTCAACTCCACTGAGAAAGCTAAACATGTTCAAGGCACTAGAATTCTATTTGATAGATTGCAAGTTAGAGCCAAACTTATTTGAGATGTCATTGTTTTGTCAACTAGGTGGGATTTGTTCAAATACTGCTACAAATATCCTAACAAACCTACCCTAATTTGTAATATATGGAAATTTGATTGAGGAAATTTGGTGGTGCCCAAAGTTTTGTTTGGTGTTGATTTCATGTATACTATTTGTAACAAATACAACCCCAACACTAGACAATTGAAAGATAAAAAGATATTTGAGATTTTACCCTATGCAAATAACTGATCAATGAAGTGTTTAATCTCAATCTTATGGAAAATCATCAAATTAAATTTGATGAATTATGTTGAGAATATAAGAAATTTAGAAGTAGTTATATGGTTAAGTGGTTGCCCAATCATATGTCAAAGGATGTGGTCAAAAGAACAATACCTATTCTCAAGGGAGAGATTGAACATATTTGTGTGGATGCATTTGAAGAATATTTTAGAATGACTTATATAGTCTTGTGTCTAGTTTTGGGAGTTGAATAAAAGATCCAAATGTCTATACACTTAACAATGACTTAATATCCAACATAGGTATGTCAATATTCTATTTAACTTCACCTCACACTTAGTAGAGGGCATCCACAAAATATTATGTCATTGCAGGTTAGTGACATGATTCCATCTTTTAGATAGTTTTCTTTGTTCTATCATGTTAGTTTTTTGGGAAGAAATTATTGGGAGGTCCTATTCTCAAAGTAACCCATGTATCATTAGAAGGGAACCCTATTTTGGTGCAAGTATAGACATAAATATGGGATTGACATTGCCAAAATATAGATTATTGTATTTTTGAGCTACACTTTGTAAAAATATTTTTATTTATGTTGGGATATAAAGAGAAAGTCTTTCTATAAAATTCACCAAACTTTTGTAGCTAAAGCATTTAGATTTTGAATCTAGAATTGAGCATCATTGGGGTAATTGGTTTTATCACAAGGATCACTTAATAATCAAAGTGGATGGAAATGAGGTGAAACCTCATATTCTTCCTTATTGGTTACAAATAGAGTGGCTTTTATTGAGGCCATGTGACAATTAAATATTGTTGATAAGATTTAGTGAAGGCAACATACAAAGGGGTCATTCTTTCAACCATATTTAAAATTATTTGACTTTAGCATAACTTCCAAAGAAGATTTTGAACACTTGCATTAAAATTTGTTTTAATTTAGAATGCAGTTAAAAAATAGGAGAAAATGTGATCTAGAGTATTTTATTGATAAAATTAGATGAGATGTGGCTAGGTTAGGATATGAGCATCAATGTGATGAAAGTGAGGACATAATCATAAGTATCCTAATAAAGGAAGAATATTTTAAAATAAGTAAATGGGGATACACCCTCATAGCTAGAAGAGAAGAATAAAAACACTTAACAACTACAACAAAGGTGCCTTCTATGATATTAGAGATTTAATTGAAAGTCCATGAAGGTAATATTAGAAAATGCTTATACTTTGGGAGTTTTATTCCTATGATCACCTCAAGACCTACCCCTATAGAAATTTCCATTGAAAATTAGGATTTCAATGTACAAGAGATTGAAAGATCAATATTCCATCTCTAGGTTTGTCTATTACATCAATAGGAGGTAAAACACCTAGAAAAAGAATCCAAATAAAGAAACTAATCAACCCTAGGCCAAATATGATATTATGGAGGAAGTGATGAACATATTCTTAAGGAAAAATAAATTAGGTAGGTTATTGTCTCACCTAGGAGACAACATATCATTGAAATCCCATTAGAGAGAAACTTGTTAATCTTAGAGGAGGGAGAACAAGTAGCACACGATGCTAGAGAATTGGTTTGTAAAAAATTTCCCTTTGATGAAAACTTCATCAAGTCTTATGAATCTAAAATGGTGTTGGTAAAAGTAAAAGCAAACATGTAGATAGGAAAAGGAAGGATGAGACCCAAAAAGAGAGTGTGGTCAAGAAGATGTTGCTCAAAGCATTCAAAAGAAAATTGATATTGATCTCACAAATATGACTTATAGGAAGGAACACGACTAGTTATTTTTTAGTGGTGAATCTTTGCCAATTGGCGAATAGTTCATATCAACCACTTAGAAATTGGTGAATACATTGCACCAACGAGGTGGCCAAATCACTTGAATTTTACGAATTATCAGTCTAATACATTTTAATTCACCATAAATTTATTTTATGAGACATATGTAATTAATAATTTTCCCATAAAAAATTATGTATTTCCAATGGTCTAATTAATATTTTCACCTAGAATCTCGGAAGCATGTATTATATCACCCACATATTTGCCAATACTATTAAAAAAATATTGTGTATTAGGACATGTTTCACCAACATCATTAAATGTTCACTAAGTGTGATGATCCATTTCACTGATAAAATTTATGAATAATTGTGTATGAGGACCCATTTCACTAGTAAAATTAACAAATAATTATGTTTGAGGACACATTTTTCCAATTAAATTAAAAAATAATTACATATGAGGACCCATTTCACCAATACTATGATAAATCCATTCTAATCACAGGCCCACAATTACTTTGAAAATTACAATGTATGTGTTCTATTGAGGTTTGATTCACCCAACATTTAAATGTATTGTTGTATAATCGCGTGACATTCACCAAATTTTTACTATACCATTTAAAAATCTCGCAAAATTTGCCAAATATGGATTGATATAAATATAATAAAAAATCTGATTTATTTTTATGCATTTTGTTTAGTTTTGAACTTGTGAGATCTCAATTTAGAACCTTGATCATAGGTAGGTTACAAACTTACAACTACAATTTATTTAGTATTAACGAATAGTGAGTCAATGAAAACCTAAAGGTAAGTGATCGTTTCTTCATAAAGATTATTATCTCTTTGACATTCTTTCTTCAATCTTAAAGACTACATTGGGTAGGGAATGCGATCTATATTCTATGATTCATTCTTAAACAAGAAGAAATTTTTGGCATCTTTTATTTCATAAGAGTTCAAGATGTCAAGGAGTAACAAGAGTAAGAATCCTCAAGATGGTGAAGGGAGGTCATCAAAATTCCCAAAACGTAGAGATACCATAAATTCATACTTTGGAAATGTTTCTAATGCATCAGATCAAGATGGAACTACATCATCAACTCTTGCATAAATTATTAATGAAGAAGGCATTGATAATACTTCACAAGAAGATCATAATGAGTTAATTGAGTCAGATGAGGATGACAATGTCATAGAAGATGTTCCAAGGGATACCCAGGGTAGCCGAATGAGTTAATTGACTTGGATGACAATTTTGGCGTTGTAGATGATGTTGCTACAAGGAAGAGGAAAATAAAATCCAAATAAAAAAATGTGGCACGAGTGG